>SJYW01010167.1:205674-234792 GCA_006410735.1 Raphicerus campestris
CACACACACACACACACACACACACCCTTGTCTTCTGCCTGGTTCACAAAGATGTTTCAAGCATTTGTAATAATAGGCATTCAATATACAGAAGTATCAAGTATTATTAACCTCAGTGATTAACTTCAGTTATTAAAAATCATAAATCATCTCGTGTATGCTCTTTGTAGCAAGGGAACAGCTGTCATTTTCTCTGAAATGATCTAAATTAGCTACATTTTGAAGTGAGGCTGAATGTCATTACGACATAATACGCTAAACCTCTCTGTCAAAAGGAACATTTGCATATTTAAATTCAGATGAAGTAGGAATAGACCTATTATTTCAGTGTCCTAAATGATAACACATTGTTATCATATAACATGTCTTCTATTGTTTATAGACATTATGCTATTTTAAATAACATTTTAAAGATCATTCCAATTTTTTATAAAATATCTGGAAATATAGAGAAGGCAATGGGAACCCACTCCAGTACTCTTGCCTGGAAAATCCCATGGGCGGAGGAGCCTGGTAGGCTGCAGTCCATGGGGTTGCGAAGAGTTGGACACGACTGAGCGACTTTACTTTCACTTTTCACTTTTCACTTTCATGCATTGGAGAAGGAAATGGCAACCCACTCCAGTGTTCTTGCCTGGAGAATCCCAGGGATGGGGGAGCCTGGTGGGCTGCCGTCTATGGGGTCGCACAGAGTTGGACATGACTGAAGCGACTTAGCAGCAGCATCTGGAAATAACCTTAAGGATAAAAGTACTATATACATTGATTATAACATTTATATAAATTTGAATGAAAAAAAGTGAGTCACTCAATTGTGTCTGACTCTTTGCAACCCCATGGACTGTACGGTCCTTGGAATTCTCAGACTAGAATACTGGAGTGGGTAGCCATTCCCTTGGGGTTCTCTTAACTAATGCCTTTGATGTCAAGTTACCATGAAATCTGAGAGGTCCATTTGTGTTAAAGTAAGTTAAGCCAGCTTTGCAAACAACCAAGAAAATCCCAATGGCTTAAAGTTTTAAGGGAAATTGTCTTGCTCACATCATGGTCCAGCAGGGGTATCTTCTTCATGTAGATGTTCAGAGGCAGACTCTCCCTTTCTAGTAACTCAGCTTTACCCTAAGCCCTGGGAGTCCTCCGCTAGACACCCTACATCCAGCCAGAAGACAGGGAAGAGAGAATATAAAGAAATACAGGGGTGGTTTTAAATATCTTGTATGTATTGAACTTATCATGAAAGCAAAGCAGTTTTATGGATCAGAGAACATACTTCTATTGCTTACAGGAATAACTGGGCTGAGTTCCTCACGCTCCATTTCATCCCATGCAGAGTTGTCCAATGATAGAAGATGGACACTGCAGATGAAAAAGGGATTTTCTTGAAAGTAAGCTGAACTCCAAATTTATGAAACCGGGAGCTTATATACAAGCTAGACATCTACCTCTAAGAGAGGGAGAGAAATTTATCTTTCTAATGTAAATAGATCTGTCTCCACAGAGGACGTGTTTACATTTGAAGAATAAAGTTTCTTTACCTAGGAGAAAGTTTTATTTATAGGTAAGTTTTCTTCTTGGCTTGGGAGTGACACACATCATTCTAACCCACATTTCCTTGGTCAGAACTCAGTCAACATGGCTATACCTAAACGCAGCACAGCCTAGAAAATGTAGTCTTCTTGTGTTTCCAAGAAGAAAACTAAATGTATCAGTAAATAGATATGGAAAATTTCCTGTGTTTATGTGGACTTGAAAGTAGGAAGCATGGTGCTAGGCAGAATTCAGAAATACCATTCAGCTAGCTGGAGTACATTCAAGCTGGAGTACAGTTACCACATGCTCTAATCACTGAGCAAAGAAATTGAATGGATCAGAGTGGTAACCATGTGTCCTCCTGGGGAATAAAGGTGAGAGGAATGGTCCAGGTCAGGTCTGGACCCCCATCTCTTAATCAGGGAACCCATTAGCTTCCCCAGTCCTGATTGTTTCCATGCAGGCATTCCTCAATATTTAGAGAAAGCTTGTGTTAAGGTTCTAATAACCGAGGGGATGCTCACAGTGTTGGAAGCGCATCTTTTTCTTTCAAATGATACTGCCTTAGAGAGGAGAGTGAAAAAGATGATTTCAGTAAGATGAATGTGCCTTGAGTCAGCAGCGGTGCTGGGGCCCAGCTTATGCAACCTAATGTGAGTTAAGGTTTGGTCCTGAGCGTGCAGGTGGCCCCAGCAGAAGCAGGTCTGTGCCGTGGATGGTTCTGGTGGAGCCTCCGCAGGAAGCTGTGCAGTGCATGCAGTACGTAACAGTGTCCAGATGATGAGTAAGTGTGAACCAGATTCAGCTGCCTGTAGCTCATTAAGCCTGCACTCAGGCGCATGAAAGCAACTGCCTAGCACAAGGGGGGCCTTTTGGGTTGCTAAAATGTTGGTCGATTTGTCAAGCTGTGCACTCACAGAATGCATCAGCCTGAAGGGTTGCTCTCCTATTTGGCCCACCTGGAGAAAAAGACATTTTTTCCTAATAATCACGAAGATTATAAGCTAGTGAGGGGACCCAAACCCTAAGTTCCATAAATGAGAAAAATGAGAGCAGCCTGGGAGGCAACAGGGTCAGCAAAGCTATAAATAAAGCCCAAGAAGCATTTGGCTGCAGAGGCCTTAAGATGCAAAAAAGAAGAGTGCAGCAAAGCAGGAGTGCACGAGAAAACAATCCATTGGCAGTAACTCAGTGGCAGTAACAAAGAGACTCCAAAATTTCAGCTGCTTATAAGTTCCTTTCTTTCTCATAACAGTCCTAGATGAGGACTCCAGGTCAGAGGCAGCACATTGCTCTTTATAGGTTGTCTATTATATGTAGTAATGAGTATACGTTAATCTCAAACTCCTAATTTATCTCCCCTTTTCCTCCTGGGTAACCATAAGGGATTTTGAGTAAGGAACTGGCTGACTTCCACTGGCTAGAATCTAGTCACATGACCACACCTAACTTCAAAAAAGGCTGCAAAAAGTAGTCTGGGGACCAAGAAAGAAAATGACAGATTTTGGTTAATAGCTCACAGTCTGTTCCATGGACTCAACGTTTCTTAGCAATAACATAGGGGAGAGTAAATGCAGAGACAGCTTGCTGATGTATTAATTAAAAAGGGGAGAGAAGAGAAAAGGACAGTTGGCTGACCTCTGCACTCTTAAGTTTCTCTGTGGGGCAGGGCTGACCGACACAGCTAAATTCATATTTCATCAGTACTATACCTGTGATTTTGCTCTTCAGTGTGACTAGCTGATCAAAACCTCTATTGATTTCAAACACTATTTAGGAGCTCTGGTAGGCAGAATAATGGTGTCAGAAGATGTTCACATCCTGATTTCCAGAATCCGTGAATATGCTACTTTACATGGCAAAGGGGTTAAGGTTATAGATGGAATTAAGGTTGCTTATCAGCTGACTTTAATATTGGGATAGGAGACTGGACTATCTAGGTGCATTAATATAATCACAAGGGTCTATGACAGTGAAAGAGAAGCAGGAGGAGAGAGTGATGCCAGGTGAGGAGAGTTTGACCACTGTTTCTGACATTGAAAATGAGATAAGGGGGCCATGACTGAATGAATGGGGGTAGCCTCTAGAAGCTGGAAGAGACCAGAAAATGAATTCATGTCTAGAATCTCCAGACTGATTACATAGCCTGCTGACACCTTGATTTTTAATCCATGGAGATCCATGCCAGACTTCTGACCTAAAGATGATGAATACATGCTGTTTTAAGTCACTAAATTCTCAGTAATTTGTTACAGCAGACACTATAACAGGCATTGCTCATGTAAAACAGAGTGCAGGGAGCCTCCTGAGATGCTGGACACCAGAAGAGCTGCCCAGGTGCGGGTGGCTGATCCATGAGTTGTATTCATGCAGAGGCAGTACCATCGGCAGAAATGTTTCCTAAACTTGCTGAGATAAATCAGCCCCATCCTCTTGTGCCTAAGGTGTGATTTTTATTCCGTTTTTAAACACAGATCTTCTATAGTAGCTAGAGAAACAAAGGTCTCCAGAATCCAGCTGAAAACTGATACTAGGTAATATCAACACACAATTCAGCTTACCTTTGTATCCTTTTGACTGGTTTATGTTAAAAATAAGGAGTTAGGAAAAACCATCAAAGTATGAAATTGAAATTTATTGCAAACAAATCTCTTACCTCATATACAACATGAATTCCAAATGAGTAAGTCTATGCCTGCAACTCTAAAATCTTTCATTTACTGCCCTAAAAGAACTCCATGGACTAGTATTTGTCTCTTGTTTTATATTTATGTAAACATGTATATAACATAGTTATATATGTTTATAAAGAAATATAGAAATATAAAATGTTTATATGAATATGTTTATTTATATAAAATGTAAATATGTGACATATTTACATAAAGTACATATTGCTTCTCACAGTGGGTGATCTTAGTATTTAACTTCAAACTGTTTTGTTGTTCCTACCTGTGAGAAAGCTGTTAGGAGGTTTAACAGCTCCAGGGCAGTACTGTCTGAATGTTGCCTAGAGTGTTAGCAGTAGGGTTTTAATCAGTGTTGAACTTACAGAAGAAAGATGCTAGATAAAGCAGAGGACATGAAAATATATCCCATTCTGCTGGCCCAAATAATGATATAATTCATTAGAGTGGAAAAGTAAAGAACGTCACTTAAAATTATTATATTCTTTCTGGAAAGTGAATAAAAAGGAGACAGAGAAGCAAATTAGAAGAGTCTTTTGTGTTTGCCGCTCATCTCTCATATTGACAGAATATCCTGTTTCATAGAGTACCTTGATATGACTAGAATGTGACTTGATTCGATAAAAAAATAATAAACTGTGCCGTGAGGAGAAAAAGTATTACAGGCAAGGTCGAGCCTGGTTTTTGTGTAAACAATTTTCACATCCAAAGAGCACATAGTGAGACAATAATTTGATTTTCTTTCATGATTATCAAGTATTTAATTCCCAGGAGACTTGGTCTTGAGGCAGTGCCACCACTGTGATGAAAAGTTCTAGCCAAGTTAATTTCTTTCTGGTCTAAAGCAGAGCAAGAGTTGATTTTTTTTTCCTCCAATGTGGTCCATTTAAATTGAGAGCTATTCTTTCCAAAGACTAAGTTAAAAAAATTTAAAGCTAAATGTTAAGGTCACACACATGAAAACAAAGTTTACATAAATAATAGCTGAAAACAATTTTTAAAATAATTACTTTTTCCATTTTTATAGTATTTTTTTGTATAAGAATTTTAAGATCCTTCAGAACATTAGGAAAAAACTAGGATCCTCTCACTTGAAAAGAAGGCTGATGCAGTGCAAATGAAGGTCCATTTGTACCATTTTGGGAGCTTTAAATAGAAAATTAGAGGCTGTTTTCTATTGGGTTGACCAAAAAGTTCTTGCAGATTTTTAGAACTTATGGAAAATTTCTAATGTACTTATTGGCCAACCCAATATATATACCCTGGAAATCTGTATCACGATTTTACATCCTTCTTCCATACATAGATATGTAGTCTTCCATCCCTCCACCGCCTCCCTAGGGCACACCTGCCTGAGACGGAGGAAAAATAAATCATGTCACAACCATGGTCATCTCATGTCTCGTCAGCCTCACCTGGGAAATCACTAAACCTTAGTCACATGGATCTTTTCTTTCATCTTCAAAACCATTGGTCTTTATCCAAACTATTCCAGCCCATTATAATATTCCTTTACCACTTAGGAGTAAGTGGGAGATCTTAGCTAATTAACATAACACAACCCCTTGGCTCCATATGAAAAATGGAGAAGCTAAACATGAGAGAGAGTTCCTGGCCTGCCTTTGAGTTGGCCTGGATGTGCATTACCGTTTCCCCAGTGACTCAGTGGTAAAGAATCTGCCTGCAATGCAGGAGATATGGGTTCAATCCCTGGGTCTGGAAGATCCTCTGGAGGAAAGCATGGCAACCCACTCCAGTATTCTTGCCTGGAGAATCCCATGGACCCAGGAGCCTGGCGGGCTACGGTCCTCGGGGTCACAGAGTCAGACACAACTAAAGCAGCTAAGTACACGCGCACGTGCATCACAGTTCTGATGGACGATATGGAAGAGGACGTCTCCTGATGTCACATCTCCCCTTTCTCCTTCCTGCCCAGGACACAGGGTGCCATGAGATACAGCAGCCTTCTTGTGCCCATGCTAGATGTGGCAGGCAGATTATAAAGTATCTCCCACCATCCTCACTTCCACATGTTCATGCTCTCCCCTTGAGTGTAGAAGGGATCTCACTTCTGATAGATTACAGCAAAGGTAATAGGATGTCTCCCCTGTGATTGTGTTACGTATGTGCCACGTGCTCAGTCGTGTCCACTCTTTGCAACCATGTGGACTGTGGCCCACCACGCTCCTCTGTCCATGAGATTCTCCAGGCAAGAATACAGGAGTGGGTTACCATTTCCTTCTCCAGCGGATCCTCCTGACCCAGGGATTGAACTCCCATCCCCTGCATCTCCTGCATTAGCAGGAGGATTCTTTAGCCACTGAGCCATCAGAGAAGCCCCATGTTACATAGGAGGGTAGCATCTTTCTCAGACTTTCCTGCTAAGTTTTGTGAAGAGAGTGGCCATGTGGCACGGAATTAGAGGGAGCCTCTGACCAATAACCAACTAAAACTGTAGTGGCCTCCAGCCAATAGCTAGTGAAAAACTGAGGCCCTCAGTCTAACAATCCACAAGGAACTGAATGCCACCAACACCAATGCTCAGAAGCCATTCCCTCTCCTTAGTCTCACTTTCAGGTGGAAACCTAGCTTTGGCCAACGTCTTTATTGGGAATGGCTTTGCTATAAGGTCCTTTGCAAGACTGCTGACTCCTGACCCACAGCAATTGTAAGATAATAGAGGTGGTTGTTTTAAGTTAAGTTTGGGTAACATTGCTGCCCAACTAAGACAGCAAAGGTGAAGGAGCAGATAGAGGATGCTAGTTCTCCAAAGACACTCAGAGCTGCTGCCCAGTTCTGGACTGCCTATTCTCAATTTTTATTGAATGAGATAAATACACCCCTATGGACTTAAGCTTTTCTGTTTCTCAAGTTCTCTGGATTGGTCTTGTCCCAGTCCGTACTGGTATAACATGGCTTGTACCCTGATTGCTCAACTCTGAACACAGCCTTCCTCTTGATCATGACAATTCTCAGGTTGTAGTGACTATTGCCATAACTGTCTCAAAACATGCCTCAAATATTACGGTTCTAACTCTTCTTTTACTCCAAATTGTTAAGGTGAGTTAGGGGAAGGACTCTCCTCCAACCAATATTAAAAGAGGAAGAAAAGGGATAGAAAAGGGAGAAATGGAAAGAGGAAGGGAAGTTTATTTTTTTCTTAGAAACCAAACTATACATCCAGACCTTTTGGGTTTATTATGAACATACAAATGTGATTATAACATGGTGCAAGTGTCATCAAAATAGATGCTTATGACAACTTTGACTTCTGCCCCAACCTCCAGGACTGACACACAAGCTTCCACAGAGTATTCCTTTTTCCTCAACAACTTCCTACTGCAAGTCCTTGTCATTCCTCAGTCTCTTCTCACCTTGGGGAGACGAGGGCTCCACTTTTCCCCCAGGACTTGATTATTAAGTTTGGAGATTTTCCCACCAGCCCTCCAGTCTCCTGAGCCTTATCGTCTGTCATGGAAACCAGGCTTGATTAAGCATAGGGGAGCCCTCACTTTACACCTGAAACTCTGACCACAAAGGTGAGCCCTTTTGCATGAATATTCTCAACACGTACCTAGTCAAGGACATATAGTGTTAGCTCCATTATGGAGACAAGGAAACTGAGGTGCAGAATCTGAACATTTTAGCTTTAGGAGAGACTCTTGAGAGATTCCAATGTTCTTCTTATTATACACCCCTTCTTACTATAGGGGTGTATTTATCTCATTCAATAAAAATTGAGAATAAGCAGTCCAGAAAAAGACGCTTGGGAGGAAAATAAGTTATGAGTATGATTGCACTTCTTGTAATGGCTCAAACGTGACAGTCCTGTGACTTTGATAAAATCTATTACCCTAATGAGACCTTTTCTCTGATGAGCGATATGCCTTGTCCCCTCCACAGTGCTGTGGTGCAGACTAAAAGGATGCATGAATATGAACAGTCTTTGAAAGGTTTAAGCACTACAGACAACATAAGCTGGAGATGCAGTATACCAATAGTATTTGCAACTACAATTTCGCAAATCCAGTGGATAGCATTTTTCATGTTTACATTTTGGATTTTTGAATTGTCTTGATTTTATGTATGTTTCTGGCCTTTTGGAAATATTTTGCCTGTAAATTGCGTTTTTACTCCTCAATGATTACATGTCAGCTGTCTGCTCATAAAGAAAGGGACTAATCAGGATTGGTTCACAGCTGACTTCAGATACCGCTTATTTAATTCTCAGGAACATGAAGCATAAATTATATTTAAGAACTCTTTTATTCAGAATATCTGTCATGAATGTATGACCTTTTAGCTGTGGTGTAATTACTTACATATTGACTATTTTAAAATACAACAGAAAATAGTTCAAGAAGACAGCTTGAGCTGAGAATTTATGAATAATAGACAAACCAAGGACTTTTCATGTTGGTTTGTCCCCACTTTGGGCTTTAGGCTAATCAAAGAATGTCACTTGGCAGCTGATATATAAGGACATTCAGCACAGGTTCTGACTGTAATGATTTACTTCTCTTAGTGCATTTCTAGCAGCATAGGCACACATGAGGAAAACTAGTCTAAGAAAATCCTTCAGAATTATTCCATGCCTCTGTTATTGAAAAAAGTTTAAAATCAGTATCACACTTTGCTTCATATTACTCATTATGTAGTATACCAAAAGATAAGTTGAGCTTTTTGTTGTTTTTCTAAGAGTAGGTAAACACAGGGATTTTTGTCTGTCTTCACCTCAGATGCTTAGCCTCCTCAACTCTACCAGATTCTANTTTTTCATGTTTACATTTTGGATTTTTGAATTGTCTTGTTTTTATGTATGTTTCTGGCCTTTTGGAAATATTTTGCCTGTAAATTGCGTTTTTACTCCTCAATGATTACATGTCAGCTGTCTGCTCATAAAGAAAGGGACTAATCAGGATTGGTTCACAGCTGACTTCAGATACCGCTTATTTAATTCTCAGGAACATGAAGCATAAATTATATTTAAGAACTCTTTTATTCAGAATATCTGTCATGAATGTATGACCTTTTAGCTGTGGTGTAATTACTTACATATTGACTATTTTAAAATACAACAGAAAATAGTTCAAGAAGACAGCTTGAGCTGAGAATTTATGAATAATAGACAAACCAAGGACTTTTCATGTTGGTTTGTCCCCACTTTGGGCTTTAGGCTAATCAAAGAATGTCACTTGGCAGCTGATATATAAGGACATTCAGCACAGGTTCTGACTGTAATGATTTACTTCTCTTAGTGCATTTCTAGCAGCATAGGCACACATGAGGAAAACTAGTCTAAGAAAATCCTTCAGAATTATTCCATGCCTCTGTTATTGAAAAAAGTTTAAAATCAGTATCACACTTTGCTTCATATTACTCATTATGTAGTATACCAAAAGATAAGTTGAGCTTTTTGTTGTTTTTCTAAGAGTAGGTAAACACAGGGATTTTTGTCTGTCTTCACCTCAGATGCTTAGCCTCCTCAACTCTACCAGATTCTAAAACCAGCTTTCTCTTTCTGTATTAGTGATTAATACAGTCCCAACTTGGAATTTTCCTTTTTTCATTGCTTTAAAGTTGGAATTGTGTGTGTGTGTGTGTGCACGTGTGTGTAGGGTGATGGAAGGGAGAGGAAGGTGGCAGAAACAGTCCATGAAAACCTGAAATTGATGTATTCCAATTTTCCAACCTTCTCTGAGAACCGATAAGTTGACATTCCTATGCCTTCACAATGTTAACCAATTCAGCTTGAAATGTCATCC
Organism: Raphicerus campestris; assembly: GCA_006410735.1. Taxonomy (NCBI): domain Eukaryota; kingdom Metazoa; phylum Chordata; class Mammalia; order Artiodactyla; family Bovidae; genus Raphicerus; species Raphicerus campestris. The sequence goes on from SJYW01010167.1 coordinate 215,657, forward strand.
TGCCTCAGAAGGGGAAAATGCCCAGCACTCAGAAGAATGTTTGCACCTGTTCTGCGATGCTAGTAGCCTTTGTTGTGAGAACCTAGACATTAGAGACACAATAGGCTTATCCTGGAGACCAGCTTCGCCCCGGGTGACTGGTTGTTGTACAGATGAAGAGTGAGACTAGGGCAGGCTACATCCTCCTCGCCTGTTCCTGTTGAATCTATTTCCATCTGCCATGCGATGCTGCTCGATGAAACACTGAATCAATAGTGTCGAAAATTAGAAAATTAAAGGCACTGGAGAAAGAGACAAGATAAATCATGTAAGGCAATGAGCACAGTGCCTTGCATATGAAATGCTAGGTGAACTTTAGCTGTTGTATCATTTTTAGTTATGAAAGTAGCATTTTCCCTGAACCATTCTTGCTGTTTTCAGTTCAGTTCAGTTCAGTTCAGTCGCTCAGTCGTGTCCAACTCTTTGCGACCCCATGAATCACAGCATGCCAGGCCTCTCTGTCCATCACCAACTCCCGGAGTTCACTGCTGTTTTACCTCCAGCTAAAAGTTGTTTGGCATTCAGGCCATGAAACATTCATCCAAAATCCACAAATGTGAACATTTCATCTGCTACTTGTTCAATCTGGAGCCCAGCACAAGTTCCTACTATGTTTTTAGTTATGTTCATTTGCCCTGTCAAAAAATAAGATCAATTTGAATGCCTACATTTAAAGAAATGCAAGCTCTTAAAAGTAAAATGTAAATGGTACTCTGAGTGGCAGTTGTCTCGGCCATCTAATTATTGGGATTGAGATATAATTTGAAATGGTAACAGTGGATTTCTGTCACTCATAAAAAAGGGCATTTACACACAAAAAAATAGTGTGAAGAAAATGTGATTTGCCTATAAAACTAGAGCCTTCTTTGGTAATTTTGTTTGCAAAAGAAACAGCGGTTCTACGTGATTATGAGCTATTTATCATGTAACTGCTTGAAGATGCCAACAATACTGGCAATAAAAAGTAGAGATGTTTATGAGAGCTGACAGCAGTGGTTGCAATGAACTCTACTATCTTCATTTTCCATTACATTCAGAAAACAAGGGAACCAAAATGTTTGTCACTAACAGCTTAATTTAAGAAAGTCAGGCTTTGCTTGACTGCCATTTTGAAACAGTTGCTGTTGATATTCAGTTATTTCATAATCTTATTTCTTGTGTGATTTTAGAACGTGGAAGTACCATTGTTTTTCTAAGGCTGATTCATATTCTTATCACCTTCTCTCCCTCTATTTTAAATGTAATTCAAATGTCAATACTCCCATTCATCAGTCACCTGTTCAGAGAATGTTCTTGTTGGATTCTCTGAAGGAAAAAATAAGAACTTACTATGACGTGTAAGTAGAAAATGAGCAAAAATAGCTGGAACTGGAGTTTTAAAAATCATTTTAGCTTTGTATAGAGAAGCTTATTGTTCATATATTTATTCATGATAGAAAAAAAGTTGCTAGAGAGAAAAATGACCCCAGGGAAAAATGAGTTCCAGTGCTCATTAAGCCATAAGCCTCAACTTCCTTCACCATATTTATGACTTTGTACCAGGTGGGTCAACCACTGAAAATCTCTATTTTATATCCTTATTAAAGCTCCTATTCTAAATGTTTAAAATATAAAATAAAATATATAAGAAGTAAGCTCTTTCTAAAGTTAAGTGGATTATAAAAACTGTGCCTATGAAATAAAATACATGAGGTTAGGTGGTTATTTAAGGTGGGAGACAACTGCCAGGAATGAATAGCAGGGGGTCTATCCTTCCAGGATCTCAGAATCTAGGTCAACGGTCAACATATTTTTTTCTGAAAAGAGCCAATAGGAAATGTTTTCAGCTTTGTAGGTTAAATGACCTCTATAGGGGCTTCCCCGGAGAAGGCAATGGTACCCCACTCCAGTACTCTTGCCTGGAAAATCCCATGGATGGAGGAGCCTGGTGGGTTGCAGTCCATGGGGTCGCTAGAAGTTGGACACGACTGAGTGATTTCACTTTCAGTTTTCACTTTGATGCACTGGAAAAGGAAATGGCAACCCACTCCAGTGTCCTTGCCTGGAGAATCCCAGGGACGGGGGAGTCTGGTGGGCTGCCGTCTATGGGGTTGCACAGTCAGACACGACTGAAGCGACTTAGCAGCGGCGGCAGCATAGGGGCTTCCCAAGTGGTTCAGTGGTAAAGAATCTGCCTGCCAATACAGGAAACACAAAGAGGTGGAGGTTCAATCCCTTGGCTCTGAAAGATCCCTGGAGTAGGAAATGGCAACCCGCTTCAGTATTCTTGCCTGGAAAATCCCATGGACATAGGAGTCTGGCGGGCTACTGTCCGTGGGGTCACAAAGAGTCAGACACGACTTAGCCACTGAGCATGCACACAGTCTTTGTAGCATGAATGCTCAGTACCAGGGCAGCAGTCTGTACTGCTTTTGTACTTTGTGGAATGAATGTGCCTGGGCTCTGATAATATTTTTCAATCATTTAAAAATGTAGAAACATTTCTTAGTTCATGAGTTATAGAAAAGTAAGTGGTAGGTCAGAGTTTGCCACTTCTCTAGTTTAGTGAGTTGGAAAATGGCCTTAGTTCCATAGTCAGAGGCAAATGCTAGAATCACTGTTATAAAAGGGTGATGCACCTCTCCTTTAAAATAGGGGAGTAGTGTTTTCCCCCGTACAATATTTGAAAATTTGTTGCAAAACCTTTTGGGACTGTCATTTGGAGATGTTTTCTATGATAGACGTTTTCTTATTCAGGCACAAAAGGAGTTCAGATGTGGAAAAGTTAGAAAATGGCAGATAATTCCAGCCAAGGAAGAATCTAAAAGGCTTTGCCTTCAATTATCTCCATAGGAGGATAGTTTACCAGTGTAAAAGATGAAGAGAATTAGGCAGTAGCTGGAATGTTGAGGCCAAACTGTTAGCAGGATTGATTTTTAATTCCAAAACTAAGATTCTGGACAAGTCTTTAAAGTATCGGACTCCAGCGTAAACATTTCAAGTGTGTTAGAAAAAGATGATAATCAAATCCTAGAGTTAACTAGGGCTAAATTAAATAATCATTTAAAACAGTCAAAAATTAGGGGAAAAGGGAACAATTTTTTTTTTACCCTGGGCCTATTTAAAGGCTTGCTATTAATGCAAATTCTTAAAACCTAGCCCTGAAAATGATATTAAAAATAGATGTATCAAAGTATTCTATTTTAACTTAAGAAGCAAAAGATGTTTCATTCCCTCCCTCCCCATCTCCCCCTCCTGCTCCCTCTCCCTCTCTCTTTTCCTTCTTCCTTCTTTTCTCCTGTTTTTCCTTCTCTCCCTGTCTGTGCGAGTCACTGAAATCTGATAACTCATAAAGTGACATCCAAACTAGATAATCAATAAAGTCACCTAGAGTCATCTTTTGGAACTATGAATTCCCTGGTCCAAAACTAACCGAATCAGAATCTAGAGGGTTGACATGATATCATCTGGTTTTTTTTAGGTTTTGTTTTTCTGTTTTTGTTTCATTACAAGCTCTGTAAGTTATTCTTGGCGATAAACACCAAAATTTAGGGCCGCATTAGAGAGGCCCTAAAACTTGACTCAACGTCAGAATGATCTAGAGAGCTGATTAGAACACAGACTGCTGGACTCTACTCCTGTGGCTCTGCAGCGGGGCCCAAGGAAATGTATTTCTAAAGAAACCTTCAGCTGCAACTGGTGCTGCTGGTCTGAAGATTACATACCTATTGAGAATTGCTTCATGTTGTATGACCAACTCTCTCATCTCCAGTTAGCCACTTATCCTTAGCACAGACTCGTGCTTTGAAATGCGTCTTAAAAGTTTCATCTGCACTTGTAAACATGTAAGGGATTATACCAAGCAAAAAGCCTGCTAAATAGTTCCTAAGGATGAACACCAAAAGCTGGACCTTTGATAATCAACCATTTAGTTAATAGATTAATATTCACTTAGCAAAGCACCATGACACCATGTAAATAACTCTTATGACCAGTCTGATTAGAATGCTCTGAAGCTGAAATATGTCTACAGGCATTTGCTCTTGTTTAGAGCATTTGAATTCTATCGCTTCCTGGAGAGGGATTTGGGGTTTCTCAGAAGCAAACTGTGGTAGCAAATTAGACTTGATTTAATTTCTGTGTAAATGTAAGACCAAAATGACAAACCTTTCCATAAAAAAAAAAAATATGCCTCAATATCAGTTCAGTTCAGTCACTCAGTCGTGTCCAACTCTTTGCAACCTCATGAACTGCAGCACGCCAGGCCTCCCTGTCCAACACCAACTCCCGGAGTTCACTCAGACTCAAGTCCGTNACTGTGGTAGCAAATTAGACTTGATTTAATTTCTGTGTAAATGTAAGACCAAAATGACAAACCTTTCCATAAAAAAAAAATATGCCTCAATATCAGTTCAGTTCAGTCACTCAGTCGTGTCCAACTCTTTGCAACCTCATGAATTGCAGCACGCCAGGCCTCCCTGTCCAACACCAACTCCCGGAGTTCACTCAGACTCAAGTCCGTCAAGTCAGTGATGTCATCCAGCCATCTCATCCTCGGTTGTCCCCTTCTCCTCCTGCCCCTAATCCCTCCCAGCATCAGAGTCTTTTCCAATGAGTCAACTCTTCGCATGAGGTGGCCAAAGTACTGGAGTTTCAGCTTTAGCATCATTCCTTCCAAAGAAATCCCAGGGCTGATGTCCTTCAGAATGGACTGGTTGGATCTCCTTGCAGTGCAAGGGACTCTCAAGAGTCTTCTCCAACACCACAGTTCAAAAGCATACCCTTTGATGATTCACTGGGGTCAGTGACATTTTCTATCCTTCAGTGTGTGGGTTAAATGCTGACAACAATTTCCAGAATTTGAAAAATCATGATGCTACTTCTCTGCATCTGTTACCGTTTGTGTCTATAGACTCATTGCCGTAAGAGGATGAGGTGACAGTGACACCTGGGTTACCTACTCTTTATCTCATGAAACACCTACAATAACTCTGCTAGGAAAATGGTAAGAAAACTAAAGCTCAGAGATTAATTCTTCCAAGGAAATGTAAACAATAAGTTGTGCATCAGGATTTATGCACAGTTCTATCAGATTCTACCATGTTTGGTGATACATAGAAGCAGAGTTCTCTGACAAATATAGAATTTGTTAAATAATAGCAAGCCAAAAGAGAATTATAAAGAGACACAAAAGCTTCTTCATTCCTTATAAAAGCTTGCCTTGATTTTATTTGAACTACTTTGATTTTTAGAACCTGTGCACATACATTAACAAACATTTTTGTGGGAATTTTATCAATTAATTCTGGTTTTCAGTTAGTTTCATGTCAAACTTCCTGTGCATGCAGTGAAGAAAACCATCAAGATCTATAGAGATGTCTTAGAACCTGCTGGTTCTGAGCTATGTTTACTATGGAGAGACATTTCTGTGGATGTCATGATCCTCTGCCAAAATGTCAACCTTGTCCTCTGCATCCAGAAGTTCATGAACAGGGGAGAGGCTGCAAAGATTCAAGAGATCTTTGAATTATAGGAACAGCTGGTGAATAGATAGAGAACGTTAAAGGGAGCATGCTCTTAAGACTAATAGGAGAGTACATAGGCTAACAGGGGCAACATAGGGTAATGGGAGATATGTAGGGGAAGGACAGCTAATGCTAATCACACAGTCTCAAAGAAGCCATGGTCAGATTCTCCATAGATGCCAGCAAGCCATGAAAGACAGGAGCAAAGCAAGGGTGTTTTCATTTCATGCCTTCTTTGCATGGGTACCTGGGTGGATGAGTGACAATACTGAAATAGCTTATTTGAAATTAAGTTTCCAGAACTTGTAGCCGAACTCCATTTGCTAGAAACACAACTCTGGATACCAACAGGTTTGTCTTGCTTGGAATAAGAATTACACATTTGCCTATAGATACTTATCTCTAAAGAGATCTTTTTTAATGTTTAATCTCCTCAAGATTTTGCTTTAAAGATTATCAAATTTTAGTGAGTGCTTATTCTGAGGGGATACTATGCAGAGTGCTTTAACTGGTCATTCCATGTAATTCTCACAAGCACCCCCTAGATAAGTATGACTATTATCTTCCCCAATTGACAAATGAGTATGTTGGGGCTTAGTAGTGACTTGTCCAGGGTCCACCAGGAAGTGGAAAAGCTGGGATTCAATCCCAGGGAGTTGGAATCCAAGATCTGCCTCCCTAATTACACCATTCTGCCTCTCAAAACTTGTTCAGATCTACAGCAGTAGATTTTGCCCCTGGATGCACATGGGAATCATCCGAATCATCCAGAACATTGTATCTTATAGAAGAAAAAAATCCAATGCTTGAATCCCATCTTAAGAGTCCTGATTTAATAGTTGGAAAAGGGGATCAGTCACAAGTATTTTCAAGAGCTCCCTGATTGGGTCTAATATGCAGCCAATACTTGAGCTTCATATATACTGATGACTGTGTCCCACCCTCCCCACTCCTAAGGTTGTAATATAATTGGTCTGGAATCTAACCTGAGCTTTGGAATTTTTAAAAGATCCCTGCCCAACTCCCCACACTACCCCACACGATTCTAATGCACAGACAAGTTTAGGAATCTTTGCTCTAGTGACTCTCAAGCTCTGATCAGTATGAGAATCATCAGAATCATCCATACAAAAGCCAGGTCCTATCCTACTTAGCTGGATCTGGGCCCCTGTGGATCTCAAACTTTATTGCATGTCAAAATCATCTAGAGAGTTGTTGAGTGACCATTTGGCACGTACCACCCAGAAATTCTGTTTAATTTGGTCAGGGTGGGCTTAAAATTTGCATTTTTAATAAGTTTACAGATGATGTCATTGCTGCTGATCTAGGGATCATAGGGAAAAGGAATATTCTCCCCAGGGACTTTAGTCAATGTGTAGGGGCATTTTCTGTTGTCCCTGGGGGAAGGGGGAGGGGAGTGATGGAAGAGTGCTCTTGGCTTCTAGTGGGCAGACACCAGAAGTGTTACTAAACATCCTACAAAGCACAGGAGAGGCCTCAGGGAAACAGTTATCCAATTCAAATGTCAGGAGTGCCAAAGCTGAGAGACATTGCTCTAGTCTAAATTTTAGAGAGAGGTTTAGATCATTAAAAACCAGGGAATTTGAACACAGATTTGGAGAAAAAAAAAATCGAGCACTCTTGAATTAGTATCCTCTTTAAAACTGAGAGACAGAGCCAACTGCATGGCTTAGATACACTTAAAAATTGTAAAACATTATGATTTCTATTTCAAAATGGAAGATTAATAAACGGAAAGACCTTACTTCTTTGGCAAAATTTTTGCTGTAGCATGAATTATTATAGCATTTAGATGCCTTCCAAAGAGTTCCACATCCTCTGAGTTGGCCTTGGAAATTTTCCATACAAAAAACTGGATGTACCAAGGAAACCATTAAAGGATAATTATTCTTTTTATAAAAGTACTGAACATAAGACCTCATTAAAAAGTCAGTGTTTATAGAACATTTTAAAGGAAACCTAAATTATCTTGAAAAAGATCTATTCTCTAAAGTGAAATCCATGAATATTTATCCAACATTGATTTCATTGTTTTATGTTTAAGGTATTTATTCAGTGGTAAGGATATCGGAACTTTAAGAAAGTTAAAACTGTCTTTAGTGGGTTTAAAGCTAAGATGTGTGTGTAGATCTCTGTGAGGTGAGGCAGTAAGTAAGAAGGGCCTTAGGGGTGACTGACGTGTTCTGGAGATACTTTTGAGGGCATCACTTGGGTAGAGAATGTTTTGTGGGAAAGGTGAATTCAGGACTGGACCCAAATCAGTAAGAACAAAATCTAGAAACTAGATAACTAGTACAGAGATTATGAATGTGCTAAGTCGCTTCGGTTGTGACAGACTTTGCGTCCTTATGGACTGTAGCCTGCCAGGCTCTTCTGCCCATGGGATTTCCCAGGCAAAAATACTAGACTGGGTTGCTATTTCCTTCTCCAGGGGATCTTCCGAACCCAGGGATCGAAGCCCCTGTCTCTTTTGTCTCTTGCATTGGCAGGTGGATTCTTTACCACTAGCACCATCTGGGAAGGCCTGAGGTCATGCATGGTTGAGGCAAAACACTGGTTGTCCCCAGCAGGGAGCAGATGGCCCCAGGGGAGCATCTGCCCTGCCCAGCAGCTCAAGCAGTAGACCAGGAGCTGGTCCTAGGATATGCTCTCCCCCTGCCCCCGCCCACCACTGCCTCTGTAGTGGAAGTATGTGGGTGAGTGACTGTGTGCATAATTCTGGGGATCTGGGAAGATTCTGACACTTACTGTGAACTTTATTCCACATCTCAACCAAGACTCAGTGGCAAGACCCTGAGGGATGCAACCAGGGCAAAGTTTGCATCACCCATCTCTACTGGGCAAACCCAATCATCTGCAATTTAGAAATAAAACACAAGTTTGGGGACTGGGCCAAAATTTCAGAACAAATTATAATAAGGCAAAATGTTGGCAGCTTTCTCTCACCATCCGCTTAATGCATTTTTCTCTCTGACAAGTATGCCTTTTAGGGTTGTGCTCCACTGTTTAAGTGTCATCATCGTAAGTCTATTTTAGTGACAGCAAGCATCAGCGGAGGCTAATATTTCCCCATGAATTTTTTTCTACACCATCTCTCTATTTAGCTCTTTTCCAGCTATTTGCAGCCTTTCAGATACCGTGTGGGTGAGGAAACACTAGTTCTAATAACCTCTGATTCCCATTGAAATGGGAATTTCCCATTGAAATTTCACAGTTAAGTGAAATCTATTGGCAAAATTGTGTATTTGTCCAGAGTAAGCAAGGCAGATATTTACCTCCTGTCCATAGAAGCTGTATGATTGTCAGCATTTGAATAACAGCTCAGCTCTTTCCTTTTGTTAGGACACATGTTTTACATCTATTGATTATTTCAAGATGATAGTATGAGTAAATTCCTGCATACTTCCAATAAGGTGAGACAGTTTAGAGAACTATTCTTTGTTGTCATATTAGTGCTTTACAATAGAATTTGTAGCAAAAGGCTCCTGCTGGATTTTATTCTTGTTTTCTCCAGGACTAAAAAAAGTTAAATAAATCTGTATCTTTGAAAGCTGCTGGCAGGGTTCTGACACTCATTTGAATTATGGACTCTCAGAAGCATTTGGTTGTTTTAAAACCGGCAAAGGACTTAAGCCAGTCATCTGGAAATTAATAAATACCGCTCTGTATTTCTCCATGACTCTCTGTGAGAATTGGCCTTTATTTTACCCTCTTAGATACAGACAAGCCCTTCTGCCTTGCTCTTTGGATTCAAGATGATGCCACAAATAGAGGTTTTCACTATGCATAACAATGAAGCACAAATAGCATTTTACCCACCAGTCCTCCCACCAGTGCTTAGTGATCAAGACTCAGCTCCAGGCAGACAGAAAGGAGAATTAGATACTTCAAAGAATGGAGCATTCACTGGGAGAAATAGACACGCTTGCTAAGGCATTTGACAAAATCATGGTTGACTTTCTTCTCTGGAAGGAATTTGGATCATTTGGAAATAATCAGTAAGGCACAAAGTTCTAAAAACCATGGGATGAAGACCAAAGGGCCTTTCTACTACCTTTTTATTCTCTGTTCAGGATAACATTGACCAGCTTTTCAGGGATCCCCATTTGGGCTTAGCTCTCTCTGGACGCTTTCCTTTCTTTGAAATATACAAGCAGTTGGACTTGGAGTTTTGAAACGTGAGGACGTGAGGAAGGAAGAGGCACTGTAATAACTCCCTAGGGTGGAAGTGCAAGGCCAAGGGAATGGTCCACAATGATACCTCATTCAGCTGAATTTACTGAAAGATACCCTGCTATACACTGACATGATTTTTAGGCAGAAGTAACCTGGACGACAGAGGATGAGATGGCTGGATGGCATCACTGACTCGATGGACGTGAGTCTGAGTGAACTCCGGGAATTGGTGATGGACAGGGAGGCCTGGCGTGCTGCCATTCATGGGGTCGCAAAGAGTCGGACACGACTGAGCAACTGAACTGAACTGAACCCTTCCAGGAATTTTAGCAGCATTGCGTGCCCATTTGCTGCATCATGCATGCATTTTCCTGTGGGAAAGATGCCAAATATTTTGTGCGTGACTTTCTAAATAGATGATAGCTGCAATTGCTAAACCCAGCGTTTTACATGACAGATGAAAAGGAGCCCATAATTGTTTGGAGAGTGCCAGGAGATATGTTCAGGGTCTTTATAGAGCCACTGAACAGTTGCCTGAAACAATGCCCCTTATAACACCTTTGTTCAAAGGGCTTTGCACCCCAGCCTCTGCTTGCATGACCCAGATCAGTAGCTAGCTGTTTAGTATTTAGGACAGACACACAGTCTAAACCATGGGCAGCATACCTCAAAAAAAAAAGTCAGACTTTAATGACTTCTATTTCGGTGTGTATACACTCCCAGCTGAAAGGGTTTATCCTAAAGCCTCCTGTTGATACCAGCAAAATGTGGACAATTTTTTAAAAGAAAGAATCCTAGTGAAAATACTTAGAGCACATAGATTAATGACCACAGATAGTTTTTAGATGGCTTTCATGTAAATCTAGGGATTCACAGTAAACAGAACAGCCAAAATACAAAGGTTTAAGCATGAGGAGCCATAAACAAAAGCATTGTTATTTTTTGAAACTAAAGATTAGTTCTATATACATACATAATTAATTAAAATAGCTAACTATTCAAATGTTTTTTATGACAAGCTTCTGACAAAATAACTCAAAAATCAGTTTAAAGCGATTATAATTTCTATTAGTAACATGTTGTTAGTTACTAAGCCATTGAGTTAGTTGAAGTGTCTGGAACTGTGCGTTTTTGAAATGTTGATTGTGTTTGTTTTCAGGAAACACAGCTTTTACTTTAGTAAAAAATATTCATTCGTTTCTTAAAATATGATTACAGTAATGTTTATGCCTGGAGACAGTGAGCTGACATAAACCTGTTCTGCTTTCCCATAGACAGCTGTACCCCCACCCCATTCTTGTTATGCTGCATATATCCTTGAAGTCTTGTTCTTCTGCCGGTATAAAGTAAGATTTTCTTCCTTGTCCTCATACATTCTATTTATAAAATGTAAAAAACAAACTCCTTCATAATTAGCAGACTGTCTGGGTCAAGTATGAGCTATGTGTTCAAAGCATGGAGGAATTATTTCCCCTACTTCTTAGTACCCAAACAAAACATATTTGCAGATTCTGATATCTGTGATGAAGCTACAAATAGGGCTGTGATAGTGTGTGTGTGTCCAGGTATGTATCCCATTTTGAATTCTTAGAATCAATCAAGTATTCTAGAATGAACACATTGTTTTCATATAGCAGTCACCAAAAGGCATCATGTGTGGCTAGAGTATTGGGAAAGTCAGGGTTTGTTTTGTACCTTGTTGAGTTACTTGTACCTACTTGAGTTACCTGTACCTACTTGAGTTACCCAAGTTTCACTCAGTTCCATAGAGTATTTGTCATCAGGTAGGAAATATTGAGATTTTGTCCTAGACTTGAACAGTGAGGGAAACCCATGTTATAAAGGAAATTACATGATGAAGTAAATTCTTAAGAGGTTGTGTAGAAAGATCATTCAATTTCCTGTTGAGAATATATCTATGTTTGGAGAATGGGCAGATATTCTGATTTTCAGTTTTTGTCTCAGACATAACCCTGTCACAGCCATCTCCCCAAGTGTACTAGTTAAATTCATTTTGTTTTGAAAAATTACAGGTGTATATAAAGCCACTATATCTTTAAATACATACATACATATATATATATATATATATATAATTTTATTGACAAGTTCAGAAGTGTAAGACATATGACAGAAGTTTACAATTACATAGCTGATTCCACAGTCCTACAACTGCATTTTGCCCTATTGTGATTTCACACTCGAGTCCTGTTGACACTTGCCACCAATTCTATTTTTCTTAAGTCACCAGGAGTTTGGCTTAGAAAGTTGTCTTAACTCAGTCTTCAGGGATCACTCAAATTGCATTATTTAGGAACATGAAAATAATTCAGGTAACAAAAACTTCTTTAGAGATACTCATCCAATGAATTAAGTATAAATATCTATTCAGTAGTGNCTCGAGCCCTGTTGACACTTGCCACCAATTCTGTTTTTCTTAAGTCACCAGGAGTTTGGCTTAAAAAGTTGTCTTAACTCAGTCTTCAGGGATCACTCAAATTGCATTATTTAGGAAGATGAAAATAATTCAGGTAACAAAAACTTCTTTAGAGATACTCATCCAATGAATTAAGTATAAATATATATTCAGTAGTGTGTGTGAAGTGTGAAAGTTGCTCAGGCGTGTTTGACTCTCTGCGATCCCATGGACTATACAGTCCATGGAATTCTTCAGGTCACAATACTGGAGTGGGAAGCCTTTCCCTTCTCCAGGGGATCTTCCCAACCCAAGGATTGAACCCAGGTCTCCCGCATTGCAAGCAGATTCTTTACCAGTTGAGACACCAGGGAAGCACAAGAATACCGGAGTGGGTAGCCTATCCCTTCTCCAGCGGATCTTCCCAACCAGTAATCAAACCAACAAGAAAAAAGACAAATAAATAACCTAACTCTACACCTAAAGCAACTACAAAAGGAAGAAACAGAGAACTCCAGAGTTAGGAGAAGGAAAGAAATCTTAAAAATTAAGGCAGAAATAAATACGAAAGAAAAGAGACCATAGCAAAAATCAACAAAGCCAAAAGCTGGTTCTTTGAAAGGATAAATAAAATAGACAAACTATTAGCCAGATTTATCNGCTGCTCAGTTTTCTGTGTGTACAACTGGCGCCCCCTTCTCAGGCAGATGTTGACTGTCCAGAACCCCAAGAAGTCTTAGTTAGCAAAGAAGCCTGCTTACAGTTTGGTAGTTAATGTCTCTCTGGGGCTGCGATCGCCCCCTTCTGGCCCTTCCGACTCTGGCTGCCTGTCACCAGAGGGGGATGATCTGCAGCTGGCTAATTCTGTTCCGTCGTTTGTTCTGTGCGCAGTCCTGATGGTGTCTTATGTTAGAGCTTTTCTCGTGGTAGCTATCCCACAGTCTGGTTTGCTAGCCCAAGTTAGTTCACTCTGGTTACACTCGGGGCATTCGGGCCTGATCCTTGTAAAGCAATGCAGCCTACACCTCCCTGCCCAGCCCCTGCTTGCTAGTGGCTGATGCAGGCACCTGCGCTGCTTCTCCACTGGGGGAGTTATCGTTGGGCTCGTAATCTGTTGGTTTTAATTATCTATTTATTTTTCCTCCCTGTTATGTTGCCTTCTGTGCTTCCAAGGCTCGCCACAGACTCAGCAGTGAGAGTGTTTCCTGGTGTTTGAAAGCTTCTCTCTTTTTAAGACTCCTTTCCCGGGACAGAGCTCCCTCCCTACCTCTTTTGTCTCTTTTTTCGTCTTTTATATTTTTTCCTACCTGTTTTTAAAGACAATGATCTGCTTTTCTGGGTTCCTGATATCCACTGCCAGCATTCAGAAGTTGTTTTGTGGAATTTACTCAGCGTTGAAATGTTCTTTTGATGAATTTGTGAGGGAGAAAGTGGTCTCCCCATCCTATTCCTCTGCCATCTTCCATGGCCTCCTATTCTTTGGAACTCTACATTCAGATAGGTATATCTTTTCTTTTCTCCTTGGCCTTTAGCTTCTCTTTCTTTCTTGGCTATTTGTAAGGCCTCCTCAGACAATCATTTTGCCTTTTTGCATTTCTTTTTCTTGGGGATGGTTTTGATCACTGCTTCCTGTGTAATGTTACAAACCTCCATCCACAGTTCTTCAGGCACGCTGTCTGTCAGATGGAATCCTTTGAATCTATTTGTCACTTCTGTAGAATCATAATGGATTTGATTTACATCATACCTGAATGGTCTAGTGGTTTTCCCTAATTTCTTCAATTTAAGTCTGAATGTTGCAATAAGGAGTTCATGATCTGAGCCACAGTCAGCTTCTGGTTTTGTTTTTGCTGACTGTATTGAGCTTCTCCAACTTTGGTTGCAAAGGGTATAATGAACCTGATTTCAGTACTGACCATCTGCTGATGCCCGTGTGTAGAGTCTTCTCTTGTGTTGTTGGAAGAGGGTGTTTGCTATGACCAGTGCATTCTTTTGGCAAAACTGTTAACCTTTGCCCTGCTTCATTCTGTACTCCAAGGTCAAACTTGCCTGTTACTCCAGTTTTCTCTTGAATTCCCACTTTTGCATTCCAGTCCCCTGTGATGAAAAGGACATCTTTTTTTGGTGTTATTTCTAGAAGGTTTTATAGGTCTTTATAGAACTGTCAACTTCAGCTTTTTTGGCATTAGTGCTTGGGGCATAGACTTGTATTACATTCTGTCATTTTTGAAATTGCACCCAAGTACTGCATTTTGGACTCTTTTGTTGACTATGAGGGCTACTGTATTTTTTCTAAGGGATTCTTACCATCATACATCAACTAAATGAAGACACTGAAAGATAGAGAGTAAAAGGATGAGAAAATATACAAATACTAACCAAAGCAAAGTTGATAGAGCTAAATGAAACAAAACAAAACAGGCTTTAAGACCAAAGCAATATTCAAAATAAAGAAAGTCACAATTATATACAATTTCCAGTCCACCAAGAGAATATATGTAATTCTGAAGTTATACATAACTAGAACGTAGCTTTAAATAAGAATTACAAGGATATGTAAATCTACCGTCACAGTTAAAAGATATATCACATCTATTTCTCATTTAAATGCTTTTTTCTCTGTAATCACCTTCTGTGGTTTTTCAGTCTTCTGATTATATTGAAGCTTTCAATGGCTAAGTCAGTGGTCTCTCTTGGTAAATGTCACATTTCACTTGAAAATATGTGAGTTATTTTTGAATATCTTTTTAAATTCATTTTTAACATAACTCCACAGTGATAAGAGAACAAACTCTGTATGCTTCCAATACCTTAGATCATGAAATTTATGTTCCTTGTTTTGTGTCCCTGGATATATTCCACTGTTCCTGGTTTATAGTCAATGGGAACTTGAGTAGAATTTGTATCTTACCGTTATATGAAAATTGTATAAATCTTAATTATGTTGAATAGATTCATAGTGCTTTCCAGGTCTGCTATATTCTTATACTT
This sequence comes from Raphicerus campestris, assembly GCA_006410735.1. Classification (NCBI taxonomy): domain Eukaryota; kingdom Metazoa; phylum Chordata; class Mammalia; order Artiodactyla; family Bovidae; genus Raphicerus; species Raphicerus campestris. The sequence goes on from SJYW01010167.1 coordinate 230,804, forward strand.
TTCTGTATTTTCATTCTATTAATTTTTGAGAGTTTGGTATTAAACCTACAACTAAAAATCTTAATTTGTCTGTTTAAAAAATATAATATATAGTGGAACTATATGTAACCTTGCTTTGTATTTTCCGAGTCTCCTATAAATGTTATCCTACTTCTAATAATTTAAAAAATAAAAGCAGAAGAGAAAAAGATGCCAGAGAAAAACAAATACTCTATATTATCACTTATATATGGAATCTAAAGAATAAACAAATGAGTGAATATAACAAAACAAAATAAACAAAGATATATCATCAATTTCAGCAACTGATTTTAAAAGTAGGCCAAGAAATCACTAAGGATGAGAATTTGTACCCAATTAAAAAGCTTGATATAATGTGCATATGTCAGATTCTGAGCTCACTATTAGAATATGTTTTCAAGCACACATGGAATTTTTTTTGAAATTCATTATGATCTGGACATAAAGTAACTCCTTAATTTAAAAAACCTGTATTATACATGTCCTGCTCTCTGACCTCAAGAAAATTAAGTTAGATAATAACTACCAAAAGGGGAATTTTTAAACTCATGTTTAAATTCACATGCTCTAATTATCTATGGGTAAAAGAAACCACACAGAAATTTAAAATACTTAGAACCAAATATGAATGAAAAACTATATATAAAAATTTTCAAGATGCAATTGGAGCATACTCATATTAAAAGAATATGTTATATCTTTATTTTTTAAAGTCTGAAAGTGAAAAGGGTAAAGGCTGCTATAAATAACCTGTAGAATCTAGCAGAAGTTATTTTGAAGTGTACAAAGCTAAATTTGAAGCAGATGTAATGTTTCAAAATCTAGAATGGTAGAAAATAATTAAAATTGACTCATGAAGAATTAGTTGGCCCATGCCCACTTTCATGCATTGGAAAAGGAAATAGCAACCTACTCCAGTGTTCTTGCCTGGAGAATCTCAGGGATGGGGGAGCCTGGTGGGCTGCCGTCTATGGCGTCGCACAGAGTCAGACATGACTGAAGCGCCTTAGCAGCAGCAGCAGCAGCAGCAGCATAGTACATGACTTTATCAGTCAGGGTTCATTCAGGGGAAAAGATAAAATTAATACAGAAACTGTGTAAAGGGACTTGAGGAAAACTGAGGTAACAGAGGTAGTAACCACAAGCATTATCTATTACTTATAAGCTGTGGGAGGAAAAGGAAGAGGTGATTGCTCTTGGAATCTAACAGCTTGGAAAAGGGACTTTACAGAGCTAGGACCCAGATCTCTGATTAGAGGGTGCAGATGTTCAGGAGTTCATAAGAAGCCCCCCTGTAGATCTGGGAGCCAAACCACTGAGAAAGGAAGCAGTGGCCATTTGGCCATCTCTAAAGAGAGACAGTGATGTTGGTAATGGGACTACAGAGAAAACGAAATTGGAAAAAAAAAAAAAAGTCACTGCGAAAATGAAGAAACGTTGTGTTGTTTCTTCAGCTACATAGGAGTGTAGCTGGTCCACAATATTGTGTTAGTTTCAGATGTAAACATAGTGATTCAGTTATGCATATGCATACATTCATTCTCTTTCAGATTCTTTTCCCACATAGGTTATTACAGAATATTGAGCAGAGTTCCCCATGCGGTATAGTAGGTCTTTGTTGGTTATCCAGTTTATATATAGTAGTATGTGTATATGAATCCCAAACTCCTAATTTATCCCTCTCTTACCCTCTGGTAATATTTCTCCTTTGGTAACCATAAGTTTGTTTTCAAAATCTGTGAATCTGTTTCTGTTTTGTAAATAGGTATCATATCATTTTAAACATTATATTCCACATAAGAGTGATATTATTTTATATTTGTCTTTTTCTGTCTGACTTACTTCACTTAGTATGGTCATCTCTAGGTCTATCCATGTTGTTGCAAATGGCATTATTTCATTTTTATTGCTGAGTAATATTCCATTGTGTATATATGTCTCATCTTCTTTATCCAGTCCTCTGTTTCTGGACACTTATGTTGCTTCCATATCTTAGCTATTGTAAATGACCATTGTGGTACATGTATCTTTTTTCATTATGGTTTATGATGTTCTCTGGTTATGGACTTCCCTGGTGGCTTAGATGGTAAAGAATCTGCCTGCAATTCAGGAGAGACCCAAATTCAATCTTTTGGTCAGGAAGATCCCCTGAAGAAGAGAATGGCTACCCACTCCAGTATTCTTGCCTGGAGAATTCCATGGACAGAGGAGCCTGACTGAGTACAGTACATGGGATTGCAAAGAGTTGGACATGACTAAGTGACTAACACTTTCACTTCACTTTTCCCCTGGTTATAAACCCAGGAGGGGGATTACTGGACCATATGCTAACTCTATTTTTAGTTTTTTAAGGACCCTCCATACTGTTCTCCATAGTGGTTATACCAATTTACACTCCCACCAACACTGTAGGAGGGTTCCCTTTTCTCTTACCCCCTCCAGAAGTTATTATTTGTAGACTTTTAGATAATGGCCTTTCTGACTGGTATACAGTGATACCTCTCTGTAGTGTTGGTTTACATTTCATTGATAATTAGTGATCTCGAGCATCTTTTCATGTGTGAGAACAGTCACTTTTGATTGCAGAGAAGATAATCCAATAGTCTTGGGTACTTGGGTTCGAGAAGAAGAAAATCTGAAAATAAATGAGCTAAATATACAACTTTAAGAAATTAGAAAAGCAGAATAACTTGAAAGAAATTAGATATAAAGATAAAAGTGAGTGAAAAAGAAAATAAAGATTCAATAGGCGGAATGAACAAAGCCAAAATATGTTTCTTCAGAAAGACTAAGAAAACTGACAAATGAAAAAACTGAAAAAGTCACAGATAAATAATTTGGGGTAAGGAAAATATACAAATACTGCAGAAATCAAGCAGAGGGTATTATAAATAACTGTATGCCCAGAACTTTTGAAGTACATAAAATGGTCAAATTACTTAAGCAAATTCAATAAGTAGAAACTAGTCTATAGCCATTGAAGAAATTAGATTTATCATTTTTCCCCTCATAGATCAAACACAAAGCTCAAATGGTTCTATAGGACAATTCTAATTTTTTCAAGGAAAAGAGTATTCATATTTCACATAAACTCTTTAAAAGACTGTGAAAAGAAGTAACTCACTCTGGTTTTATGAGTTATAACTTAATACCAAAACACAAGGAGAAAAAGAAAAGATATAACTCAAACAGCAAATTCATCAGTATGTACAAAAGGAGAATATATATTCAGTAGTAAAATGCTAAAAGTGTCCACTTTAAGGAACAATATAAGCATACTCACTATCATAGGTATTCAACATTGTACCATAGGTCTTAAGGATAAAATGATAGAAAAGTAATGGAAGGGGAGAAAACTGGTCATCTACATAGACAACACAAGGAGGGCTATACAATTTACTGAAATTATCATGGAAATTTGTCAAGGTAGAAATTACATAAGATTCAGTTCAGTTCAGCTGCTCAGTCATGGACTGTAGCACGCCAGGCTTCCCTGTCCATCACCAACTCCTGGAGCCTACTCAAACTCATGTCCATCACGTTGGTGATGCCATCCAACCATCATAAGATTTAGACACAAGAAACAATTGTATTTCTGTATACCAGCAACAAACAGAAAATTCATTTTTTTTTATATACTCTTTATATAAGCAACTGAAAATCGATGGTACTTTGAAATACACATAGCGAAAAACAAGTACACCTTCTATAGGGAAAATAATAAAACTGAATCAAAAGACATTTTAAAAGTTCTCAATAAATGGATATACATGTTATGTTCATCTGTTGGAAGAGTTAATATTGTAAAAATATGTGTTTCCTCAAATTATACCTATTTACTGGAATTACAGATTTTTAAAAATGATTTAGGAGATCCAACCAGTCCATTTTAAAGGAGATCTTTCGAAGGAATGATGCTAAAGCTGAAACTCCAGTACTTTGGCCACCTCATGCGAAGAGTTGACTCA
>SJYW01010174.1:22335-42870 GCA_006410735.1 Raphicerus campestris
GGACTGGATGCCATAATCTTCATTTTCTGAATGTTGAGCCTTACTTAAGCCAACTTTTTCACTCTTCTCTTTCACTTTCATCAAGAGGCTTTTTAGCTCCTCTTCACTTTCTGACTTTAAGGTTTGTTAAAATCAGTATGTGTCAACAGCATGATGCACGTGATTACAAGTGTCGAGCACAAATATTTTGTCATTGTACCCTTGGTTAAGTTCTTACAGAGTATAGTTTTGAGTTGTGAGAACTTTATTTTGTGGAAAATAATTAAAATTGGAGATTATTCAGAGGAGGGTCATCAAGCTAATGAGAGCTCTAAAACCATGTGTATTGAAGTTATTAAGGAACTGGTGATATTAAGCATAAAGGGGTGACTTTTATGGTGGTCACAGAAAAGCTATACTCAAGGTTGAAAATATAACTGACTTGTTGGACATGACAGTGGAGCTTTGGAAAATAAAGTAGAAGCATTGGATGGTAATTACACATAGGAAAATTTCAGCTCTCTCAGGAACCAGTTTCTAGTTCTTAGAACTGCTCAACTATGCGATAATAGCCTATAGAGATTTCCTGCCATTGAAAATCTTGCTGCAGAATCCAAATTAATGCCTTTCAAGGATGTCACTAAGTGGATTCCTACACTGCTTAGGAACTCTTAGATCCTCTGATTTAATGACTCTTTTTTTTTTTTTTTTTACATAAGCTAATCTGCAGAATTATTCCACTGGATGACTCTGAGTCATGGTACCCATGTATCATTTAAATGTGTTGTAATTATGCTACTCTGAGATACATTAGATAAATATTATTTCATTAACAAAATCTAATAAAAGAAAGCTACATCATCTACAACTGTTAGATTAAGGTACTTTAACATGTTTTGTATAAACAATAAAGTTCACATTTTATATAAACAATAAAGTTCACTGGATCTAAAGACATCTTCAGATCAAGGACAAGTTTAAAGGGCATATTGGTGGTTTTCCAGGGAAGTATCCTAAACTGAAATTTGTCTACAATTTCTCTCACTAAATTTAATTAACAGGAAAATTTTCTGTTAATGATCTCATTTACTTAGTAGATGTACTGGCTGTTTATCATATTTGTGGCCTTACAACATCTTTGAAATGCCTATTGTATGTTTGGATAGTTCCTCAGATTATATGCCTTGGACTTATGGTCTAAGATTTGTATCTTGGATTTTGTTTTAATTAGGTATGTTAAGGTGGCAGACAAGGGGGCATCTGCCTTTGAAAGAAGAATTTATTACTTATATTTTCTAAGAGAAGGAACCTGCCATGTCACGGAGGGCCACATGGAAAGCACCAGGTTTTGTTAGGTTGCAGAAGCAGGAGTGAAGGGGAGAGCATGACTGAGAGCCTTTATCATGTTTCTGTGGGAAAGGCAGGCAAGGGAAACCACCAAAGACTGGCTGGATTGAGTAACTTCAGAACGCTCTGGGCAATGGGTACAGTCTTTAGTTCTTTGGTACCTGGCTCTGCATGATTTAGTACAAGAGGAATGTTGGCTTGATATGTGTGAAGTGGATAAAAGAGATGGTTGGGAGAATGGAGTATTGATTGGCTGGAGGGTTTGTTATATCACTTTCATATCCCTGCAGAAGCTGGAATGCAAGGGAGATGTAAACAAGTTTGGCATCACTTTCATATCCCTGCAGAAGCTGGAATGCAAGGGAGATGTAAACAAGTTTGGCTGTTAATTTATGTCTGTGATTATTTTGTACCAAATAAACAAATATAGAGTTAACAAAAAATAGAGAATGCTTCCTCAAAGTAGAAGTCAGAATCATTATCTTAGCCTCTCTTGCTTCTAGAGCACGTACATGTGACTTCAACTTACAAATCTCTTGATTTGCAAGAGATCTGTGTTTGGAGGTGTCCAAGATGAGGGAATCAAGTGCATTTGGGATAGTTTTTTTTTTTTTTTTTTTTTTTTGAGTAAAGCATCTAGTTTTGCGGTCCTGCAGTGGAGAAGCTTCTGGAATTTAGTCTTAGTATTTTTGATATGAGCTACACAGTCTATACAAGCAGAATGTCTTGGTTAAGTACAGAGGCCATAGTGTTTTTGCTAAAGCTATCAATTCAGTGTAATTGAGTATTTTCCAGTAGCTTCTTTTTCTGGATTTCTGACCTTTTTCAAAGTAATATGATCTCCCTAATATCCTTTGATAAATTTGATTTCCTTGCTAGAGTGGATTCTGTTATTCGCAATTAAAAACCTTGAGAGATACAGTGACTTTCTAGTTCACATTTTCCTGAATTGTCTTTTAATAGAGAAGCCAGGCATAAATAGTTGAAAGTATGTTTTAACTATTTTAATTAAACATGAACATCAATAAAATAATTATACTTTGAAACATAAATACCTACTGTACCATATGAGGAGATGGAGAAATTGTAAGCAGGTTCAGCAAATAATATGTTGCAAGACTATATAATTCCAATATCCCAAACAAGGACAGGAAATCAAAATAGGCCAATTAACTTGTAAACTGCAGTTGTAAATATAGACTTTTATGACTATTTTGATGGCACAAAGAGATTTAAAGGAAAACAACTCTTTATAATGAGCAACTTTAGCCAGAAACCAAAACAAAGTCTGTTTATGTGGAACAGAGAAAGACAGAGCTGGTGATCATACATCAGAATATCCAGTACACCCATAAATATCCAGCACACCCTTAACCCACGGATAGCAAGCTGAAAACCTCTGGTTCAAACAAGAATGATGAAGTGTATATTTTCTCTATGTAGCTTTTATTTCCATGATGTAGAGTAAAGAACATATACTTGAAACTTACAAATAATGAAGAGTCCTTAATGTCCCACAAATGGCCCAAATATTTTTTCTTATACCGTATAAGAAATTTTGTAGCGACTAGTAGGGAGCTATCTAACAGACTTTTTTCAACTCTTGCAAAACTCTAACATGTTTCTTTGATGAGGATTTTTATTCTTGATAATTATCAAAGCTGCTAACCACAGAGAAGGATCAGAGAACCAGATGGTTCAATTCTTGCTCTGATTTCTGTGTCCTGGTCATATGAAAACCTTGTTTTGAGAAAGAAATTTGCTTTCTTCAAGATATTTAGTAATGTATTTTGTATTTTCCAAGAAACATGATGGAGATTTTGTTTTATGTGATTTAAACATAATATGGACAGAAAATAAATGTTTCATATGACAGGAAAGATAATTGTGAGAAATAATATACATGCTGTTTTTTATAACTTTCTTTAGACATTGCAGAAATATAATTTCTCTGTTTATGTGTATTCCAGATAAACATGGTTAAGTTTATTTGAATTCCTTGTTTCCATGTTACTTCATTGTGGTTGGTAGTTTTGACCATTGTAAGGAGTAAACATTCTTCAAAGAGACAGTTGGGTTAGTTAAATCAAAGTTATAAATGTGTTAAATATGCACATTTACATATGTATATTATGAGTATTTTTCTTCTTAACATTTTGTATTAGTTAAGAGAAACTTAGGGTATTTTTGATGTAGGACTATATGCCTTTTCTACAGGCTTATTTGACACTCATTGTACCTCACTTGTAACTTTTTAAAGGAAGCATATATAATCACATTTCTTCTTCTAGTTTTTATCAAAGTAACTGATTCAGTTCACAGACATTGGTGGAAGCATTGTGCTACTCATTGGGTATGCAAAGTTGAGTAAGATAGACAAGGTTCATGGTCTCATCAGTTTCAGCCCAGTGAGGATAACAGACATTTCACAATTAAACACAAAAATAAATGTTATAGGTATCAAAAAAAGAAAAGAATTCTATGTGAATTTATGGGAAACCTTAAATAATGTCATTGGAATTCTAAATAGTTTATCATAGTACAAGGCCACTACTGAGCCACTGGCCAATGATTCACAAGCAAATCAAGGTTAGAAGGCATATTCACAAGAAAAATAAGAAAAAGTCATGAGAGCGAGGATCTGGAAATATCCAGCTGCATACTTAATCATGGAAACTCTAAGATTATAAGAAATTCAGTTTGTATATGACTGCAGTGTGTTTTGTCTTTTCCCCATGATGGGAACTGTGGCCCTACCAATCTCTTCTGTCTGTTGTTTGTGAATTAAAACTCTGATCAGAATGTGATGGCTTGCTTAACTCATTCTCCCCCTGGTATTACTATCTTATGTAATAAAACTTTAGTTTTAATCTGCTGTATTTTCAAGTGCTATAATTATCTTTCATTGAAGCTATGTAATTGCCTAAATTAGAAAGGAGATCAGGAAGGGCTCTCTGAGGATGTAACATTTAAGCTGATATATTATAGATAAGCAGGAATTAGACAAAAAAAAATTGTAGTTGGTATTTTCAGCAAATATCTTGTGGGGAGATCTCAGGTGGGAAAAAGCATCACAAGTTTCAAGATCTATACACTGACCAGCACGACCAGAGTAGTGAGGAAAAGAGTGGCAAGAAGATTCTTGCAAAGCTTTTAGAACAGCTTTGTGACTTTTATATTTTATTCAAAATTCTATAGGAAACAATTAATTAGAAGGGTTTAAGCAAGGAAGCAACTCACATACACATATACATATGCAGACACATATATTTTTAGGGTACTGTGGCTTCAGTGAGGAAAACTGGAGATAAATTGAGAGATGCCAGCTAAGAGGCCTTTTTAAAATATGATATTAGACTAAATGATGATGATGTATTAGATTTAGGATAAGTTGAGGCAAAGTAGAGGAAGTTGAATGGATTCTAGATATATTATAGATGGAGGCTTAGCAAGATGGTGAAGAGAGATGGGCTTTCTTGTGACTCAGATGGTAAAGAATCTGCCTGCAACACAGGAGACCTGAGTTCGATTCCTTGGTGGGGAAGATCCCTTAGAGAAGAACCCACTCCAGTATTCTTGCCTGGAGAATTCTATGGACAGAGGAGCCTGGTGGGCTATAGTCCATGGGTTGCAAAGAGCTGGACATGACTGAGTGATTTTCACATTTTCCATGGGGGTAAAGGTGACTGCGGCCATGAAATTAAAAGATGCTTACTCTTTGGAAGAAAAGCTATGACCAACCTAGATAGCATATTAAAAAGCAGAGACATTACTTTGCTGACAAAGGTCCGTTTAGTTAAAGGTATGGTTTTTCCAGCAGTCATGTATGGATGTGAAAGTTGGACTATAAAGAAAGCTGAGTACCGAAGAATTGATGCTTTTGGACTGTGGTGTTGGAAAAGACTCTGAGAGTCCCTTGGACTGCAAGAAGATCAAACCACTCCATCCTAAAGGAAATCAGTCCTGAATTTTCACTGGAAGGACTGATGCTGAAGCTGGAATTCCAATTCTTTGATGTGAAGAACTGACTCATTGGAAAAGACCCTGATGTTGGGAAAGACAGAAGGCAGGAAGAGAAGGGGACAACAGAAGATGAGATGGTTGGGTGGCATCACTGACTTGATGGACATGAGTTTGAGCAGGCTGCAGGAGTTGGTGATGGACAGGGAAGCCTGGTGTGCTGCAGTCTGTGGGGTCACAAAGAGTCGGACACAACTGAGCGACTGAACTGAACTGAAGGAGTGAGAGGAAGCACATTACCAGATTAAACTATTGAAATGTTTACAACATTTCCAAAAGATTGTTTTGTATGTTTATGTATATACTTGCTACACATATATTAATAGATGTTCTGTGAAATGATAAAACTAATTCTATGGTCAAATAGATTTTAGAAAGACAGTTTAGGGCACGTTAGAAGGATTACTATAAGACTTTTCAGTGTCTTTAATGTATTATTGTACAGTGTAGATTGTCAACAGGGTAACCAAAAACTCTTGTATTTGTTGAAATTTTTATAGTATTTTCCTGCATGTGCTTTGTGATTTGCTGCTTAAAAGAGTAACTGAACTCTCAAATAAAGTTATATAATTGTTCATATTAAATTCTGAATTTTAATAATTTTTTCTTTTAACTTACTAAGAGTACTTATAAGATAAATTTGGGGATTTATCCCAACTCATATCCCAAATTCATAGACATGAATTTGATCAAATTCTGGGAAATAGTGAAGGACAGGGAAGCCTGGCATGCTGCAGCTCATGCAGTCACAAAAAGTTGAACGTGACTTAGCAACTAAACAACAACAGCAAAGTTTTGCACACTATAACATTAATCCTTCAAAGTAGATTTTGTGTGTTCAATAATCATTTATTGAGCTAAATATTATCTTAGACATATATTGTATATAAAATTATAAATAAGACATGACAATTGTGTCTAATAAGCAGTTAACCAACATTAATATGTATTGATTGATGTTAACTGCATGTATACCTTTATATTTTAGATGAATCATCTGAACCTATGTCACCATATCCAACTCTTTCTTTTTTACATTTAAGGACACTTTTATCTGCATAGGTTTGGCTGATCTGATATAGGCCAATTTTACTTTTTTTAGCCATGTCTCAATTTAATGCTTAAATGTCTTTAGATTTTTTCCTTGGGTATTATCATCATCTTAAGTGGCTTCTAAATAGGTTTTTTAAAAATTATTTACTATTATTAATTATTCACCTTGAAAATAAAGTTAGAGTTTGACCCTGATCCCTCCTCTCTTAATCCCTACCTTTCTTATCCTAAAATTAATATAGTTCCTAACTTAATGTCCCATACGATTCAGGGTATAGCAATGTATGTAACATAGGCTATTTTCTAAACCTTTAAAAGTATCACTCAACACACACAAACACACACACACATACATACAGATACACACACAGACACACGTTCTAAGTATGAAATCTAAAGGAGAAAAATTACCTCTTCACATATACTGGTCTATGCTATAACCATATAAGGAGAGCTTCTCAGTCATAATTTTTCCCCTTTCTGGAAGTGGTGCATTTTACAGACTTAGCAGAAAGCTGATAAAGAAACTTATATATATATGTAAATGTATATATATATAGCTAGTGCTGGGTAAGTGACATGAGACATGCCACTGGTAGCTCTGTTAACTGTTTGAAACATTTGTGCCAATGTTTGGTCAGGTGTCGACTTCCCCGTGTAAGCCAAAACTCCCATAACCATGGAAACTGTTCAATTGAAGTATGTGAGCAATAATAATATTTTTTAAATCATTTACTCTGTGGAGTTTCAAATATCATATACTGAGTATAGTTTTTACAATTACTTGTTCATTTTATTAAACAATAAAATATGTGATATTAGGATCCTTACAAAGACATTTCCTGTACATTAGATTATGTCAGTAGCAATGAAATTTTTATAGTGGATTTTTCAGCTGACAGCATGCCAGAAATATCAAGATGACTAACAATCTATGCTTTAAAAAATGACTTCCTAATCCAATTATTTCTTGTAAAAGATAGCACATTTTAAAGTATCTTTAATTTAAAAATAAAATACATGATAGATAGGCCAATGTTTATTCTGATAACATATATGTTGTTATTTCTAATTCACATCTATTTTTAGTCCAGGTATCAGCTAAATGTACTATAAATAATATCTTGTGTTAGATTTTTTTTTCCCTTGGAATAGATTTTAGTTTTATATATGGAAATTTATGGGTACCATTACTCTAATACTAAATCTAAGACTTCTTCACATGACTAATACTTGGATTTTTGTGTATAAAAGATTTGCCTTTTAAATTATTTATAATTTTTTAATCTATTAATATTAATGTTTTTAAAGAAACTGTAACTGTTTAATTTACTTAAAAACATAATACAATTCTTTGCTTGTCAAGGAAGTATTTAGATATAAATAGTTGTTCAAATAATAGACTCCTATTTGTTTTCCTTATTGGGGCAACCTAACAAATAAGTGATGCGCTTCCCAGGTGGCTCAGTGGGTAAAGAATCTGCCTGTGATGCAGGAGGTGCAGGAGACACGGGCTCTATCCCTGGGTTGGGAAGATTCCCTGGAGCAAGGTATGTAAACCCACTCCAGTATTCTTGCCTGGAAAATCCCATGGTCAGAGGAGTCTGGCAGGCTACTGTCAATAGGGTTACAAGGAGTTGGACATGACTGAAGTGACTGAGCAGACACACACACGACTTTAGTTAATAAAAGGTATTAAAATATTGCTTGTTTAAATTGGACTATGGTACTGGTTAACACAGGTTACCACAATTGATTACTTTTATAGTTGGGGAAATATAAATAGATTCTGGACTCCCCTAATGGCTGAATGGTAAAATATCCTCTTGCAACACAAGAGAGTGGGTTTAATCCCTGGGTCAGGAAGATCTCCTGGAGGAGAAAATGGCCACCCACGCCAGTATCCTTGCCAGGAAAATCCCATGGACAAAGGAGTCTGGTGGGCTTCAGTCCGTGAGACATGACAGCAAACAGGTCAGGTCAAGTAGACTCTGCTTTCAGTGAAGTAGACAGTGCCTACAAATGGAAATAAAAAAACAAAAATATCTTTTCCCTGGCCCTGACCTGTTAAATATTTTCATAATATATATAATTATCCCACCAACTCTGAGCCAGCCAGGTGAAAGCCCCAACCAGAATATCATGGGCCATAGTGCTTTTTTATTGGAAGTGAGTGGTTTATTTTATTATCTAGACTTTAAAGCNTGACCTGTTAAATATTTTCATAATATATATAATTATCCCACCAACTCTGAGCCAGCCAGGTGAAAGCCCCAACCAGAATATCATGGGCCATAGTGCTTTTTTATTGGAAGTGAGTGGTTTATTTTATTATCTAGACTTTAAAGCCTTCTAATATGTCTCCTAAGTATTTGTATGGTCTAGAATATTACAAAGGAAGCTCTACAGAGAAAAAGAATTATAGAAAAAGGGAAATATTTTGCTAACATGAAAACTGACTTTAAAAAAATTTAAATACGTTTTGAATAAGAGTTTATTACTCCATTCAGTAGCTTTATTCTTAGAGCATGTGTGAATGAATAGCCAGTTATGAATGGTAGACAGATTTATGAAATAAAAAGTAAATGAAGATAAAATGTGACTTTCCATTCCCTGAATGTAAGAATCATTTATTTGGAGCATAAACATAAAGGTTTATATTTTTCCATAGGAAATAAATTTCATTCCACATCTATTAGGTAAATATGTATTATGATTATCTCTTTTTATGCAAAGCACACCACAGCTTTAAATATCTGCTTTGTTTTGCTCACAGTTTTGTGAGTCAAGACTTCAGGAAGGGCTTGTCTGGAACTCTGGTCTTTGCTCGANCCCACAAATATACAATGGTACATTGAGGAAAGGAAAGTGAGGGTTTATCAATTAAAAGATAGTTATAAAACACTTTATTTGAGGGAAAGTAAGATTTTTCCTCTCCTAATTTATGCAAAGGACTAAAGCAAAATGTGTCGTGTTGTCCTGGAAAAGTACAGAATCACCTCTCCCCAACAAAGTAAAAGAATATGTTAAAGTACTATAAAAACATTTCATACTGAAACACTCAAATGAGTTATCTAAAAATTCACACCTTGTTTTAATTGAAATTATGTATTTTTATCAAGCTTACAAACAACTTTTTTTCTGTTTTGCTCTTTAAAAAAATCAATCAAAGTTATATTATTTGAGACTGTACAAATACACATAATTGCAAATCGTTTTCTCAGTAAACTTATCATGGGAAATAAAGCTACTCATGAAAAACTGCTCTTTCATAAATGAGTGTGCTTATGTCTAAAGAAGATAATATTATAGAGTTTTTATAATAAATATTTTACCCATTTACTATTTTTTACTTTACTCTCCACTTAATGTTTCCAAACCGAATATACAAAAACATCCTTTTAAACAAACTGAAGTACAGAGAGGTTAAATCAAAACACATTTTCAAACAAGTACTTATGAGTTGAATATAAATTCTAGAAATATGAAATGTGAATGTGGGTTATTTAAACAACATAATTAAATCATAAAACCAGTAGCTTAATTTTTGAGGATTAAGAATATATTTAGAGTCATTCATGTAGAATTATATAAATACATCTAGCTAATGATTAAATAAAGTTGGTAAAAATTAACTCATACATATGACTTTTACCCCATTATGAAAATGTGGTGGAGTGTAAACAACATAGATGGAGTATTTGCCTTTTTAAAACTTATAACCCTCAGATTTTGTAACAGAAATACTTCACTTCTTAAGGAAGTGACTCCTTTTGTAATATTTATTTAAGCAAGATTTCTCAGGTCACTGACTGTTAAATAAATCTAGTTAAGTAAGAGTAAATCATGTTAAAGATTTAAGAATTCCTTACCACACACTCTGTATTACCTTTCTTTCCCAGTATTTCTTCTTGCTGAGAAGTTTCAGGTTCTCAGATGTAGCATGTTATAATAATTCATTATATAACTATTTTTTACCCTGCTGCAAATAGCTTAGGGCTTTTAGACTGTATCCTCTCTGCTCCTAGTTTATATGACAAAAATACTATTATCTTCCTCATAGAGGTTATAAGAAATGATGTAAGTCTGTGTATGTAAGACTTGAATAATATTAAAAAGGAACAATATTGTCTTAATGTATTGTGAGTGTGGCAGTCATATTTCTTAAACTGATTATAAATAAATGATTTTTTGTGCTTGATGATGAAGTATGATCATTTTAAATTAAAAGTTTAAGGCTTCTCTGGTGGCTCAGATGGTTAAGAATCTGCCTGCAATGTAGGAGACCAGGGTTTGATCCTTGGGTTGGGAAGATGCCCTGGGGAAGGGAATGACTACCCACTCTAGTATTCTTGCCTGGAGAATCTCATGGACAGAGGAATCTCATGGGCTACAGTCCATGGGGTTGCAAAGAGTTGTACACAACTGAGCAACTTACACAGACAGCTGCTAGGCTACTTAGAGATTATTCAACTCACTATGAAACCCAGGTTCAGAAAAACTTGATGACTTGGACTAATCAGTTGGTAAGTGAATAAGAATTAAAGACTGATGTCCTGTCTTATATTTCAGTTTGATTTCCATTATCCCATGTTTCCATTTTAAATACTTAACATTTTAGCTATTTAAAAAGTAATTCATTTTAATTAGATAAATTGTGCAGTCTCCTGGGATATCTTCAGTATATTACAGATTGGGTTAAAGTCTAATTTGATCATCAAGCCAATCCCACATCTTTGTTGAAAGAGTGAGCATTTCACATGGTGAAAGTATCAGTTTAAATTAAGTTTAGTTATAAATAGGGGTTCCCTGGTGGCTCAGATGGTAAAGAATCTACCTGCAATGCAGGAGACTTGTGTCAGGAAGATCCCCTGGAGAAGAAAATGGGTACCCACAAGAGTATTCTTTTTTTAAAAAAATATAAATTTATTTATTTTAATTGAAGGTTAATTACTTTACAATATTGTATTGGTTTTGCCATACATCAATATGAATCCTCCATAGGTATACATGTGTTCCCCATCCTGACCCCGCCTCCCACTTCCCTCCCCATACCACCCCTCTGGGTTGTCTCAGTGCACCAGCCCAAAGCATCCAGTATCATGCATTGAACCTGGACTGGTGATTCATTTCATATATGGTATTTTACATGTTTCAATGCCTGCCATTCTCCCAAATCATCCCACTCTCTCCCTCTCCCACATGTCCAAAAGACTGTTCTATACATTTGTGTCTCATTTGCTGTCTCGCATACAAGGTTATCGTTACCATCTTTCTAAATTCCATATATATGCATTAGTATACTGTATTGGTGTTTTTCTTTCTGGCTTACTTCACTCTGTATAATAGGCTCCAGTTTCATCCACCTCATTAGAACTGATTCAAATGTATTCTTTTAAATGACTGAGTAATACTCCATTGTGTATATGTACCACAGCTTTCTTATCCATTCGTCTGCTGATGGACATCTAGGTTGCTTCCATGTCCTGGGTATTATAAACAGTGCTGCAATGAACACTGGGGTACACGTGTCTCTTTCAATTCTGGTTTCCTNTGGGCCATAGTGCTTTTTTATTGGAAGTGAGTGGTTTATTTTATTATCTAGACTTTAAAGCCTTCTAATATGTCTCCTAAGTATTTGTATGGTCTAGAATATTACAAAGGAAGCTCTACAGAGAAAAAGAATTATAGAAAAAGGGAAATATTTTGCTAACATGAAAACTGACTTTAAAAAAATTTAAATACGTTTTGAATAAGAGTTTATTACTCCATTCAGTAGCTTTATTCTTAGAGCATGTGTGAATGAATAGCCAGTTATGAATGGTAGACAGATTTATGAAATAAAAAGTAAATGAAGATAAAATGTGACTTTCCATTCCCTGAATGTAAGAATCATTTATTTGGAGCATAAACATAAAGGTTTATATTTTTCCATAGGAAATAAATTTCATTCCACATCTATTAGGTAAATATGTATTATGATTATCTCTTTTTATGGAAAGCACACCACAGCTTTAAATATCTGCTTTGTTTTGCTCACAGTTTTGTGAGTCAAGACTTCAGGAAGGGCTTGTCTGGAACTCTGGTCTTTGCTCGATAGACTCTGCAGCGGCTGGAGTTAGAGGGTCCACTTCCAACATGGCCTCTTCACCGATATGCTTATGCCTCAGTACTCTGTCTACCAGTGTCTGACTGTCTCTCTCCTTCTCTCCAAGTGGCAGCTCCTGTTTCAGGTTTTCTCCATGTGACTTGGGCTTTTTCACAGCATGGATGTCTTAAGTGTAGTCGGCTTACACAGCAGTTGGCTTCTAAGACAGTATGTTTCAAGAGAGACAGGGAGAAGATGCCAGTTCAATTACAGTCAGGGTTTAGAACTGGTACAGTGTTACTTCCCTGTATTCCATTGTTCAGAATAATCAGGTTCAAGGAGGTGGAGAAAAAAGGACTACTCCTGTTGAGAGGGATGGCATGTGCACAAAGCATATGATTATGTAGGATAGAAGATGCTATTTTGCCATTTTGAAAAATGTCCAATAAGTCTTCTAAAAAATAGTGGTCTAGACAGATACTTTATGATTAGTGCATTTGGAAAACCACACATCTTGATTGGAGTATAGGGAGAGACAGATGAAGAGATTCAAAATTTAGATGTCAAAATATAACTTTACTATACCAGCTGTCTCTTCCTCTGTTTTGATCCTTCATCAAATGAGGAAATGCAAGCATATGAAAATACATTCACTTTTGTTTATAATAAGATAAATACAAAAAATGTACTGAGTTAGTTTCTCACCTATGAAATCAGCAAAGACCTAAAAGCTTTGGAATCTACTTTGTTGATGAGAGTATGTAGAAACTTGTAAATGATATTCTTATAAATGACAGAAAGGACTACCAAATGGCCCAACCCATTGAAGGAGAGTTTGATAATATTTAACAAAATAAAATACTCATGTATTCTTTAACCAGGAATTCTCCACCTAGAAATTTATCCTAAAAATAATACTGGCAAAAATATGAATGATCATTGCCCAAAGCTATACATTAAAGCAGTATTTGTCTTAGTAAATAAGAGGGAACAATCCAAATGACCATCAGTAGCCAAGTGAGTGTACTGTAATATATCCATATAGTAGAGTACTATGTGCCTAAGGAAGGAGTGACAATGTCTCATTACTACTATGTCATAATTTTCTGACTGTAATGTAAGTGGAAAAGAAAAGTTGAGATAAATGGGTATAAGATGCTACTATTTACAAAATAAATATAAAGCTAGAAAGATAATAGGTAGATATGCTTATCTCTGAAAAATAGCAATTAAAAAAGCAATATCAAGTCAATCATTTTATTTAAATTGAGGATCTATACAGAAGGGAGGGAATAGAACAGGATAGAAGAAACTAAGGAAGATGCAAGCTAGGCTTCTTTAAAATCTCTACATTGTAGATTTGACTTTAGGATTCTAAGAATATTTTCTATAATCATAAGGAAAAATTTAATATAACAAAACCCTAAATATAATTAATTAATTAATGAACCGAATTTTATACATAACTGGGATCACAGTTACAAAGAAGGTATATTCAAGTGTGGTGACTTTATTTTTCTGTTAATTTAAAAATTTCTTTTTCATGCTGCGTATCATGCAGGATGCTAATTCTTTAACCAAGGATCCAACTTGTGCCCTCTGCAGTGGAAGCGTAGAGTCTTAGCCACTGGACCATCAGGGAAGTTTCCAAGTGTGATGACTTTAAAACACAGTTATCTGGTCATGTGTCCCTAGTGGGATATAACTTAAACGGGGGAAAAAAAAAAGATTTGCATTTGCACCTTAAAGTATTTTCAAAGCATATTGTTGATAATATTGGCAGTTTTATTTGGGACTCTATTTATGATAAAGCAATTGAGTTATTAGCTCTTTCCCTAGTGGTCCAGTGATAAAGAACCCACCTGCCAATACAAGAGACACAGGTTCAATCCCTGCATCAGGAAGATCCCTTGGAGAAGAAAATGACAACCCACTCCAGTATTCTTGCCTGGGAAACCCCATGGACAGAGGAACCTGGCAGGCTACAGTCCATGAGGTCACAAAGAGTCGGACACAACTTAGTGACTAAACAACAATAAAAATGATGTATTATGTTGGTGTTTTTGAACTTCCGGATTTTTGCTTTTGGATGGAAGGAGACTGATCGTAAGAACAATGCACCTTGTATGAGGAGTGCAGTTCACTGAGGGCCCCGTCAGATGCTCTTTGAGACCTGTCGTCCATTTGCACCCATGCCACACCTGCCATAGGCTGCTTTCCCCCAATGACTGAGTGTGGCAGGAATATTAAGGGTGGATCCATTTCTGGGAGCCATAACTCTTTATTGGCTAACTTTGGTTCCAGGACTTAGAGCTTTGCTGAATCTTCCTTAGCATAGCAGTTTAGGATACTTATTTCTCTCTCTGACTCTCTCTGTCTCTCTCTCCTCCTTCCCCATTCTAATGCTGTCCCATCTTTTCTAAACTCTTCTTTGTTACTAAAGGTCAGAATTACATCCCAGTGCTGCAATTCATATTGAAAGGGTAACACAGGGGTTCATACAGGGGACAACAGGAACCAAGGCTTCCTAACAGCCTTCTTTAGGTATCTTTCTCCCCAAGGTCCCACATGGATACCCCTCTCCATCTGTATCCCCCCTCCTACTGTATCCCTCTCATCTGTTTACTCTTCTGCTTTAAGTACCCACTGTCTTGATGCCTGAAAATCTCTACCTGACTCATATGGTTGTTGAGAAATGCAGCGTGGCTTTTCTGCTTAGACTGCTTTTCTCTGGTGAGTAGTTGGCCCCTGGAATTTCATCATATCAGATTCTCTTCCTCCTTATATAGAATTTTTCAAACATTATTAACAAGAGACACACACATAGAGATTAGGTATAAATAGCATCAAGATGTTAAGCCTCAAGACTTTCAACTTTCTAAAGCCTCGTGTGCATGACCGACCTCAGTGTTCTATTGTAAATGTAAATAGTATTTTTATGATGTAAAGCAGCAAGACGCATGCCTGAAGATAGAGAGTTTAGAGGCTAGTATATCAAACACAAGGTTATTTTACTTGCTTTTTTTTTTTAATCATTGGCTTGTATAAATATAACCAGGAGATCAGGGAGTATATTTCAAACCAGATAAAAGATTTAGCTGCCTCTCAGAGAAGAGTGAATGCGATGTTATATTTTAATGTTTATAGAATAAAAGTGAACACATTAAGAAACTAAGAACTTTTATTTCTTCTCTAAGTTGTCTTTTTTCTCCTCTCAAAGTGTGAGAACATCTTAACCTACCATATTTAAGAACTGACTCGATAAATTTGCCAAAGTTACCAAGAAATGAAGAGTCCATTGACACTTTCTCACACAGAAGCCAAACCGTTTTGTCCCCTCAAAGAAAAGCACAAGTTTTCCTCCAGGGGGAGTGGAGTTTGATGTAAGATACCACAGATTTCAGGACTCCCACTTGGGTTTTCCTCAAAATAGAAAATGAAAAGAAACAGCTGGCCGGCGTGCATGTTAGCACTTCTCGTCTTTCGTCTGTGTGCTTCTGACAGTTAAAGTTTTTCCCAGAGATGTTGAGAGCTTTACTGTACGTTTGATAACTTAAAAACTCTTTCACACAGGAAAGTGTGGGAAGGTGGTGCCATTCATCTTCCTAACGGAAATTTGATTCTCATTCCTTCTTACCAATAAATGAGCCTCGTTCCTCAAGTATTCTACTCCTTTTCTGAAAGTTATTAGAATATAAATTGATGACCTCCTGGAAATTCTATGGAAATCATAGTATATGTAGTGTAAAAGTTCTGCATTCATAAATCTCTCTAAATGTAACCCTGCCTGACCTGACTCCTAAGGAACATTGTTTCAATTACATTTTAAGAAAAGAAAGAAAGAAAAGCCACCAAGAATAGATTACAAGAAAATACAGGAGACTCAAAGACCACACACTGGATTTAGCTCCACTGTTTTTTTTCCTTTTGAATCTTCAGAAAGTTATCTCTTGGTATTAAAGGTAGATTCTCCTATTGAATTTATACTCAAAGGAAAGGACTTGAAATTGTTCACTGGTTGCTTTTTTCCCCCCTTCTATACATTTTCTGGTATTCGTTCTGTTATTCAGAGGATATGTAGATCAGACATAAAAGTATGCACATACGAAATATAAAAGTAATCAGGGGAAAAGCAAATTAAAGGCATGACAAGACAGTACAAACACACCAAATTACTTGATATTAAAAACTCCAGTATAATAACACATATATATATGGAATTTAGAAAGATGGTAACGATAACCCTGTATGCGAGACAGCAAAAGAGACACAGGTATATAGAACAGTCTTTTGTACTCTGTGGGAAAGGGCGAGGGTAGGACGATTTGGGAGAATGGCATTGGAACATGTATATTATCATATGTGAAATGAATCGCCAGTCCAGGTTCAGTGTATGATATAGGATGTTCAGGGCTGGTGCACTGGGATGACCCAGAGGGATGGTATGGGGAGGGAGGTGGGAGGGGGTTTAACACATGTATACCCATGGTGGATTCATGTCAATGTATGGCAAAACCAATGCAATATTGTAAAGTAATTAGCCTCCAATTAAAATTAAAAAATTTAAAAAACTCCTAAAATACATTTTGGGAGTGATGTGAATCAAAAGGAACTCTCATGTTCATGTGGATCAGAAAGAACCCTCATTTTCTGGTAATAGTAGTGTCAGTTGGTTCAACTGTTTTGGAAAGAAGTTGGCATTGCTTTGTAAAGTTAAAGTTACAAATATCCTACAACACAGGTATTCCACTGCTAGCTACATTTCTTAGAGAAATTTCTGTTCAGGACACATGTACAGGAAATTCTGGTTTATAACAGACCCAAATGAGAAACAACTTTGAAGTCTATGCTAATAAAAATGATAAATAAATAGTTGTATATTAATATAAAAGAATTCAGTGAAAATGAGAGTCAACCACATGCATCAAGATATGTGGAACATACAAACATATTAGTGAAAAGAAACAAAATTTGAAAAACACATACTTCATGATACCATTTGTAGAAACTTCAAAAACAGGCAAATTAAACTGTATTGTTTAGGGGGTACAGTGATACTTATGTGATAAAAGGAAACGGTGATCATGAAAGTTGAAGACATATAAGCCAAAAGCAAGGGAGCGGATTTCATAAGAGTGAGAAAGTGGTTACCTTTGGGGATGGTGATGATGGGAGATGGAGTTGTGAGCAGGAAGGCATAATTGGAGTTCTAGAGTGTTGTCAATGGTCTGCTTCTTGACTCGGTGATAAGTTACAGGGGTTGGCTTTGAAATAGTTGATTAACACTATATTTAAGTTTTATGCTATTTTTCACATTCAGGATAAGAAACAAAGTTTTTCTCTAGGCTATTTGAGGCAAATTCCTATGGTCTGTCATTTGGGCTTAAAAAAAAATTTTTTTTGTGGTTACCTGACTTGAAATTGCTTGCACCTTGCTAAAGATAGCCGGAGAGGAACACATAACTGTCTTACACATATTTGTAACTTAATCTAGCATATCTCAAGAGGTAAAACTTGCTAACATTCTCCATAGGATAAAAGAAAATCTGAAATAGCTCCAAGTTGTACCAAAGAAGTGATAAGGCAAGCAAGACAGAATATTGCAAGAAAAAAAGTGAGAAATGAATTCTGAAGAGAACAAAAATATGCTATAAATAGAATTGTGTACCCCATCCACCCCACTCTGACCCTACCGATTCATATGTTGAATTGGTTGAACAATTGGTTGAAAGGCACTGACCTTTGAGAGGTAATTAGGTTTAGAGGAGATTCTGATGGGAGAGGATTTGTGATTGGGTTAGTGTTCACTTAAGGAGAGACACCAGAGAATTTGCTCTTGTTCTCTCTCTGCTGTGGGGGACCCAATGAGAAGGCAGATAGATGCAGGCTTTTAAAGGAAGCTTTCCCTAGGTACAGAACATGCTGGTACCCCAACTTCAGACTTGAAGTTATAGAACTTGATAAATTTCTGTTACTGAAGCCACCCAGTCTATGGTGTGGTAAATACCGTAGTATTTTGTTATGGCAGCCTGAGCTGACTATTGGGCTTCCCTGGTGGCTCAGATGGTAAAGAATCTGCCTGTAATGCAGGAGATTGTGGGTTCAACCCTGGGTGCGGAAGATCCCCCACAAATATACAATGGTACATTGAGGAAAGGAAAGTGAGGGTTTATCAATTAAAAGATAGTTATAAAACACTTTATTTGAGGGAAAGTAAGATTTTTCCTCTCCTAATTTATGCAAAGGACTAAAGCAAAATGTGTCGTGTTGTCCTGGAAAAGTACAGAATCACCTCTCCCCAACAAAGTAAAAGAATATGTTAAAGTACTATAAAAACATTTCATACTGAAACACTCAAATGAGTTATCTAAAAATTCACACCTTGTTTTAATTGAAATTATGTATTTTTATCAAGCTTACAAACAACTTTTTTTCTGTTTTGCTCTTTAAAAAAATCAATCAAAGTTATATTATTTGAGACTGTACAAATACACATAATTGCAAATCGTTTTCTCAGTAAACTTATCATGGGAAATAAAGCTACTCATGAAAAACTGCTCTTTCATAAATGAGTGTGCTTATGTCTAAAGAAGATAATATTATAGAGTTTTTATAATAAATATTTTACCCATTTACTATTTTTTACTTTACTCTCCACTTAATGTTTCCAAACCGAATATACAAAAACATCCTTTTAAACAAACTGAAGTACAGAGAGGTTAAATCAAAACACATTTTCAAACAAGTACTTATGAGTTGAATATAAATTCTAGAAATATGAAATGTGAATGTGGGTTATTTAAACAACATAATTAAATCATAAAACCAGTAGCTTAATTTTTGAGGATTAAGAATATATTTAGAGTCATTCATGTAGAATTATATAAATACATCTAGCTAATGATTAAATAAAGTTGGTAAAAATTAACTCATACATATGNCTGAATTTGTAGATTGCTTTGGGCAGCATAGACATTTTCACTATATTGATTCTTCTGATCCATGAACATGGTATATTTCTCCATCTATTAATGTCCTCTCTGATTTCTTTCACCAGTGTTTTATAACTTTCTATATGAAGGTCTTTAGTTTCTTTAGGTAGATATTTCCCTAAGTATTTTATTCTTTTCGTTGCAGTGGTGAATGGAATTGCTTCCTTAATTTCTCTATTTTCTCATTTTTAGTGTATAGGAATGCAAGGGATTTCTGTGTGTTGATTTTATATCCTGAAACTTTACTATATTGATTGATTAGCTCTAGTAATTTTCTGGTGGAGTCTTCAGGGTTTTCTATGTAGAGGATCATGTCATCTGCCAACAATGAGATTTTTACTTCTTCTTTTCCAATTTGGATTCCTTTTATTTCTTATAAAAGTACAACTTTCCACAACTGAACCTGGAAGAAATAGAAAATCTTAACAGACCCATCACAAGCATGGAAATTGAAACTGTAATCAGAAATTTTCCAGCAAACAAAAGCCCAGATCCAGATGGCTTCACAGCTGAATTCTACCAAAAATTTAGAGAAGAGTTAACACCTATCCTACTCAAACTCTTCCAGAAAATTGCAGAGGAAGGTAAACTTCCAAACTCATTCTATGAGGCCACCATCATCCTAATACCAGAACGTGACAAAGATGCCACCAAAAAAGAAAACTACAGGCCAATATCACTGATGAATATAGATGCAAAAATCCTTAACAAAATTCTAGCAATCAGAATCCAACAACACATTAAAAAGATGATACACCATGACCAAGTGGGCTTTATCCCAGGGATGCAAGGATTCTTCAATATCCGCAAATCAATCAATGTAATACACCACATTAACAAATTGAAAAATAAAAGCCATATGACTATCTCAATAGAGGCAGAGAAAGCCTTTGAGAAAATTCAATATCCATATATGATAAAAACTCTCCAGAAAGCAGGAATAGAAGGAACATACCTCAACATAATAAAAGCTATATATGACAAACCCACAGCAAACATTATCCTCAATGGTGAAAAATTGAAAGCATTTCCCCTAAAGTCAGGAACAAGACAAGG
>SJYW01010174.1:52886-71481 GCA_006410735.1 Raphicerus campestris
GGCTAATATCTTATGTTTATTATATTAAATAAATTGTGCTTAAATTACAGTCCTTTTTAAATTATTGTGGGTAGTGAGGAGAATACATAGTTTGAAATTCCATGACATGATAAAAAGAATAAAATGCACATGTAAGTGCAATTAACAGTATTTGGCATGAGTATTGATATTATTTCTAATCTTGATTCCAATTATTTTAAAATAAAGACTCTATAACTGTATGAAATTAAATTTAAGAATCTGATAGTTTGTTATAATTATGTATGATTTAGAATGATTGTGAATTGTGTATACTGTTTATATGTAGTTTTCGTGTTGAAGGAATTGTCACTTGAAATAAAGAAGGTTGCTTTTTTGTACCCAGAATATTTTCAAAATATTTGTTTAGCTAATATAACTGGAGATGGGCTTTTTTTTAGGACACTAACAAGTGCTGGTAAAGACCTACATGATAATTTTCTGAAGGCTCTGGCAGCGAGAGAAGAAGACAATCGCAGTGGAAAAGTGAGCGTGAGTGCATTTCATTCAGAGATTAAAAACGTATACCTTAAAGAGTACATTAGTATATAATATCTAGTTAGTTGATAGTACTGCTTCTGAAAGGTAATTCATGAGGGATATAATAGACTCTTTATTATTGGAATATATAATGGGAATATATGTGGGAAAATTACGTCAGTTTATATCTGTAGAAGTAGCTACATGGTGAAAAATATTAGTATCATTCTGCATATTTGTTGTGGAGAAAATTCCTATATGTGGCAGAAAATGTTTATATATGGTTGTCATCTCCAACTTTGTGCTACTGCTATGCGGAAACTTCTTGCTTCTTTTCAGCCCCATCTCTTAGTGCACTTAGTACACTTCTCCAAGTCATTTCTCCAAATCTTCACCTTGAAGATTTTCCCACTGTATACCTGATTTCATGCTGTCTCTAGAAGATAGAGTCTTCCCTATAGGACTATATTGGAAGGTGTACTAGAAACCGCATAAAGGAGAGAGATGATTTTGAGTCATCCAAGGAGGATATGCTCTTGCTTTATTAAAACTTGTGCTAAATCAGATATTTAAAATTGCTAATATTATTTGGAATACTTACTTTCATGCTTTGCTAATATAATACTGGTAATAACAGTCTTCTGTATGTAAAAACAGACAAATATTCATGCTGAAACTGTAATGAGTGTCTTACAAGAAAGGAATCAGAAGTAGCAGGATGCAAATTTTAGAGCAACAGAAAAATATGAGTGTCTATTTTTACCAAAGTTTCCTCAATTTAAAAAATTGTATTTTTCTATCATGTCACTTGAAGATGTCACATGCAGATAAAATCCTCAATGTACCTCAGAAAGAAAAAATATCATCTTTGGTTAGGTAATTGTATGGAATGATCCTGGACTTGAAATCAGGGCAAGTTTCCTGGTGGAAGTGGGCTGAGTGAAATTCAAAAGAGATGAGGTTGGAAATATGGGTGGACACTAGACTTGGAGGACTTTATAAATCAAAACAGAAAAGTTGGAATTTATCTGACCCCTTTTGGAAAGAGCAGCTAGAAAGGAGGAAGACAGGTAGAAAAATGTGGTGTCATAGTAATCCATGGTAAGGATCTTCAAGAAAAAGCAAATGATCATCAGTGATCAAGCAGGATAAGGTCTGGAAAAGGATTGTTGTGTTTGGGAACATTCACTTTAAAAAATACTTGACAAGAACAAACTCTATCCATAGTAAGGACAGAAGTCAGGTTTCTCAGGGTTGAAAAATGGCCCATGGCTAGGCAGTAGCACCAAAAAACACAAACAGCTTTAGAGACCCGAGGCCCATGTTTTGTTCTGAAATGGTCTAATGCCTCTCAAAAATGCCTTTTTAACCTTTCTATCCCACTGGTATTTTCTTTAACAATGAATAACAGCATCATTCACTCATTTACTCAACCAGAATATGTCAGTTATAATAAACTCTTAATTCTCTCTCACCCATGTTGAATGAGCTACTGCTGCTGCTGCTGCTAAGTCGCTTCAGTCGTGTTCAACTCTGTGTGACCTCATAGATGGCAGCCTATCAGGCTCCCCCGTCCCTGAGATTCTCCAGGCAAGAACACTGGAATGGGTTGCCATTTCCTTCTCCAATGCATAAAAGTGAAAAGTGAAAGTGAAGTCGCTTAGTTGTGTCTGACTCTTCGCAACCCCATGGACTGCAGCCTACCGGGCTCCTCCATCCATGGGAGTTTCCAGACAAGAGTACTGGAGTGGGGTGCCATTGCCTTCTCCTGAATGAGCTACTAAGTTCTTCTAGATATGTCAAATTACATTACTTTTCACCATCTCAAATATCGTTTATCTAGATTCAAACCCCCATCACATCTTAAATATATTACTATAACAGCCTCTTAAATGATAACACCTGTTATCATTTTCTTGCCCAGCTCTGATCTATCTTCCAGTCTCATGCTTCTGATGCACCTGCTCAAGCCTGGAACTGTTTTAGTCTCTGGGACACTGAAGAATCTGTGACCTTAAAGCATTTGTATTCTCATGAGATAGAGAATAGGTGAGCAAAACAAAAATGGAACAGTTAATTTCAACTTTGGATGGGTGCTGTGAAGAGCACAGAATTAGAATATCAGATCTAGAGATTGAATAGACAGTGGCTGGATGCTTTAGCTACTGTGTACAGGAAAATCACTTTAAGAAGGTTACATCTGTTGAGACTGGAATGAAATGAGGAAGATAGTCATGGAATGTGAAGAGTGAGACATCCCAAAGATATAAATATTTGAGAGGGTGCAGTATATCCCATTAAGAAGGAACATGTATTAAAATCTCCCGAGATAACAGCAATCATGGCATAATCAAGAGATGATAAGAAAACTGAAATGACTCGAAGGCAGTTGTTGAAGGAAATTATAAAGACAGAGGAGGTCAGAGAGGTCAGAAACTGGACCATAAAGGTTATAAGAAATTTTTATTTTATTCTTTTTAATGTTTATATTTATTCTTTTATTACTGTGATAAGAAGTCGATGGATGGATGATCTTAAGTAGAGAAGTGGTATGATCTAGCTTCCACTTTAGACTGACTTCACCACTGCTGTGTACAGTAGGATAATGTGAGGAAGAAGTCAAGCAGAAGCAAGCAGATAAGTTAGGGAGCTCTTATAGTCAATCAGCAAAAGAAGAAACTCTTAAAACGGCATGGTTGTAGTTGAGATGGAGGGAAGTTCATCTCAACTGAATTGTGTCTATGTTTTAGAGGCAAAGCAAACAGGACTCAGTGATGGACTGGATGTGAAATCTTAAAGAAAGAGGAAATTAGGATGCCTTCTAGGTTTATCATTTGAACAGATGGGGATGATGGTGGCATTTTGTGTGACTGGGGAACTTATTTCAGTAATCAGTAATGAAATAGTTCTATTTTGGGTACATTAATTTTGTGATGCCTATTAGATTCCCAAGTGGAGAAGTGGATTGGTCATTTACATATGTTGCTTTGGAAATTGTGGGAAGTCTTGGCTAGCATATAAATCTGAACGTTATCAACATCTAGTATTAGTCACTCAGTCATGTCTGACTTTTTGAGACCCCCATGGACTGTGCCAGCCTCCTCTGTTCATGAGATTTCCCAGGCTAGAATACTGGAGTGAGTTGCCATTTCCTTCTCCAGGAGATCTTCCCAACACAGAGATCCAACCTAGGTGCCCCACATTGCAGGCAGATTCTTTACAACATCTAAATGGTGTGTAAAATCATGAACTTGCAGAAGTTAACCAGGAAGAGAGTATGGGTAAAAAGAGTGAGTTTCTATGACAGATTTTTAAGATACTCCAAAGTATAGAGATCTGAAATGTGTCAAAGAAGTAGCTAAGGAAACTGAGAAATAGCACGTAGGAGAAAAATCAGGTGAGAGCCATGCTATGAAAGGAAAAATTTTTAAAAAACTCCAAGGAAAGAATGCTCACCATGGCAATTGCTGCTGAGAGGCTACATAAGAGGATGTATCAATTTCCCAGGGCTGCCATAGGAAATTACCATAACCCGAGAGGCTTAAAACAACAGAAATTTGTTCTCTCATAGTTCTGAAGGCCAGAAGTGTGAAATCACAGTGTCAACAGAAAAATTCTGAAGAGTCTAGGGGAGAATCTGTTCCATTCCTTTCTCAGCTTCTGGTGTTGCTGACAATCATTGGTATACTTTGGTTTACACATTTCTCCTTGGGTAGCTGTTTTTGGGTCTTCTGTTCTCATAGAGGTGCCAGTCATATGGGATTAGCAACCCCCTACCCTGAATATGACTGAATATTAATTCCATTATGTCTACAAAAAACCTATTTCCAAATAAGGTTGTCCTCACAGGTACTAGAGGTTAAGATCTCAACATATCTTTTGAGGGGGACAGAATTCAATCCATGAAAAATCCAATCAGTTCAACAGATAAAATGTTTGCTGTTGTTTTGGGGTAGGTAAATATCATGCATTGTGCTGGCAAGGGCAGTTTCAGTGGAAGACTGTGGTTAAGTGTCTCTTTGGAGTAGGTAAAGAAAAAGGTGTATGGGTGAGGATAAGGAAGATCAACTGTTTTTGAGAATTTCTGCAATGAAGTATCACTTAGATATTGATTGATAACTGGTACAGGATCAAGAGTCCAGGAAATTTGTTTTATTATGCTTTAAAAGCAGAGACATTACTTTGCCAACAAAGGTCTGTCTAGTCAATGCTAAGGTTTTTCCAGTGGTCATGTATGGATGTGAGAGTTAGACTGTTAAGAAAGCTAAGCACCGAAGAATTGATGCTTTTGAACTGTGGTGTTGGAGAAGGCTCTTGATAGTCCCTTGGACTGCCAGGAAATCCAACCAGTCCTTTCTGAAGGAGATCAGCCCTGGGATTTCTTTAAAAGGAATGATGCTAAAGCTGAAACTCCAGTACTTTGGCCACCTCATGCAAAGAGTTGACTCATTGGAAAAGACTCTGATGCTGGGAGGGATTGGGGGCAGGAGGAGAAGGGGACGACAGAGGATGAGATGGCTGGATGGCATCACCAACTCAATGGACGTGAGTTTGAATGAACTCTGGGAGTTGGTGATGGACAGGGAGGCCTGGCGTGCTGCAATTCATGGGGTTGCAAAGAGTNGACAGAGGATGAGATGGCTGGATGGCATCACCAACTCAATGGATGTGAGTTTGAGTGAACTCCGGGAGTTGGTGATGGACAGGGAGGCCTGGCGTGCTGCAATTCATGGGGTTGCAAAGAGTTGGACACGACTGAGCGACTGAACTGAACTGAACTGAACTCATCTGAAGATGGATCATTGTTGTTGTTGTTCCGTCACTAAGTTGTACCCGACTCTTTGCGGCCCCATGGACTGCAGTACGCCAGGTTTCCCCGTCCTTCACCATCTGCCAGAAATTGCTCAAACTCATGTCCATTGAGTCAGCGATGCCATCCAACCATCTCCCTCTGTTGTCCCCTTNGTACCCGACTCTTTGCGGCCCCATGGACTGCAGTACGCCAGGTTTCCCCGTCCTTCACCATCTGCCAGAAATTGCTCAAACTCATGTCCATTGAGTCAGCGATGCCATCCAACCATCTCATCCTCTGTTGTCCCCTTGTCCTTTCGCCTTCAATATTTCCCAGCATCAGGATCTTTTCCAATGAGACGGCTCTTCCCATCAGGTGGCCAAAGTGTTTATTAACCAAGTTTACGTCAATGGGAATGACCCATTGAGTGTTGATGCTGTAGAGGATAGAGGGGATCTTTGCTTGAGGAATGGGATTCAGAACACAAGGAAAGGGCTTGCCTTTGAGAGGGGAAGAGGACACTCACAGGAGGGAAAAAGGAATCTATAGGTCTATCTACTAGGTAGACTGGTGAATTTGGATTTGGGAAAATGAGATAACTCTTGTGGAAGTTTATCTGTTTTTTCAACATTGCTGCTAAATGACCTTTAATTACATCAGTATAGGTCTTTTTTTTTTTTTTTCTCTCCCTTAGAAAAACATCCTTAATTTAACTTTTTTGAGTCATTTAATGTTTAGTAGGCTGTCATTGATTTGGAAACTAGCATCATTTTTAGACTCGCTGCTGACTCTGAAAATAACATGTGGTCATATATTTGGACCTTTGAATTTGTGATACTATTATAATCAGCATAATGCATGTCATTGTCAAGGGCAGCATTTGAGGCTTAATTTTCTGTATCTAGTCTTGTCTTAATGAAGACTCCAAATTGTTTTAGAGCAAACTATTTACAACAGAATACAATATGTTTTAGAAAGATCTAATTATCAATATTAGGATCATGCTGCTGCTGCTAAGTCACTTCAGTCGTGTCCGACTCTGTGCGACCCCCTAGACGGCAGCCCCCCAGGCTCCCCCGTCCCTGGGATTCTCCAGACAAGAACACTGGAGTGGATTGCCATTTCCTTCTCCAAGGCATGAAAGTGAAAAGTGAGAGTGAAGTCACTCAGTCGTGTCTGACTCTTCGCAACCCCATGGACCGCAGCCCACCAGGCTCCTCTGTCCATGGGATTCTCCAGGCAAGAGTACCAGAGTGGGGTGCCATTCAATATATAAGCTTACTTAAAAGACATTTACTAAATGGATATGCTTTAAAAAAGTAATCCTATAAAATATACAATATTCATGAGATTTGAATCTATATTAATTTGCTGTCAGCAGAAATTATATGTAAATTTTATGAGGTCTGAACTCTCCAAGGGAAATGACTATTTCCTGACCATTGAGATTTTTCTGCATAATGCATAGATACAAAATCCATGGAGAACTTCATCGCAGGGGCACATCTGCTCCTCTTTTTGTTTCATCTTATTGAAAGTAAATAGTAAAAAATTATGATATAGTTTTAGAACTGGCATAGTTGACCTGCATGGCCTAATAAGGTTTGAAGCTCTAATTTTGTAGCAATTTTCCCAGGTAATTTTCTTTAAATATAGCTGGGAAATTAGAAGAAGATGGGACTTACTTTCCCACACACATAACTTTTGAGTGTATTTTTAAGTTTGGTGATCCCATATTTCAAATGCTATTTAGTGTAATTGGATCTTTTTCTGAGTGTCCTCTTTCTCCCTCTGGTCAATTAATTGAAAATGTGATTTATTAGTTTTTTTTTTTTTTTAATGCTTTGAGTTGACACTGCTATAGAGCCTGGAATTTAGAAAAGCAGGCCTCCTCTCAGTCCCCTATCCCCAGGAGCCCCCACCTAATATTTTCAATGTGGAAGTTATAAGGTTATTTGCTTATTATACACATTTATACAATCCCCACAAAGCTGCTGCCTGGGGATGTAGTCTTGGGCTATGCCCTGGGAAAGAATAAGGTTTTCTGAAAATTAAAAGTTCATAGAGCTGCTATTTAAAGACTAAAATTTCTTGAAAATGTACTTCCTTTAAAGCTTTCAGTGGTTCAGATGTTTTAGATATTGATATTATTTCTATAAGTCCCTTTTAAAAGAAATGTGATAGGCCAGAGGTAACTCAGTTGAATTCAAGAATTAGTATTATTTCATAATTACCTCTAAATGTTATATATAATGCTTGCAAAATACTATGTATGTATAGTATCTGAATATGTATATATATATAAACATACACAAATACCATGTATAAGTGTGCGTGTGTGTATATATATATATATATATATAGGTATGTATGCATAAGTCCACATTATTTTACATCTTTTCCAAAATACTCAATTTTAAATTACTATGATGCTTCATTTTGTTTAGACAAAACATTGAGCCTTATGTGTAATTCATGTACAAAAATGTTTGAAATAATTTTGTAGTACTTCAAATGGCAGGTATCATGAGTATTTTTTCCTAGTAACAGAGTATTTAATTATATTTTAACATGAGCTCTTCATATAAGAAAACATTTCTAACTCATGCCTCATAAATTTCAGATTTAAAACTTCTTTGAAGACTAAAATAGCTAACCATTTTCTTCTCATTTGTAAGCAGATTTATTGTTTCCTGAGAAGGTGTAATTTTCTGATTGCTACATCTATGAAGTGTTTAACACTGTCCCCACAATGAGGCATTTATTAAGAGTATAATAAGAGCTTAGAAAAGCACATTAAACAGGTCTGGTTCTAGATGTCCCAAAACTCAGGTCAGAAGCAAATCATAGTGATGCTGGTGGACATAAAAAGTTCTCAGAAAGCTGAATACATTGTGTAAACATATGTTCTTGTTGTTCAGTTGCTCAGCTGTGTCTGACCCTTTGTGACCCCATGAACTGTATGTAGCATGCCAGGCTTCCCTGTCCTTTACCATCTCCTGGAGCTTGCTCAAACTCATGTCCATTGAGTCGATGATGCCATCCAACCATCTCATACTCTGTAGTCCCCTTCTCCTCTTGCACTTAAGTCTTTTCTAAAGAGCCGGCTCTTCACATCAGGTGGTCAAAGTATTAGAGTTTCAGCATCAGTCCTTCTAATGAGGATTCAGGATTGATTTCCTTTAGGATTGATTAGTGAACATATGAGATAGAGCAAAATGCATTTTCTCAGAAAAATCAGTGGAAATATTAAATAGTTAAATATTTCAATGAGAATGAGATTAAAGGTATTTTATTTTTTGCAATTTCCGGAAATATCATAATCAAATGGTTGAATTTTTACAGAGGATGCTTGAATGAAAGTGTAACATCTTGAGAGCATTTCATGTCCATGACAGAGACTAACAAAAATACTTGAGGTCAAGATTTGATGATTTTACAAAGAAAAGACTGGGCTTCTCTAGTGGCTCAGTAGTAAAGAATCCACTTGTAAGATAGAAGACATGGATTCAGTCCCTGGGTTGGGAAGATCCCCTGAAGAAGGAAATTGCAACACACTCCAGTATTCTTGCCTGGGAAATGGACAGAGGAGCCTGGCAGGCTACAGTCCATGAGTTGCAAAGAGTCGAACATGAGTTAGCAACTAAACAACAACCACAGTAAAGAAAAGACTAGATAAACAACAGAGTGAAGAGGTAAAATGGATTATGCTGAGATGATAATTTCTTCCTAAATTGCTTTGAGGTATTTATGTAGTTGATAAATCTTTTTTCTCTCCTATCTTGATGTCTATG
Organism: Raphicerus campestris; assembly: GCA_006410735.1. Taxonomy (NCBI): domain Eukaryota; kingdom Metazoa; phylum Chordata; class Mammalia; order Artiodactyla; family Bovidae; genus Raphicerus; species Raphicerus campestris. Next base: position 61,971 of record SJYW01010174.1, read on the forward strand.
ACATAATTATTGTGTGGTTTCCCAACTGTCTTCTGATTTTTGATCTCAGTCTCTTTCTTGGACTAACTACTGTGTATCTCCATTTGAGTTCCATCTTTTTCACTATATACATTTCACCTTGGTGAATCACCCAGACCCATGAACTCACTATGCTTCTTGCTATCTAAAAAGAGTCTTATCTCTGGTTGCTTCCTATCTATTTATTAATTTTTTCAATTATTTATTAAATGGTGACAAGTGGTTCTGTAGAAGGCCTTATATCAGCTTCTGGGGAGACAGTGGATGGCAAGTGCCTTCAGGAGTTTAGAGTTGCTTGAAAAATAAAGTGTATGATCCAGTAAACATACAGATAAAGCAAAATTGCAAGTGTGATAAGTGCTATTGATTATGAATGAAAAACACAAAAAGTTCTGATTGCATTTAAGTGGGTTGAGAAATGATACGATCAGATTTTCAGACAAAAAAAAGATCAGTGTGCTTTCAATATAGACAATAAATGATAGAAAGCATAAAGCAGCTGCCTTAATTTTTGCAATATGATAAATACATTTCAAGAGCTAATAAGAGAAGATGAGATGGTAGCATGGACCAGGAAGATGACAGGGAAGATAAAGAAGATTTGAGAGTTATTTAAAAGGTAAACTGGGCAGAAATTGGTAACAGGATATTGCTAAGGAGGGGACTGAGACAAAGGAAGTGGCCATGATATTGGCCTTCAAAGTTGAATAGAAGGTGCTACTACTCTTAGGGACATAGGACACTCTAAGATTGTGAATGGGGTACAGACATCGTGGATCTGATTTTGGACATACAGCTTTGATGAAAGACATTGTTTAGGTGTTAAGTAGAGAGCTGGAGAAGAATTCTTGGACTCTATTCCACTGTTTATCACCACATTTTGCTATACCTCACAATATTTCATTTAATCTGCTACTAAACCAAATTTCTGTCCTTCTTCCATTCCCCAGGTATCACATCCAGTTGGTGACCAAACCTGGTCAATTCTACCTTGTGTATATGTCTCAAATAAATGTGGGGGAGATGGCAAGAAAGCCAAAGAGGTCTGAGAACTCTATTGTGCTGTGCTCATTAGTGTGGATAATGTCCTGAAGGTGATGGGTATCCCTGAAAGAATTTAGCCACAAATGGTCTGTGTGATCAGATGTGTACTGCAGGGGCAGTAGGTAAGATAAGTATATGTCTGTAGGGATAGGATGGGGAAGTCATTGTAACATTACAGATAGATAATAAAAGATTAGAATAAAGAAATGACAAAATGAATAGTGAGAAAAAGATGGATTTGAGTAATTCAGGAGATAACTTTGTTTTGATAAGGAAATGGTGAGAGGGAATTTAGAATACTATTCATGCATTTCTCTTTGGAGAATGAGATGGCATATATAAGCAGCTGATGATAATTTTATTAATGGGAAGAGGAGTGTGATCCTGGCTTTAGAGGTCTAAAGTTCCCAATTTACCACTTACATAGTATTCACATTTGCAAAAGGACTATTAAGAGTGAAAGTGAAGTCGCTCAGTCGTGTCCGACTCTTTGCGACCCATGGACTGTATAGCCCACCAAGCTCTTCCATCCATGGGATTCTCCAGGCAAGAATACTGGAGTGGGTTGCCGTTTCCTTCTCCAGGGGATCTTCCCAACCCGGGGATCGAACCCAGGTCTCCCACATTGTAGGCAGATGCTTTAACCCCTGCACCACCAGGGAAGGCCTATTAAGAGTACCCTCATCTTAATACCGGGGCTTGCCAGGTGGCGCTAGTGGTAAACACCCTTCCTGCCAATGCAGGAGACAGAGACTCAGGCTCAATCCCTGGTTTGGGAAAATCCCCTGGAGAAGGAAATGGCAATCCAAACTCCAATATTGTTGCCTGGGGAATCCCATGGACAGAGGAGCCTGGTGGGCTTCAATCCGTAGGGTCACACAGAGTCGGATGCAACTGGAGTGACTTAGCACGCATCTTAATATTGATTGAGTACTGAAACGAAAATATAGGTTAAACATTTGGCACACTGCATGATAAAGTGAAGTGAAGTCACTCAGTCGTGTCTGACTCTTTGCGACCCCATGGACTGTGTAGCCTATTAGGCTTCTCCGTCTGTGGGGTTTTCCAGGCAACAATACTGGAGTGGGTTGCCATTTCCTTCTCCAGGAGATCTTGATCTTCCCGATCCAGGTATTGAACCCGGATCTTCTGCATTGTAGGCAGACACTTTAACATCTGAGCCACCAGGGAAGTCTATACTGCCTGATACATGTTAATAATTTAGTAAATAATGTGATTTCTGTGGTAAATTATAACATTTCTAGAGCTAAAATTGTAAATAGAAATTGTGGAAAGAATGAAATACTTTTGTTAAGTTTCTAAGATAAGGATTGAATAGTTTTGAATCTTTCTTTAGAAAATATTGTAGAGGGGTGCCTTGAAACCATAGATACTTGCAGATTTTATTAGAAATATAAAGATTGTCGGTCACTGGCAAGATATTATAGCAGTCAGAATATTTTCTGAAAGCCTTTATATTATAGATTTTTTAATGTTATCAGAAACCACAGTCCATTTCATTAGCTTTCTGCTGTGTGCAAACCACTTTGCTACTTGCATAATATTTGCTATTTTCCAAAGACAAAAAGGACAGGCTGTCCCTGCAGGGTTTCTAATGTAATAGGATTGTGTAACTCTTTTAAATAGTGACATGACAGAGTGGGGGTGGGTGACAGGAGTTGTTATTTTTTGAGATGGTAGTAAACAAAGACTCCAGCATTTATTGATTCCACTAAAACAACAATAAAATAGTCCTTTCCTAATCAGAGACTGATGAGGATTGAAATGGAGGGTCACATGCTGTTCTGGGTTGGGAAAGTGGAACCTGTTGACACTTATTTTCCCACTGAATGTTGACTGTGTAAACAGTTACATGGCTGACCCGTTTGGGCTTTGAAATATGCATTATTGAAGCTGGTATAAAAGCACTACTTACAGATTTTCCTTCAGAGTCATTCAAAGAAACTACTGTATGTGGCTCAGGAAAACCTATGAATTAGGCAGTTCCTAATATACCCATTTCCTGTGTTGAAATCTCTATGAAACATAAGATTGCGTTGTATATGACCAGTAACATTGTGCTGACATGATCTTTTCCCTCCTTGCTGTTTTCCAACTTCTATAAAATGTTCCCTTTCAGGAAAATGAAGGTATTATACAGATGTTTATTTCCTTTTTAATTGAATCCATGCTTGTCCACTAATAAACCCTATGGAAATTATATGACTCATACAGTCTTACCTTCATTTTAAACAAATTACATCAATATTTGGAAAACAGAATGCACATCAACTTCCATGTCAATAAAAAATGTATAGTCAAATAGATCTTTAATTTTTTATTTCCTGGATAAAGTATGATATGGAGGCAGTGAGAAATTCTAAAGAGTAGAGATTATGGAACCATATTCATCTGAGTTTGATTCTTGGATTTCCTACTTCTTATACACTAAGTTCTTCAACTTGACAATCTGTTTACCCACCCACCCTATGGGGATCATAATTTTCATATAACTGAGATACTTCTAGAAAAAAATTATACCATGTTCTAATCTTTAGTACATGTTTTTTGTGTGTGTGTGTGTGTGTGTGTGTGTGTGTGTGTGTGTGTGCATCCCTCAATACTCATGTCCGAATCTGTGATCCCATGGACTATAGCCCATCAGGCTGCTTTGTCCATGGAATATTCCAGGCAAGAATACTGGGAACAGATTGGCATTTCCTACTCCAGGGGAATCTTCCTGATACAGGGATTGAACCCACGTCTCTTGTGTCTCCTACATTGACAGGCGAGTTCTTTATCATTAGTGCCATCTGGGAAGCCAGGTGGATCACAATAAACTGGAAAATTATTAAAGAGATGGGAATAGCAGACCACCTGACCTGTCTCCTGAGAAATCTGTATGCAGGTCAGGAAGCAACAGTTAGAACTAGACATGGAGCATCAGACTGGTTCCAGATCAAGACAGGAGTAAGTCAAGATTATATGTTGTCACCCTGCTTTTTTAACTTATATGCAGAGTACATCATGTGAAATCCCAGGCTAGAAGAAGCGCAAGCTGGAATCAAGATTGCCAGGAGAAATACCAGTAACCTCAGATACACAGATGACACCACCTTTATGGCAGAAAGCAAAGAAGAACTAAAGAGCCTCTTGATGGAAGGGAAAGAAGAGAGTNATCTTAATACCGGGGCTTGCCAGGTGGCGCTAGTGGTAAACACCCTTCCTGCCAATGCAGGAGACAGAGACTCAGGCTCAATCCCTGGTTTGGGAAAATCCCCTGGAGAAGGAAATGGCAATCCAAACTCCAATATTGTTGCCTGGGGAATCCCATGGACAGAGGAGCCTGGTGGGCTTCAATCCGTAGGGTCACACAGAGTCGGATGCAACTGGAGTGACTTAGCACGCATCTTAATATTGATTGAGTACTGAAACGAAAATATAGGTTAAACATTTGGCACACTGCATGATAAAGTGAAGTGAAGTCACTCAGTCGTGTCTGACTCTTTGCGACCCCATGGACTGTGTAGCCTATTAGGCTTCTCCGTCTGTGGGGTTTTCCAGGCAACAATACTGGAGTGGGTTGCCATTTCCTTCTCCAGGAGATCTTGATCTTCCCGATCCAGGTATTGAACCCGGATCTTCTGCATTGTAGGCAGACACTTTAACATCTGAGCCACCAGGGAAGTCTATACTGCCTGATACATGATAATAATTTAGTAAATAATGTGATTTCTGTGGTAAATTATAACATTTCTAGAGCTAAAATTGTAAATAGAAATTGTAGAAAGAATGAAATACTTTTGTTAAGTTTCTAAGATAAGTATTGAATAGTTTTGAATCTTTCTTTAGAAAATATTGTAGAGGGGTGCCTTGAGACCATAGATACTTGCAGATTTTATTAGAAATCTAAAGATTGTCGGTCACTGGCAAGATATTATAGCAGTCAGAATATTTTCTGAAAGCCTTTATATTATAGATTTTTTAATGTTATCAGAAACCACAGTCCATTTCATTAGCTTTCTGCTGTGTGCAAACCACTTTGCTACTTGCATAATATTTGCTATTTTCCAAAGACAAAAAGGACAGGCTGTCCCTGCAGGGCTTCTAATGTAATAGGATTGTGTAACTCTTTTAAATAGTGACCTGACAGGGTGGGGGTGGGTGACAGGAGTTGTTATTTTTTGAGATGGTAGTAAACAAAGACTCCAGCATTTATTGATTCCACTAAAACAACAATAAAATAGTCCTTTCCTAATCAGAGACTGATGAGGATTGAAATGGAGGGTCACATGCTGTTCTGGGTTGGGAAAGTGGAACCTGTTGACACTTATTTTCCCACTGAATGTTGACTATGTAAACAGTTACATGGCTGACCCGTTTGGGCTTTGAAATATGCATTATTGAAGCTGGTATAAAAGCACTACTTACAGATTTTCCTTCAGAGTCATTCAAAGAAACTACTGTATGTGGCTCAGGAAAACCTATGAATTAGGCAGTTCCTAATATACCCATTTCCTGTGTTGAAATCTCTATGAAACATAAGATTGCGTTGTATATGACCAGTAACATTGTGCTGACATGATCTTTTCCCTCCTTGCTGTTTTCCAACTTCTATAAAATGTTCCCTTTCAGGAAAATGAAGGTATTATACAGATGTTTATTTCCTTTTTAATTGAATCCATGCTTGTCCACTAATAAACCCTATGGAAATTATATGACTCATACAGTCTTACCTTCATTTTAAACAAATTACATCAATATTTGGAAAACAGAATGCACATCAACTTCCATGTCAATAAAAAATGTATAGTCAAATAGATCTTTAATTTTTTATTTCCTGGATAAAGTATGATATGGAGGCAGTGAGAAATTCTAAAGAGTAGAGATTATGGAACCATATTCATCTGAGTTTGATTCTTGGATTTCCTACTTCTTATACACTAAGTTCTTCAATTTGACAATCTGTTTACCCANGATAAAGTATGATATGGAGGCAGTGAGAAATTCTAAAGAGTAGAGATTATGGAACCATATTCATCTGAGTTTGATTCTTGGATTTCCTACTTCTTATACACTAAGTTCTTCAACTTGACAATCTGTTTACCCACCCACCCTATGGGGATCATAATTTTCATATAACTGAGATACTTCTAGAAAAAAATTATACCATGTTCTAATCTTTAGTGCATGTTTTGTGTGTGTGTGTGTGTGTGTGTGTGTGTGTGTGCATCCCTCAATACTCATGTCCGAATCTGTGATCCCATGGACTATAGCCCATCAGGCTGCTTTGTCCATGGAATATTCCAGGCAAGAATACTGGGAGCAGATTGGCATTTCCTACTCCAGGGGAATCTTCCTGATACAGGGATTGAACCCATGTCTCTTGTGTCTCCTACATTGACAGGCGAGTTCTTTATCATTAGTGCCATCTGGGAAGCCAGGTGGATCACAATAAACTGGAAAATTATTAAAGAGATGGGAATAGCAGACCACCTGACCTGTCTCCTGAGAAATCTGTATGCAGGTCAGGAAGCAACAGTTAGAACTAGACATGGAGCATCAGACTGGTTCCAGATCAAGACAGGAGTAAGTCAAGATTATATGTTGTCACCCTGCTTTTTTAACTTATATGCAGAGTACATCATGTGAAATCCCAGGCTAGAAGAAGCGCAAGCTGGAATCAAGATTGCCAGGAGAAATACCAGTAACCTCAGATACACAGATGACACCACCTTTATGGCAGAAAGCAAAGAAGAACTAAAGAGCCTCTTGATGGAAGGGAAAGAAGAGAGTCAAAAAGTTGACTTAAAACTCAACATTCAGAAAACGAAGATCATGGCATCTGGTTCCATCACTTCATGGGAAATAGATGGAGAAACACTGGAAACAGTGACAAACTTTATTTATTGATTTATTTATTTTGGACTCCCAAATCATTGCAGATGGTGACTGAAGGCATGAATTTAAAAGATGCTTGCTCCTTGGAAGAAAAGCTATGACCAACCTGGACAGCATATTAAAAAGCAGAGACATTATTTTGTCAACAAAGGTCCATCTAGTCAAAGCTATGGTTTTCCCAGTAGTCATGTATGGATGTGAGAGTTGGACTATAAAGAAAGTTGATCACTGAAGAATTGATGCTTTTGAACTGTGGTGTTGGAGAAGACTCTTGAGAGTCCCTTGGACTGCCAAGGAGATCCAACCAGTCCATCCTAAAGATCAGTCCTGGATGTTTTTTGGAAGGAATGATGCTAAAGCTGAAACTCCAGTACTTTGGCCACCTCATGCGAAGAGTTGACTCATTGGAAACGACTCTGATGCTGGGAAGGATTGGGGGCAGGAGGAGAAGGGGATGACCAAGGATGAGATGGCTGGATGGCATCACGGACTCGATGGACCTGAGTCTGAGTGAACTCTGGGAGTTGGTGATGGACAGGGAGGCCTGGCGTGCTGTGATTCATGGGACCGCAGAGTCAGACATGACTGAGTGACTGAACTGAACTGAACTTGTAGTTGGACATGTGCAATGGAGGCCAAGTATTTTTATGAGGCTATTTGACAATTGATTCAACATATAGTAATAGTACTTTCTTCAAATCCACACATTTTAAGGAAAAACTTGTTAAAATGAACAAACAGGATAATTTTCATAACATGAGTGATACAAAGAAATGGGAAAAGAGGATTTTCTGATATATTATATATGTTTGATATATATATTTGATACATAATATATGTTATTATATATGAATGGATTAACTAGGTCTCCTGTCAACAGATAGTTTCACTTCCTGAAATTAACAGAAGATCTCATAAAGAAGTTTCTACTGAAAATCAGCTGTCAGGAAAGAGGTTGACTGTAGTATATTAAATAATAGAGCTTCTTCAAAACAATAAAAGGGATACAACAAAGATTACTCTTTAACATTTATTAACATTTGTTGCTCAACCTAATTTGAAGAACGTGATGGTGAATTTGAAAGTTGCAATTTAATGTTTGTGCTATCAGAAGAAAATGATATCATATTCAAAACATTTTTTCTTTTGACTTTTCAACTGAATATAATTTAGCACTTTAAGAGAATAGTAGATAGGCTCTCAAGAAGACTTCAATCACAAATTTAGCAATATGCTTATTTCTGTTTTCCTCCTTAACTCCAGTATGTCGTGAATTAAGTACTCTTCTTTTTTCTTACTTTCTCTGGAGGGAAGGGCTATAGCTGTATACACATGACAAAGTTATGTTTCTTTAGATGAGGAAAAAGTGCAGTGTTGTCTGGTGCTCTTCTTTGGACATTTTACAAGTCTGACCAGTGATGGTCTCGATATTTACTAATCCTAGGGAAAGAGTTTCAAGGAGAGGGACATGATCTGAACTAATATCTTCATTAAACCCAAGATAGTAAAAATACCTGCTTCCTTTGGCATGGGTTTCCGGGGGCGGGGGGCTTAAATATAATATGTTTTTGCTCAACTTTAATTTTTGAGTGTTGGATGGAAACTCTCAAAAGGGTCAGTTTATCTGTTACTTTTTTTGTTGTTTTAATATAGCTTTGTTCCTCTTCATATAGATAGAGGCTTTGACTGTTTTTAGATTACAGTTATATTTAAGATAATTGCCTTCTATGGACTGCTCACTTTTTGTTGGCTCTTGTAATTTGTCAAATTTATTAGTATAAGCTGATTCATAATACTCCTTGATCATTTTACCATTCGTAAGATCTGGAGTGATATCCACTCTCATTCCTGATACTGCTGATTTCTGTCTTCTCTGTTTTCCTGAGATGTCTAGCCTGAAGTTTATCAATATTATTGGTCTTCTTACAGAACCAGTTATTTGCTTCATTGATTTTCTTATTAATTTTGTATTGTTTATGCCTTTGATGTCTGCCCTTTATGATTTTTTTTTCCTGCGTACTTTGGGTTTACTTTGTGTGTGTTTTCTTCTTAAAATGAGAGTGTAGGTTATTGATGTGAAGATTTCTTTTCTTTTATCATATAGGTATTTTAGTGCCATAAATTATCCTCTAAGCACTGGTTTATCTCCAGCAGGTATTTTGATAGGTCATGTTTTAATTTTTAAAAATTCATCTGATATGCAGTACAAATTACTTTCTGATTTTCCTTTGGATTTCTTTTTAACCCATGGATTATCTAAAAGTTATTATCTAATTTCCAAATATCTGAGAATTTTCCACTTCCAATATGCATGCAAAGTTGGAAAACTCAGCAGTGGCCACAGGACTGGAAAAGGTCAGTTTTCATTCCAATCCCAAAGAAAGGCAATGCCAAAGAATGCTCAAACTACCACACAATTGCACTCATCTCACACGCTAGTAAAGTAATTCTCAAAATTCTCCAAGCCAGCCTTCAGCAAAACGTGAACTGTGAACTTCCAGATGTTCAAGCTGGATTTAGAAAAGGCAGAGGAACCAGAGATCAAATT
>SJYW01010174.1:71801-83638 GCA_006410735.1 Raphicerus campestris
AAAGCTATTGGGGCCTTCTGAGGAGAACATTCTAGGGCTCCACTCTCTTCTGGAGTCAGTGGTCCCCCAGTCTTAGATCAGGTTTCTGACCTTGACTTCTGGTCGCATATGGGAATCCACCCTCTCTACTATCAGCTGGCCTGCGGCCAAGGCTTTCGCCTTCTTGAGACAACAGACGGGGAGGAGAGAGAGCTCCTCCTTGGCTACCCTTGCCTGTTCCTCCATGCCGTCCTCTTTGCTATGGGGGTCCACTCATCAGCACCCAGTGTCCTCACTGTAAATCCTATGAAGACCTGTTAGAATCTCCTACTTGGGCAGAATTGGAGCTGCTGCCACAAGACCAAGGTGCTCAGTTCCCTGAGAACCATTCCACCCTTGCCTTGCAGGAAAGGAAGGCTCACCTCAGACAGACTGCTCTCCCCATGACCACACAGGGCAAGAAGCAGGATATAGTTTGTGGACCCCTACTGTTCTAAAATCTTCCCCTTGATAACTATCAGAGGCTGGGACTCTCCCACCCATTGACCTGAGGACACAGTGCATAAGCTAAGACTTTTATGTCCCTGAGAATCAGGAAGGATAAATGAGGGCATATTGATCTTTTCAGGGTAGCTGACATTGCATGTGTTCATGACCACATTGTCTCTGAGTAGTTTTGTCTTCTTTCCTACCATTCATTTATCAGCATTTTAAAAATTTTATTCCAAAACAGTTTTTTGGGACTGGGTCCTATGTATCCAACGAGAAACATTTTTTTGAGTGTTTAGAGGAAAAAATGAATGAAAAGACATGATGCTTGGCTTAGGCTTGGAGAAGTGGCACATTGTGGGCTGTCCACTAACCCAGATCGGGGGACTAGTCCTTGGAACGTTACTTTGTCAGTTTGTGAACTTGAGAAATTGGCAAGTTATTCATCCAGAAATGGTTCTGCTAAATCCAATCCTGCTTGAATGCTGGAATGCATGTACTTCATATAAAGCAGTGGCATACTGATGAAGAAGTATTGGTTTGGAATAAGTGGAAGGTATGATTACTATGAACCCCTCAAATCCCACCTTCCCATCTGAGTATTTTTAATCCAGGAGAGAGCAGAGAATATGCAGTGAATTAGGACAAAACAAATATTCTTAAAGGAGCTGAATAAGTCAAAGTATTTTTTATTTTTACAAAAAGGGAGTTCAAAAGAAATAAGTTAAACCACAATTAAAGACTTTTTACTCTATTCTTTTCTTCATTTTCTTTTTGTTTCTCAATAGTTTCTGTGGTCTTCTTTCATATTAGCATGAAAATCACTCTTGCAGTGCTATGTTACCTACTTGCTGATCAGAAGGACAATACAGATGGCTCCTGAATTTCTTTTATGTCTACTAAAACTATCCCTTTAAAACTTTTAAAACAGTAGTGAATATAACAGCAGTACCATTACCAAATTAATATGCTGAAGAAAAACAACCTCTTAGAAGTAAAAATATTTGAAAAAGAAATAAATAATATGTAGAAATTCCTCATGTGAAACAGAGAGAGTGATATGATCGAAAGAAATGTGATCTACCCCCTACTACCACACACTCTTTAGAAGCTTGATTGATTTTCAAGAAACATTCTCTTCTAATGTCATGTTATCTTGTTTGCATTGTGAACAATATATTCAGTACTTTCAGTGTGTTACAAATATCCAAACTTTTAAAACATTAGAATAGCTAGAAACTATGATTTATGTAATTCATACATTTGAATTCTGAACCACAATAAACCTTATCCAAAGTAAGATCATTTGAAAATACTAAACACCTCTTTTCCTCTTTACCTACTTTAAATCATCGTTCATTAGGTATTTCTCATATGAATACAAGAAAACAGATGTATATTTTGTTAAACAAACTAGATTAAACTCGCATACCATTTAAAACTGTAAGAAGACATGGGGTTTGTTTCCTCCACCCCTACTACTCTGCAGTATTTAGGAGCCTGACTGCTATCTTCTAACACAAAGGGAACAAAGTACCCTGCCCCTTCCCTAGATGTGGGAGGAGCTGCAGGACTTGGCCCTGGAAGGGGCACTGGCCTCAACCATGGTTGGAGCCCTCTCAGAGGCTCGGCATAGAGGTCTGGGAAGGAACTAGGGACCCTACCGTGGAACTTGGCTAGAACCTCCAGTACCTTCATCTTACTGGTTTCAGAACAAACTCTCGGGCCCCACAGAAACTCGTAGCGCGGAGGATCACTATTGGACTTCCGGCGGTAGTTCAGATACTCCTTCTGCACCAGATCTTTGGTGATGAGCCTTCTGGGCTCCCCAAATATGCAGTGCCTCTTCCCAGCATAGATCCCCAACATACTGAGGAATTCCCGTATCTCCTCCTCGGTGGCGCGGTTACCATTCATGAAGATGACCCCCAGGAGCACCATGAGGAGACCAGTCTTGGGCAGCCCCGCCCCCCCCCCACCACCACTCGGACAATCATTTCCCCCGAGGTTGAGTTTGCTGATGAGGGTGTAGATGTTCCTGCTACAGTCGATTTCCTTTATCTCCAGGCCAAAGACCAGCTCCACATGCTCACGGGCTGTACTGAGGATCTCAGGGAAGTGCTGCCTGTGCTTCCTGCGGACGATTTTCATCAGGGCGTTCTGCGTGATGGGCTCCTTCTTGGTGTACTTCTCCAGCAGGAACTCCACCAGTATCCTGGCCTTCCTGGCCAGAGGATCTGTGCCAGTGCTCTGAGTGGCAGGGGCTGCCTGAGAGGCACCTGCACTTTCCTCCTCTAGGCCCTGGGCACCTTCATCAGNGGTCGAAAAGAGTTGAACACGACTGAGTGACTGAACTGAACTGAACTGAAGCTGGTCCCAGGGTCTAAGATTAATGTATTAAATTTGATTACTTTATGCCTCTTTTTCCTTTACTGTTACAGTTTTATCATTTAAGATCAACAGGCTGAACAGATGAGTTACTGATTTAACTGATATTCTTTCATCATAATATTGTGTTCTTATGTGATCCCTGAGGAGACTGCAGGTTTTTATTTTGTTTTGCTTGTTTTCTCTCTTGCCTAAATTACTTCTATGTCCTCTGGGGTGAATCATTTTGTATTTATTTTTGTCTATCATGTTGCAAGACTTTTTTTTTCCCCCCAAACTTTTAGTAATCCTTGGTTCTTCATTCATATTTAAGAAAGAGCCAATCCAAATGATGACTATGTGCTCTAATGGGTTTTGCATCAACCTACGACAGGTCAGGGAGCCTACCATTAGGCAGAAGGTCTCTTAATTGTGGAAGACTTAGTTCTGGGGCACCAAGTGCTTGTTTTGATTCTCCCCAGGGATTTTGTGCACTTTCTTTAGATATTATTCTTCAGTTCTTTGTCTGGGTTCTTGAGGGGCATAATTGTCTAGCTACTGATAATTCTGTTCATGCAGGTGGAGTATATTTTGATCGGCTTTCTTATTTATAGGTCACTTCTCATTGTTTGATACTTATGTAACTGGAATCTCTGAGCTCTGAGCTTCTCTAGGGTTCAGCTAATAAAACAGGTTTTCTTCTTAGATTCAGTTCTCCCCATACTCCTTCTTGCCAGCCATTCTTCCTTTCTTCCTTTGTGAGTAAGTCCAATTATATCTGATTCTCTTTTATTATTATNGCTTCTCTAGGGTTCAGCTAATAAAACAGGTTTTCTTCTTAGATTCAGTTCTCCCCATACTCCTTCTTGCCAGCCATTCTTCCTTTCTTCCTTTGTGAGTAAGTCCAATTATATCTGATTCTCTTTTATTATTATTGATATTAATAGGTCTATTTTAATCCTTTTAATAAAGCTCTATTTACAGAGCTTTATTTTTTAAACAGAATTATGCCATTGTATCCTTATTGCCAGGAACCATTTGAGAGGAGCATAGTCTGCTCATGTGTGTGTGCTCAGTTGCTCAGTCGTGTCCAACACTTTGTGGCCCCATGGACTGTAACCCGCCAGGCTCCTCTGTCCATGCCATTTTCTAGGTAAGAATACTGGAGTGGATTGCCATTTCCTACTCCAGGCGATCTTCTTGACCCAGGGACCAAACCTGTGTCTCTTATATCTCCTACACTGGCAGGTGAATTCTTTGCCACTAGTTCCCCTGGGAAGCCTGTGTTCTCATGAAAGTGAAGTTGCTCAGTAATGTCCGACTCTTTGTGACCACATGGACTATAGCCTACTAGGCTCCTCCATCCATGGGATTTTCCAGGCAAGAGTACTGGAGTGGGTTGCCATTCCTTCTCCAGGGGATCTTCCCAATCCAGGGACTGAACCCAGATCTCCTACATTATAGGCAGACTCTTTACTCTCTGAGCGGTATACCAGGGAAGCCCATGTGTATAATTTATAAATTATACAAGAAAAGGTGCTGTTCATTTATTAATGTAATTTATTATAAAGAAGATTTTCCCATATTTTAGATATTTCTAGGAATGTGGGAAATATATGTAAAAAATGATGCAGAAACTCTTTATATATGTTGTTGCTTTGTAATAGATGCTATTTGATAGTCTAGAGGTAAATTGATTTTTTAATTAAATACTTTCTACCAGGTTAAAGGTAATCAAAATGACATCTCAATTTTTTGAGAACTAATGTGCTGAAATGTATATAAAATTCAACAAAATGCTATTGTTCTGAAGACCTAAGTGACGAAGTGTCAATGAGATGATGCTGCATAACACTTTGGTATCTGTAGTCGAGTTTGTAATTTCTTAAGCACGTATTTTCTTGTATGTTTTCCAAGATAGTGGAGTTCCTCAAGATTCTTGGAGTAATATTTGGGCAGGAAAACATCCAGTTCCATAATATTTTCTCCTTTGGGGGAAGTTGGCCGGGTATGAACTATGTAGCGCTCCATATCTGGCCCTTGATGAGGGTTCCCATCACAGTTACCAGGCTGTGTGTGACTCACCGGGAGGAAACAGATTTAGGAAAACAAAAGAGCTGATTTTCTGTTGCTATTTGGAGTCTGAGGGATAGAGACACTGTGGAAGGAAGGCAAGGAGAAGGGAGGGAGGGAGGAGAGAAAGACAGATACATTTGACACCAGTTATCATGAATCATAGAATCTGAGAAAAGCAGAGTGCATCTTATTCAGCCCCCTTTCCAATATGGATCTACATTTCCAGCTCCTTTAACAGAATGGTTTAAATACTTGCCTTAGTAGGTAGCTCAGTTCTCTGTAGGCTGTCATGATTCATATATTTCAGATCTAACAGAGCTGGGAAAAATCTCCCACCTCGGTTACTTGTCTTCTGGAACAACATAAAATAATGCAACTGCCACTCTGGTTTTTGAAGATGGATTTCGTTTTTTTCTTTTACATCTTCTGGCCTTTTTAAGTTAAATGTCTTATTTCCTTCAATCCCTCTACTTAAACACTCAGTGTTTTGACTGATTTTTTTTCTTGGTACTCCCTAATTTTCAGTATCCCTTTACAAGCTTATTAGGATTGCCTCATAGTAAAGAATCCACCTGCAATGCAGGAGACCCCAGTTCTATTCCTGGGTTGGGAAGATCCCCTGGAGAAAGGATAGGTTACCCACTCCAGTATGCTTGGGCTTCCTTGTGGCTCAGCTGGTAAGGAATCTGCCTGCAATGTGGGAGACCTGGGTTTCATCCCTGGGTTAGGAAAATCCCCTGGAGACGGAAACAGCTACCCACTCCAGTATTCTGGCCTGGAGAATTCCATGGTCTGTATAGTCCATGAGGTTGCAACAAGTTGGACATGACTGAGTGATTTTCACTTCACTTTACAAGCTTATTAAGATTGAATTATAACCTACACATAAAGGTACACAATTTGTAAATGCGCAGCTCCATAAATTACCATAATTTGATCAATACCCAGAGTAAGAAAAATAATATCAGATATCAAATAAACCCCCTCTGTGCCCTTTTATTCACTACTCTTGTACCCCCAAATATAATCATATTCTAATTTCTAACACCATTGAACAGTTTTGTCATATTTTATGAAATTAGAGCCAGATTGTCTGAACATCTCACAGTTTTGTTTACAGGAGTCATCCATGTTGTTGTGTGTAGTTGCAGTATACACTAATTCATTGATGTGGTTTTCCACTATATGATAAAACAATTTATTTTTGTTTTACTGTTATTCACAGTGGATTGTTTGCAGTTTGAGGCTGCTATGAAGGTGCTGTGAATATTCTTATACATGTCTTTGTGTACATATGTGCATAAGCTTTCTATTTCTATTGGATATATACTTATAAATAAAATTGTCAGGATATAAGTTATATATAATATGTTTATTTGAGCTTCTTAGGAGAAGGCAATGGCACCCTCCTCCAGCACTCTTGCCTGGAAAATCCCATGGATGGAGGAGCCTGGTGGGCCGCAGTCCATGGGGTTGCTGAATCAGACACGACTGAGCGACTTCACTTTCACTTTTCACTTTCATGCATTGGAGAAGGAAATGGTAACCCACTCCAGTGTTCTTGGCTGGAGAATCCCAGAGATGGGGGAGCCTGGTGGGCTGCCATCTATGGGGTTGCCAGAGTCGGACACGACTAAAGCGACTTAGCAGCAGCAGCAGCAGGTGGCACTAGTGGTAAAGAACCTGCCTGATGATGCAGGAAACGTAAGAGATGCAGATTTGATTCCTGGGTTGAAAAGATCCCCTGGAGAAGGGCATGGCAACCCACTCCAGTATTCTTGCCTGGAGAATCCCATGGACAGAGAAGCCTGGCAGGCTATAGTCCATAGGACTGCATAGAGTCAGGCACAACTGAAGTGACTTAGCATGCACACGTAGCTTTAGCTTTAGCTTTAGTAAATAATGCCAAACACTTTGTAAAACAATCGAGACAATGTACATTCCCAGCAATCATACATAGGAGTCATGGCCCCAGTCTCATTAACATTCATTTATTTTAAATTTTGATCTTAGAAATTCTCATAAGTGTGTGATGTTATCTCACTGTGATTTAAATTCGCATTTCTCTGATTATTGATGAGGTCTTCTGTATGTTCATTAGTCATTTGGATAGCCTTTTTGAGAAGTGTCTGTTCAAGATTCTTCCATTTGTCTATTACAATTTTGGACCTTTCATAATTGATTGAATGTATTTTCCATATGTTCAGGATAAAAAGTATTTGTTGATTGTGTGTGCTGGAAATGTCTTCTCCCACTCTGTACCTTGACTTTTTCTCTCAATGAAAGCTACCAATTTTGATGTAATAGTTCAGTTCATTAATTTCTTCCTTTATGACCAGAGCTTTAGTTGTATCCTATTTTACATATCTATGCTATCCCAAGGTCATAAATATACATTCCTATGTTATCTTATAGTAGTTTTATTGTTTAATGTTTACATTAGATGTGTATTTTGCCTTCATTTACTTTTTCAAGTACAGTATGAAGTAGAGGTCAGGTTCCAATGAGATACCTGTTATATCAATACATCCTAGCAAAGATGTCAAGCAGGCACAGATATAAAAATTTGGATTTCCAAGCAGAGGTCTACATTGAAGTTAAAGTTCTGGGAGTGTTTAGTGTGCAAATGCTCAGTTATAAGATTGCTGTTACCACGGAAGTGAGCATAGATTGAGAAGAAATCTGAAGACAGAGTCCAGGGACACTCCAGCATGTCACCTGAATCTTCACACAGGACTCTACTGGGTGCTAACATGGAGAACAGTATACTAAGATAGGGTAGCATGTACTCCATAGATTCTGACTATCTGGATATCACCTTCAGTAGTTCATCTCATGATCATGTTTGGTTATGCCACAGTCAAGTCAGAATATAAACTTAGTTCAATGTTACAGTAAGCTAGAATGTCATATTTTAAAATATGATTTGTTATTATGCCAAATGCTTCATTCTGTCCTAATGAGTTAACTAGTTGGCATACAAAAGCAATGATTTGTATTTTTTTTCTTGCGTATTTTATGAGCTTTACATGTTCTTTTAGTTATTAGTCTCAAACTATCAGGATATTTTGGGATTCTAAATAATGAATCCAGCATGTTAGNTAACTAGTTGGCATACAAAAGCAATGATTTGTATTTTTTTTCTTGCGCATTTTATGAGCTTTTCATGTTCTTTGAGTTATTAGTCTCAAACTATCAGGATATTTTGGGATTCTAAATAATGAATCCAACATGTTAGCTATGCCTCATACATCCAGACATTCAACACTTTTAGGTTTGGTAAGTAAGGCATTAATAGGGATTATTGGATACTGTAGGGTTATATCTTGAAATCTTTGACTGATACACTAGAAACCTTCCTCTTCTAGCTGGGGAAATTATTCCCAAAGCTTATTTAAGCAAAGCTGTTCAACTGTATGTAACTTATTGTCATCCTGGTTATATTCCCTTGGCTCTTCTAGGAAGGTTCTCCTGAGAGCCTTCCTAGAACCTTTCTCAGCTTCTCATGAGAGAAGCCATCTTTCTTTGAATTCTCACTTTATGTTGCCTAATGTTGGAATCTCACCCACATTCTTGACCCTTCCAGTATCAATTTATTTCACTTCTGACAAAAGGAATATCCAAAAGATGGTATGACATGTGCTCAAATGTCACAGTTGGCCTCCAGCCACCTCCAGCAATGTGAAAGTAAAAATTGTGCAGAGTAACTTTTATTCAGCCAAATGCAAAAAGAAAAAGTCCCTTAGCATGAAGACATTTCAGTTGCAACATTTATGAAGTGCCTGTTTTATGAAATGTGCTGTTTTAAATGCTATGAGAAGTATAATATGAATTATGGTTCCCTGCCATCACACTATCTGATCTAGAGGTCTGCAACTTACATTGCTGTTGAGCCCACAACTCTATAATTTTCTTCATTTTTTGCATAATTTGTTCTCCAATCATTGCCTGTGATTTCATTGCATCTTTTTAATTTTCTTTAAATTTTAATTGGAGGTTAATTACTTTACAGTATTGTATTGGTTTTGCCATACATCAACATGAATCCGCCACAGGTATATACATGTTCCCCATCCTCCCCATCCCCACCCCCCTCCCTCCTCCCTCCACATACTATCTCTCTGGGTCATCTCAGTGCACCAGCCCCAAGCATCCAGTATCATGCATCGAACCTGGACTGGCTATTCATTTCATATATGATATTATACATGCTTCAGTGCCATTCTCCCAAATCATCCCACCCTCACCCTCTCCCACATGTCCAAAAGACTGTTCTGTACCGCCATTAAAAAGAATACATTTGAATCAGTTCTAATGAGGTGGATGAAACTGGAGCCTATTATACAGAGTGAAGTAAGCCAGAAAGAAAAACACCAATACAGTATACTAATACATATATATGGAATTTAGAAAGATGGTAATGATAACCCTGTATGTGAGACAGCAAAAGAGACACAGATGTATAGAACAGTCTTTTGGACTCATTGCTTCTTTAAGACACCTCTATAAGTTGTTACAAGGCACTTTTCTAAGTTCTTTCTAGCAGTGACAGTATTTGACTCTTTACATCCACATGCTTAGTATTCATATCCTGTGAACCACCTTTTCTTCTATACTGTCATACAGAGTTTGTAATGAGAAATAAGAACACTGAGTCTTTTAGAGGTTAAATGTGTAGTTTCTGGCCAGCAGGGTCTAGAAAATAAATGCCTTCATCTCCAGTTCTGTTCTTTTTTCTCTAGTCCACAAACTGTGACTTCAAAATTGCAGAGGCATTGAATTTAAGGACCCCTAGTAACCGTGAATACAGACTCAAAACTCTCTTAACTGTACCTCACACTGTTATGAATGCCGTGTAAAATGAGATATTGCTGCTCCTGATCTTAGGAGCAGGCTACTACTATTACACTCCCAGGAAATATTTGAGGTCTGAAACTTGTATCTCGGTTACAAGGGATCATTATTCCTGAAATATTTGCAGTAGTATTTTTATAAGGCATGTGACCAAATCATAATATGTGCCTTTAGCAGTGAAGGGATATAGGTGGTTGATTATCAGTAGGAAACTTGGATGTTATATACTTGAAATTGGGATACAAAACAGAAC
The DNA here is from genome assembly GCA_006410735.1 of Raphicerus campestris. Lineage (NCBI taxonomy): Eukaryota > Metazoa > Chordata > Mammalia > Artiodactyla > Bovidae > Raphicerus > Raphicerus campestris. The sequence goes on from SJYW01010174.1 coordinate 81,820, forward strand.
AGACAGCTCAAAATCGCAAAGGGAAAAATTAGTAATCCATGAATAATAAACAGGAAAAATATTTTCAAAAGGTAGGATGTCAGAATACCTCTGAGATCAGTTTAACATATATGATCTGCACTTATGTATAGCAGATTACCTAAATTCAAACTGACCTTGGCCACTGTATGGAGGCAGTATTTTTGAAAGAATGAGCTGTACTAAAACAGTTTCTGCAATATATTAGGCACAACTATGCTTTCCTTCCATGCTAGGCATGCAGAACTTTTTCCCACCTGTTTATTTTTCCTTAAACAAATATATTATCTGATATAACTTGTCCAAAGAAAATTTTCTCTTCCTCTATATGAATGAACTCCCCTCTTACCCTTTTGCTAAATCCTGGAGTTGTGATGTAGTTCAGGATCTTATATTACAACCATGTCACTTTTTGGAATCACTTCAATGGTATAGTGACTTGAATCATTTTCAAGTATTTAATCAGCTTCTGATTAAGTCAATTTTCTCCTTTGATGGTGTAAATTTATTTTCCAAATGCAAATGTATGATAATACAGATTGGACTCCCTGTACTGTTATAAAGTTTGAAACAAATAATAAGCTTTTGTCTTAAAGTCTTTTATAGCTGTAAAAAGTAGAAAAATTAGGAATGGTTTATCAAGTCTGTACTGTAGGTTTCATGTGCGTGTGTGCTAAGTCACTTCCATCATGTTCAACTCTTTGTGACCCTGTGGACTGTAGCCCAACAGGCTCCTCTGTCCATGAGATTCTCCAGGCAAGAATACTGGAGTGGGTTGCCATGCCCTCCTCCAGGGGATCTTCCTGACACAGGGATCGAATCTGCGTCTCCTGGATTGGCAGATGGGTTCCTTACCACTGGCACCACGTATGGCAGCTATTAAATACTGTAGTCATTTATTTTCTTTTCATTGTTGAAAAATTAAGGTGTAATTCCATGGGAATGGATGGCTCCTAAAGAAATGGTTCTGAGTGTCCAAAATATAAGGAAGAAGTTTTTAAATAAATGGATTTAGACTTAACTCTGTGATAGAAAATAGTAGGTGTCTGAATCAAAGTTTCAGATTTATAATTAAGCCATGATATTTACTTGTTTGAGCTCTTTGGGAAAATGATATGCCTTTTCTGTACTTCAGTTTGCTCAGCTATGGATTCAAGGTGAAAACTGGCTCTTAGTCATCCAATTATGGGACACTTTATTTATATATTTAGTTTTTATGGAACACTTTAAATGAGATAGAGTATGTAATTGCTGGGGTCCATCCCCGGTGGATCCAGGGTGATTCAAAGGTGGGGACGGAGTTGGCATCCTTGGAAAAAACTTATTTAATTACAGATAGAGAAGGATTAGAAAATTAGCAGAGAAAAAGAGGCTGAATAACTTGGTTTACATGGAATACCAATCACCACCTACGTAGGCCACAGTTGTCTTCCCGTTCTCCTGAAGGAGAGGAGGCACTGAGGGACCCCCCTCGCCCTCCCCCCCCCCGCACCCGGTCTGATCTTAGAAGCCCAGGCGTAATTAGCAGGCTTGGTGAGTACCCACATTAATTCAGCCAGAAAAATGGTGAGCAAGAAAGAGATGACATGGGGGAATCAGTCTTTCCAGAAACTGATCCCATTTCTTTATTTTTTAGGTTTGCTTATATACCTTTTGTTACACATAGGGATGAATACAGAGTCACGTGGGGGTCAGCAGTCCTGACCTTTATCAAAATCAGGTGCTTCACATAAATGTATATTAAAAAAAAGGTCTTGGGGTTTTACATCATCTTTTGGCCATGAGGCCTGCTGACATTTTA
>SJYW01010174.1:106691-118178 GCA_006410735.1 Raphicerus campestris
ACCGAAGAATTGATGCTTTTGAACTGTGGTGTTGGAGAAGACTCTTGAGAGTCCCTTGGACTGCAAGGAGATCCAACCAGTCCATTTTAAAGGAGATTAGCCCTGGGATTTCTTTGGAAGGAATGATGCTAAAGCTGAAACTCCAGTAATTTGGCCACCTCATGCAAAGAGTTGACTCATTGGAAAAGACTCTGATGCTGGGAAGGACTGGGGGCAGGAGGAGAAGGGGACGGCAGAGGATGAGATGGCTGGATGGCATCACTGACTCAATAGATGTGAGTGAGTGAGCTCCACTAGTTGGTGATGGATAGGGAGGCCTGGTGTGCTGCGATTCATGGGGTCGCAAAGAGTCGGACACAACTGAGTGACTGAACTGAACTGAATATTTTACCCACTGAAAGTGTGTTAAAACTTTAAGGCAGAATAATATTGATGAATATCTGTAAGTTTCCAGTTAACTTGCATATATATTTAGTCTATATTTTATGGAGCTGTAATTTATTATTTGAAGAGATTTCAGTTCCCCTTTTCAGTTCCACTTTCTGATCATATTAACAACTTCCTTAATAAAGTTCTAATAATAATAAATAATATCAACAAGATGCAGAGGGAAATCAGTCTTCTCTCTGTTCACAGAAGACCATTATACTGGTTTCAAAGTTGTGAGTACTCTGGACTCACCTGAACCCCCAATCCACCTTGACTGTACATAGCACTGAAGTAGTAAAATGTTGCACATTTAAGAAACAGAGANAAGTTGTAATTTATTATTTGAAGAGATTTCAGTTCCACTTTCTGATCATATTAACAACTTCCTTAATAAAGTTCAAATAATAATAAATAATGTCAACAAGATGCAGAGGGAAATCAGTCTTCTCTCTGTTCACAGAAGACCATTATACTGGTTTCAAAGTTGTGAATACTCTAGACTCACCTGAACCCCCAATCCACCTTGACTGTACATAGCGCTGAAGTAGTAAAATGTTGCACATTTAAGAAACAGAGAGCAATTTTTCCCAACTTTATTGAGATGTAATTGACACATAAAATCTTATCTATTTAAATGTACAATATGATGATTTTATATATGTAAATATTATGAAATCATTACCAGAATCAAGCTAATTAACATGTTCATCATCTCACACACTTTTTTCTTGGTGAGAGTACAGATCTATTCTCATAGAAAATTTCAAGTATACTGTACAGTATTATTAACTACAGTTACCATGCTGTACATTAGATCCTCAGAATCTGTTCATCTTATAACTATCTTTATACCCTTTGACTAATATTTCCCTGTTACCTACCCCTCCACAGCCCCAAGCAACCGCCATTCTACTCTTTTCTTCTTTGAGTTTGACTATTTTAATTAAGATTCCACATAAAAGTTAAATCATAAGGAACTTGTTTTTCTGTGTCTGGCTTATTTCATTTAGTGTAATGTCCCCAAGGTTCATCAATATTGTTACAGATAGTAGCTTTCTATGCCTTAATACTATTTCATAATTATAATTTTATAGCTGAATTATATATATATGTATATATATAATATATGTGTGTGTGTTATCTCTTTGAGATCCAGATATCATTTCTTCTGGCTATATAGCTGGAAATGGAATCTTAGTTTTAAGGAACCTCTGTATTATTTTTTGCAATGGCTGTACCCATTTACATTCCTATCAACAATGTACAAGGGTTTCTTTTTCTCCATATCCTCTTCATTGCTTATCTCTTAACTTTTTGATTATAGCCATTCTTTAACAAGTGTGAAGTGATATCTCACTGTGGTTTGGATTTGCATTTTCCAGTGATCAGTGATGCTGAGCACCTTTTCAGATAATTGTTAATCATTTGTAAGTTTGCTTTGTAAAAATATCTATTCAGATCATTTGTCCATTTTTAAAGCCAGATTATTTCTTTTTTGCTGTTGAACTGCATGAGCTCCTTATATAATTTGGATATGAATTTCTTATCAGGTGTATGGTTTGCAATTATTTCCCCCCAAAGAGTAAATTCTAACAAAATGCATGCTATTATTATATCTAAAGAGAAATAGCCACTTGCTTTTTCTCTCCCATTCTCTCCCATGTCTTTCCTGTGATACTCATTGCATTCTTCCTTATATTATAATAATTTGTACTCCCATATTCTCTGCTTCATGTTTTAAATATTTTTCTTAAACTTAGTGTTGCTATGCCCAGTTCCTTAATGATAATAGTACAGAATGTATGTTGGCTTAATTAACCAATATAATTTAAAGATCTTTTATCAGAATGGACTTTAAGCTAAAGTCCTTTGGGACCTTCTTGTCAATACTAAATAATCTACAAAAGTGAAATAAGATCCTTCCTAAATGAAAAACTATGGTTCATGTTCATTGATAATTATAAAGGCTTTTTACATCTTAAATCTTGTGATTAACCCAGAAACTTGCTGGCAGGAGGGTCTCATCTGTCATGGTTCAATTGCTCCGGGTGGCCTGTAACCATTATGTCATTATCAGCTGCAGGGTAAGCTAGTCTCACTGTGTGTAGGCTCACTAAGTTGGTCTATCAGTTCTCCAGGAGAAAATGCAAATAAACGGGTTCCAAACCCCTTCAGAGCACACTGTAAATCTTTGTAACTTCATGGCCAAATGGTAGACCGCAGGACCACATGACTCAATTCCCTTGAGACAGTCATGTTATTCCTGTCAGACTTTTCGTCCCTCATACATCAGCTGGAAGCTTTCATCTCCTTTTAAAGTCACGGCCCCTCAAGTAGGGGTGAAATTACACCTGTCAGTAATAAATGTGCCCAGTACTCTATATCATTCTGTCATGTCACAGAAGATATTAAAAGGAGGCATAGCTTATTCCAAATTGTTAGGAACACTTTTCCCCCTTTTCTCCACAGTTCGTTTCAATACCTTCCAGTTATGTAATTGTTGAGAGAACTTAAAACTTTCTCACCTAAGACAGTTTTAAAAATATTCCCTATAAATTGAGGAGCCTTGAAGAAATTAGCTTCCATGTGGACTATACACTATATTCAGTAACTGTGTTAAACTTCTTTGGCAGAAAGATTTAACTGTATACATAATCTACAACGGCAATCTAAATGTGCCCCTTAGCACACTTGTTCTGTTTATTTTTTGTACGTTACCCTCTGATAACTTTCTGTTTGCCTGTAATATCATACAGCAGGTGCACCTGGAGAGCCACCATTTTATTTACACAGAGAACAAAGTTAATGTTTTATCAAATGCAGGTCACACCTGGGTTGAGACATTAGTAGGAAACAGGGTTCAAGTCAAAACTGCAACTTGCTCTTAGCTTGATATTTGAACTCCATTGAGCAAACCCTCTTGAGTGCTCTTGAAAGTTCTGAGAACTTAGTCTCTTAACTCCCCATTTACTGAAGGATGAAAGGCAAGCTGGGAGGCTGAAATGCATTACTTGTAGTGCTACCACCCCATGATAGGTCTTGACCTAAGCAATGAGAAAAACTGAATGGTGTCATTACTGCCCATAACATGTACTTCCTATGCTGTCCCAGGTAGAGAATTCTTGAAATACATTTGTGTGTGAGGGAAAACATTTGGGTCAACATTTAGGAAACATTTGTCCTAAAACTGAGCTATCGATGAGTGAATGCATGTTGTGTGAGCTTCACAAATCTCTGATAATGGCCATGCTCTAATGGGTTTTTGCTTTTATTGTTATCCCTCAAGGAGAAAGTATGGGCCAGTTATTTTTAGATTAGTGATACAGTGAAGAGTACATGAATACAATTATCTACTAGAATTGTTATATTTTGTTTGCCACAAACATGGTATTTTTTTTTTCAGAGCCCAAAGGAAATACTATAATTCTTCGTTTCTATACCTTTGTTTCTCACCCTGTGTTGTCCTTTCTCTTATTTCGCCTAAGGATAAAAATAACACAGCAAACTAAAGCACAGAGCCTAAAATTTAGTGAAAAGGATGGATTGATTTGCTTGTTACTAAACTAAAGAATTTATCTCCAAAGAACAATATAAATTTGATTTCTATGAAAAAGATTACATTAGAGTCTGATGAAAAAAAAAATCCTAAAGTGTCTATTTCAAGCTTTATCAATTAATATGGCTTAGATGGTAAAGATTCTGCCTGCAATCCAGGAAACCTACTTTCTTTCCCTGGATTGGGAGGATCCCCTGGAGAAGGAAATGGTTACCCACTCCAGTATTCTAGCCTGGGAAATCCCATGGACAGAGGAGCCTGGTGGGCTACAGTTCATGGGGTCTCAAAGAGTCGGGCATGACTGAATGACTAACATTTTCACTCTCATCCTTATTTACAGAAACCAACCCTAAACCATATGTAAGGCTAAAAATGTATCATTATTATTTAATATTATGTGGTTTATTGTTTGTTTCTTTAAACATTTTTTACTTTATATTGGAATATAGTGGATTTGCAACACTGTAGGGTGTACAACAAAATTATTCAGTAATACATATACTTACATCTATTCTTTTCCAGAGTTTTTCCCATATAGGTTATTACAGAATATTGAGTAGTGTTCCCTGTGCTATTTAGTATGTCTTGTTGATTATCTATTTATTTATAGTAGTATCTGTGTGTTAATCCCAAACACTGAATTTGTCCCTCCCCTCTTTGTCTTTTGGTAACCATAACTTTGTTTTCTGTATTCGTGAGTCAATTTTTCTTTTAAAATAAATTCATTTATATCATTTCTTTAGATTTCACATATAAATGATATCATATATTAGTCTTTTTCTGTCTGATTTACTTCAATTAGTATGACATTTCTAGGTCTGTCCATATTGCTGCAAATGGCATTCATTTTTATGACTGAGTAATATTTCCTTGTATATATGAACCACATCTTCTTTATCTAGTCATCTGTCAATTTCTTCCATTCATCTGATAGTTGCTTTCATATCTTGGCTATTGAAAATAGTGCTGCAGTGAACATCAGGGTGTGTGTATCTTCTGAATTGTGGTTTTCTCTGGATATGTGCCCAGGAGTGGGATTGCTGGATCACACAGTAGCTCTATTTTAGTTTTTTTTTTAATATAAACTTATTTATTTTAATTGAAAGTTAATTACTTTACAATATTATATTGGTTTCACCATACATCAACATAAATCTGCCACTGGTGTACACGTGTTCCCCATCCTGAACGCCCCTGCCTCTTCCCTCCCTGTGCCATCCCTCTGGGTCATTTCAGTGCATCAGCCCCAAGCATATTTTAGTTTTTTAAAGAAACTGCATACTGCTGTTCATAGTGGTTTCATCAATTTACATTCTCATCAACACTGTAGGAGGGTTCCTTTTTCTCCATAACCTCTCCAGCATTTATTTTTTATAGACATTTTGATGATGGCCATTCTGATCAGTGTCAGTGATGTCTCAATGGTATGAACCTAACAGAAGCAGAAGATATTAAGAAGAGGTGGCAAGAATACACAGAACTATACAAAAAAGATCTTTATGACCAAGATAACCACAATGGTGTGATCACTCACATAGAGCCAGACATCCTGGAATGTGAAGTCAAGTGGGCCTTAGAAAACTTCACACGAACAAAGCTAGTGGAGGTGATGGAATTTCAGCTATTTCAAATTCTGAAAGATGATGCTGTGAAAGTGCTGCACTCAATATGCCAGCAAATTTGGCAAACTCAGCAGTGGCCACAGGACTGGAAAATATTAGTTTTCGTTCAATCTCAAAGAAACCAATGCCAAAGAATGCTCAAACTACTGTATAATTGCACTTATCTCTCATGCTAGTAAAGTAAAGCTCAAAATTCTCCAAGCCATGCTTCAGCAATACATGAACCTTGAACTTCTAGATCTTCAGGCTGGTTTTAGAAAAGGCAGAGGAACCAGAGATCAATTGCCAACATCCGCTGGATCATGGAAAAAGCAAGAGAGTTCCAGAAAAACTTCTATTTCTGCTTTATTGACTATGCCAAAGCCTTTGACAGTGTGGATCACAATAAACTGTGGAAAATTCTAAAAGAGATGGGAATACCAGACCACCTGACCTGCCTCTTGAGAAACCTATATGCAGGTCAGGAAGCAACAGTTAGAACTGGACATGGAACAACAGACTGGTTCCAAATAGGAAAAGGAGTATGTCAAGGCTGTATATTGTCACCCTGCTTGTTTAACTTATATGCAGAATGCATTATGTGAAACGCTGGGCTGGAAGAAGCGAAAGTGGAATCCAGATTGCTGGGAGAAATATCAATAACCTCTGATATGCAGATGACACCACCCTTATGGCAGAAAGTGAAGAGGAGTTAAAAAGCCTCTTGATGAAAGTGAAAGAGGAGAGCGAAAATGTTGGCTTAAGGCTCAACATTCAGAAAACGAAGATCATGGCATCTGGTTCTATCACTTCATGGGAAATAGATGGGGAAACAGTGTCAGACTTTATTTTTCTGGGCTCCAAAATCACTGCAGATGGTGATTGTAGCCATGAAATTAAAAGATGCTTACTCCTTGAAAGAAAAGTTATGACCAACCTAGATAGCATATTCAAAAGCGGAGACATTACTTGGCCAACAAAGGTTCANGAGAAATAGCCACTTGCTTTTTCTCTCCCATTCTCTCCCATGTCTTTCCTGTGATACTCATTGCATTCTTCCTTATATTATAATAATTTGTACTCCCATATTCTCTGCTTCATGTTTTAAATATTTTTCTTAAACTCAGTGTTGCTATGCCCAGTTCCTTAATGATAATAGTACAGAATGTATGTTGGCTTAATTAACCAATATAATTTAAAGATCTTTTATCAGAATGGACCTTAAGCTAAAGTCCTTTGGGACCTTCTTGTCAATACTAAATAATCTACAAAAGTGAAATAAGATCCTTCCTAAATGAAAAACTATGGTTCATGTTCATTGATAATTATAAAGGCTTTTTACATCTTAAATCTTGTGATTAACCCAGAAACTTGCTGGCAGGAGGGTCTCATCTGTCATGGTTCAATTGCTCCGGGTGGCCTGTAACCATTATGTCATTATCAGCTGCAGGGTAAGCTAGTCTCACTGTGTGTAGGCTCACTAAGTTGGTCTATCAGTTCTCCAGGAGAAAATGCAAATAAACGGGTTCCAAACCCCTTCAGAGCACACTGTAAATCTTTGTAACTTCATGGCCAAATGGTAGACCGCAGGACCACATGACTCAATTCCCTTGAGACAGTCATGTTATTCCTGTCAGACTTTTCGTCCCTCATACATCAGCTGGAAGCTTTCATCTCCTTTTAAAGTCACGGCCCCTCAAGTAGGGGTGAAATTACACCTGTCAGTAATAAATGTGCCCAGTACTCTATATCATTCTGTCATGTCACAGAAGATATTAAAAGGAGGCATAGCTTATTCCAAATTGTTAGGAACACTTTTCCCCCTTTTCTCCACAGTTCGTTTCAATACCTTCCAGTTATGTAATTGTTGAGAGAACTTAAAACTTTCTCACCTAAGACAGTTTTAAAAATATTCCCTATAAATTGAGGAGCCTTGAAGAAATTAGCTTCCATGTGGACTATACACTATATTCAGTAACTGTGTTAAACTTCTTTGGCAGAAAGATTTAACTGTATACATAATCTACAACGGCAATCTAAATGTGCCCCTTAGCACACTTGTTCTGTTTATTTTTTGTACGTTACCCTCTGATAACTTTCTGTTTGCCTGTAATATCATACAGCAGGTGCACCTGGAGAGCCACCATTTTATTTACACAGAGAACAAAGTTAATGTTTTATCAAATGCAGGTCACACCTGGGTTGAGACATTAGTAGGAAACAGGGTTCAAGTCAAAACTGCAACTTGCTCTTAGCTTGATATTTGAACTCCATTGAGCAAACCCTCTTGAGTGCTCTTGAAAGTTCTGAGAACTTAGTCTCTTAACTCCCCATTTACTGAAGGATGAAAGGCAAGCTGGGAGGCTGAAATGCATTACTTGTAGTGCTACCACCCCATGATAGGTCTTGACCTAAGCAATGAGAAAAACTGAATGGTGTCATTACTGCCCATAACATGTACTTCCTATGCTGTCCCAGGTAGAGAATTCTTGAAATACATTTGTGTGTGAGGGAAAACATTTGGGTCAACATTTAGGAAACATTTGTCCTAAAACTGAGCTATAGATGAGTGAATGCGTGTTGTGTGAGCTCCACAAATCTCTGATAATGGCCATGCTCTAATGGGTTTTTGCTGTTATTGTTATCCCTCAACGAGAAAGTATGAGCCAGTTATTTTTAGATTAGTGATACAGTGAAGAGTACATAAATACAATTATCTACTAGAATTGTTATATTTTGTTTGCCACAAACATGGTATTTTATTTTTTTCAGAGCCCAAAGGAAATACTATAATTCTTCGTTTCTATACCTTTGTTTCTCACCCTGTGTTGTCCTTTCTCTTATTTTGCCTAAGGATAAAAATAACACAGCAAACTAAAGCACAGAGCCTAAAATTTAGTGAAAAGGATGGATTGATTTGCTTGTTACTAAACTAAAGAATTTATCTCCAAAGAACAATATAAATTTGATTTCTATGAAAAAGATTACATTAGAGTCTGATGAAAAAAAAAATCCTAAAGTGTCTATTTCAAGCTTTATCAATTAATATGGCTTAGATGGTAAAGATTCTGCCTGCAATCCAGGAAACCTACTTTCTTTCCCTGGATTGGGAAGATCCCCTGGAGAAGGAAAGGGTTACCCACTCCAGTATTCTAGCCTGGGAAATCCCATAGACAGAGGAGCCTGGTGGGCTACAGTTCATGGGGTCTCAAAGAGTCGGGCATGACTGAATGATTAACATTTTCACTCTCATCCTTATTTACAGAAACCAACCCTAAACCATATGTAAGGCTAAAAATTTATCATTATTATTTAATATTATGTGGTTTATTGTTTGTTTCTTTAAAAAATTTTTACTTTATATTGGAATATAGTGGATTTGCAACACTGTAGGGTTTACAACAAAATTATTCAGTAATACATATACTTACATCTATTCTTTTCCAGAGTTTTTCCCATATAGGTTATTACAGAATATTGAGTAGTGTTCCCCTGTCTCTTATACACATCTTCTGGAGGGGATGATGGCCATGCTCGCATGAGATCTGAAACACCTNTAGGGTTTACAACAAAATTATTCAGTAATACATATACTTACATCTATTCTTTTCCAGAGTTTTTCCCATATAGGTTATTACAGAATATTGAGTAGTGTTCCCTGTGCTATTTAGTATGTCTTGTTGATTATCTATTTATTTATAGTAGTATCTGTGTGTTAATCCCAAACACTGAATTTGTCCCTCCCCTCTTTGTGTTTTGGTAACCATAACTTTGTTTTCTGTATTCGTGAGTCAATTTTTCTTTTAAAATAAATTCATTTATATCATTTCTTTAGATTTCACATATAAATGATATCATATATTAGTCTTTTTCTGTCTGATTTACTTCAATTAGTATGACATTTCTAGGTCTGTCCATATTGCTGCAAATGGCATTCATTTTTATGACTGAGTAATATTTCCTTGTATATATGAACCACATCTTCTTTATCTAGTCATCTGTCAATTTCTTCCATTCATCTGATAGTTGCTTTCATATCTTGGCTATTGAAAATAGTGCTGCAGTGAACATCAGGGTGTGTGTATCTTCTGAATTGTGGTTTTCTCTGGATATGTGCCCAGGAGTGGGATTGCTGGATCACACAGTAGCTCTATTTTAGTTTTTTTTTTAATATAAACTTATTTATTTTAATTGAAAGTTAATTACTTTACAATATTATATTGGTTTCACCATACATCAACATAAATCTGCCACTGGTGTACACGTGTTCCCCATCCTGAACGCCCCTGCCTCTTCCCTCCCTGTGCCATCCCTCTGGGTCGTTTCAGTGCATCAGCCCCAAGCATATTTTAGTTTTTTAAAGAAACTGCATACTGCTGTTCATAGTGGTTTCATCAATTTACATTCTCATCAACACTGTAGGAGGGTTCCTTTTTCTCCATAACCTCTCCAGCATTTATTTTTTATAGACATTTTGATGATGGCCATTCTGATCAGTGTCAGTGATGTCTCAATGGTATGAACCTAACAGAAGCAGAAGATATTAAGAAGAGGTGGCAAGAATACACAGAACTATACAAAAAAGATCTTTATGACCAAGATAATCACAATGGTGTGATCACTCACATAGAGCCAGACATCCTGGAATGTGAAGTCAAGTGGGCCTTAGAAAACTTCACACGAACAAAGCTAGTGGAGGTGATGGAATTTCAGCTATTTCAAATTCTGAAAGATGATGCTGTGAAAGTGCTGCACTCAATATGCCAGCAAATTTGGCAAACTCAGCAGTGGCCACAGGACTGGAAAATATTAGTTTTCGTTCAATCTCAAAGAAACCAATGCCAAAGAATGCTCAAACTACTGTATAATTGCACTTATCTCTCATGCTAGTAAAGTAAAGCTCAAAATTCTCCAAGCCATGCTTCAGCAATACATGAACCTTGAACTTCTAGATCTTCAGGCTGGTTTTAGAAAAGGCAGAGGAACCAGAGATCAATTGCCAACATCCGCTGGATCATGGAAAAAGCAAGAGAGTTCCAGAAAAACTTCTATTTCTGCTTTATTGACTATGCCAAAGCCTTTGACAGTGTGGATCACAATAAACTGTGGAAAATTCTAAAAGAGATGGGAATACCAGACCACCTGACCTGCCTCTTGAGAAACCTATATGCAGGTCAGGAAGCAACAGTTAGAACTGGACATGGAACAACAGACTGGTTCCAAATAGGAAAAGGAGTATGTCAAGGCTGTATATTGTCACCCTGCTTGTTTAACTTATATGCAGAATGCATTATGTGAAACGCTGGGCTGGAAGAAGCGAAAGTGGAATCCAGATTGCTGGGAGAAATATCAATAACCTCTGATATGCAGATGACACCACCCTTATGGCAGAAAGTGAAGAGGAGTTAAAAAGCCTCTTGATGAAAGTGAAAGAGGAGAGCGAAAATGTTGGCTTAAGGCTCAACATTCAGAAAACGAAGATCATGGCATCTGGTTCTATCACTTCATGGGAAATAGATGGGGAAACAGTGTCAGACTTTATTTTTCTGGGCTCCAAAATCACTGCAGATGGTGATTGTAGCCATGAAATTAAAAGATGCTTACTCCTTGAAAGAAAAGTTATGACCAACCTAGATAGCATATTCAAAAGCGGAGACATTACTTGGCCAACAAAGGTTCATCTAGTCAAGGCTATGGTTTTTCCTGTGGTCATATGTGGATGTAAGAGTTGGACTGTGAAGAAAGCTGAGCACTGAAGGATTTATGCTTTTGAACTGTGGTGTTGGAGAAGACTCTTGAGAGTCCCTTGGACTGTAAGGAGATCCAACCAGTCCATTCTGAAGGAGATCAGCCCTGGGATTTCTTTGGAAGGAATGATGCTAAAGCTGAAACTCCAGTACT
>SJYW01010174.1:122035-138088 GCA_006410735.1 Raphicerus campestris
AAGCAACAGTTAGAACTGGACATGGAACAACAGACTGGTTCCAAATAGGAAAAGGAGTATGTCAAGGCTGTATATTGTCACCCTGCTTGTTTAACTTATATGCAGAATGCATTATGTGAAACGCTGGGCTGGAAGAAGCGAAAGTGGAATCCAGATTGCTGGGAGAAATATCAATAACCTCTGATATGCAGATGACACCACCCTTATGGCAGAAAGTGAAGAGGAGTTAAAAAGCCTCTTGATGAAAGTGAAAGAGGAGAGCGAAAATGTTGGCTTAAGGCTCAACATTCAGAAAACGAAGATCATGGCATCTGGTTCTATCACTTCATGGGAAATAGATGGGGAAACAGTGTCAGACTTTATTTTTCTGGGCTCCAAAATCACTGCAGATGGTGATTGTAGCCATGAAATTAAAAGATGCTTACTCCTTGAAAGAAAAGTTATGACCAACCTAGATAGCATATTCAAAAGCGGAGACATTACTTGGCCAACAAAGGTTCGTCTAGTCAAGGCTATGGTTTTTCCTGTGGTCATATGTGGATGTAAGAGTTGGACTGTGAAGAAAGCTGAGCACTGAAGGATTTATGCTTTTGAACTGTGGTGTTGGAGAAGACTCTTGAGAGTCCCTTGGACTGTAAGGAGATCCAACCAGTCCATTCTGAAGGAGATCAGCCCTGGGATTTCTTTGGAAGGAATGATGCTAAAGCTGAAACTCCAGTACTTTGGTCACCTCATGCGAAGAGTTGACCCATTGGAAAAGACTCTGATGCTGGAAGGGATTGGGGGCAGGAGGTGAAGGGGACGACCGAGGATGAGATGGCTGGATGGCATCACGGATTTGATGGACGTGAGTCTGAGTGAACTCCAGAAGTTGGTGATGGACAGGGAGGCAGGGCGTGCTGCAATTCATGGGGTCACAAACCATCAGACATGACTGAGCAACTGAACTGAACTGAACTGAATAATTAGCAGTGTTGAGCATCTTTTCATGTGGCTTTTGGCCATCTTTCTGGAGAAACATCTGTTTAGGTCTTCTGCCCATTTTTTGATTGGGTTGTTTAGTTTTTAAATTGAGCTACATAAGCCATTTGTATATTTAGGCTGTTCATACCTTTAGGCTATTCAGTGTCTCTTGTGTTTTCATACAAATTTTAAGCCTTGTCAGTTGTATCATTTGAAAATATTTTCTCCCATTCTATGGGTTATCTTTTTGTTTTGTTTATGATTTGCTTTGCTTTGTAAGAGCTTTTAAATTTAAATGTGTCCCATTGTTTATTTTTGCTATTTTTATTGCTCTATGAGGTGGATAAAAAAAGATTTTTCTGCAATCTATGTCAAAAAGTCTTCTGCCTATGTTTTCCTCTAAGAGTTTTATAGTATCCAGTCTTAAACTAGAGCTGCAATATACTTTGAGCTTTTTTGTGTGTATGGTGATAGAAAATACTGTAATTTGATTCTTTACCTGTAGCTCAGGTTATCCCAGAACCACTTTTTGAGAAGACTGTCTTTTCTCCATTGTATATTCTTTCCCCCTTTGTCATTCATTAATTTACCAAAGGTGTGGGGGCTTATTTCTGGGCTTTCTATACTGTTCCATTTATCTAAATTCTGTTTTTGTGCCAGGACCATACTGTTTTGACTACTGTAGCTTTATAGTATAGTTTTAAGTTGAGACATCTGACTCCTCCAGCTCCATTTTTCTTTCTCAAGATAGCTTTGGCTATTCAGGGTCTTTTGTGTTTCAGTAAAAATTTTAAGAATTTTTTTTGTTTTAGATCTGCAAAAAAAATTCCATTGATAATTGGATAGGGATTTCATTCAATTTATGGCTTGCCTTGAGTAGTACAGTCAATATTAATCCAATCCAAGAATATGGAATATCTCTTCATCTGTTCATTTCATCATCAGTTTCTGTGGTCAATATCTTATAGTTTCCAGAGTACAGGTCTTTTGCCTCCTTTAGGTATGTTTATTCCTAGGTATTTTATTGTTTTTGATGGGACAAAATGTGGTATTGTTTCCTTAATTTCTCTTTCTGATCTTTCATTGTTAATTTATAGAAGTGCAACAGATTTCTTTGTATTACTTTTGTATTATGCCAATTTCAGGAATTTATTAATGAACTTTAGTAGTTTTTTGATGGTCTCTAGGATTTTCTCTGTAGCTGTGTTTGTGTGTGTGTGTGCGCGCTAAGTCACTTCAGTAGTGTCTGACTCTTTGTGACTCTGTGGACTGTAGCCTGCCAGCTCCCCTGTCCATGGGATTCTCCAGACAAGAATACTGTAGTGGGCTACCATGCCCTCCTCCAGAGGATCTTCCCAACCCAAGGATTGAAACAGTATCTCTTAAGTCTCCTACATTGGCAGGCAGGTTCTTTACCATTAGCACCAACCCGGAAGCCCCTTTCTAGGTATACTATCATGTCGTCTGCAAACACTGAGAGTTTTACTTCTTTTTTTCCCTCTTTGGATTATTTTTATTTCTTTTCTTCTCTGATTGTCATGGGTAGTACTTCCAAAAAATTTTTTTGTGAAGATTTTTTATATAAAAAATTTGTGAGAATTCAATTATTCCCATTTCTGTACTTAGATCATCCTTATACCAAATAACTTTCTATGATTTAATTTAAAGTTTTGTGATACTATTTTCACTTAAACAGAAGTTGAGCAATCCTCTCAATTAAGTGTGAAATACCTCTGAACACCCCAAACCCTAACATTGCACTTTGGACTCTCACTACAAGTCTTCCATTTAATACATAGTTCTTAAGAAACTTGTTTTTCTGTTCTATCTACCTTTAGAATATAAGAAGCACCAACCTTAAAGAATTAAGTATGATAGTGAGGACGGAAAAAAATAGCCAATTAGGGAAAGGAAAGTAGCAGTAATGTACTCGATATGTTATTAGGCTCTTTCACATTTAATGCTCACAACTGTACGTGAAGTACATTACTTGTTCCCCCCGAAAAACACATTACTTGTTTCCTAGGCTAAGGCATAGGGCATAAGGCACGCATTTTTCTTCGAGACTGGTAAGGAACAGAACTGGGATGTTACCTCAGAATATTCCCTCAGGGGTAAAGAATCTGTCTGCCAATGCAGGAGATGCAAGTTTGATCCCTGGCTTGGGAAAATCTCTTTGAGAATGAAATGGCAACCCACTCCAGTATTTTTGCCTGGGTAATCCCATGGACAGAGAAGCTGGTGGTTTACAGTCCATAGGGTCACAAAAGAGTTGAACATGACTTAACAACTAAACAACAGCAAAATTTTATGTTAAATGAGTGGGGAAAAATCAGAAGAGTGACAAATCACCTATATAATGTAAATGTTGTCTATTGTGTGTCAGAAAAAGAAGTAGTAGAAAATTCATTTTATGGAGGTCCATAGAAATGGGTAAAACCTACAGAGCTTTGAAGTCACTGGCATCATGTCTTTTCTGGAACCTCTCATTTTCTAAGGGTAATTAATACATTATTTTACATATTTTTGTTGTCATTGCCTGAATCATTTAACCCTAAATCTGGTGGAACCCCTATGGTGTTGCAAATAAATTTAAGCAACTCGGTTTCTTAATTCAATTCATTATAATCCCAAATTACATTACTTCCTCCATTCTCTCTCCAGAACTTGGTCACATCCGTAATGTCAGTCAGGACAAACAGAAGCACTTGCCCTCTGCCCAGTTTCAGTTGGCTTTAGTGTTTTACTGGTATGCATCCATGTAGCAGTATTTTGCAAAATGCAGTCCACACATGACTTCCCTGAGAAGCCCTTATGTTGCTATTGTAGAATGCTGAATTAGGTAATCAGGAACTGGGGCTTAGACACTTAAACTCTGAGAACCACTTTCAGTTCAACATCATTTCCTTTTGTACATATGATGGTGCTCTTTTGAAACTGATGGCATTTTACAATCCATCTACACCTGCAAGGACTAATGTTTGTTCAGAACACTATTGACTGAGACAAAAGTGATGGGAAAGATAAGAATCTGTCTTCAGTTTATAACTCTGAACACTGTTGGCCATGCTTTTCCCTGTATCTTTGCCAGAAAAGCAGGCAGGCACATATTTGATTCATTTTCTCTAATTATTTTAAGTTATTATTACTGTCTTCCAGTTAGTATGGAATTGGGTTTTGTTAATTGATGCTATTGTTCATGGGCCCCTGTCCTATGTGTTAAGTACATTTGCTATCTTTTCCATTTTTTTTCTCTCTGTGTATATAACAAATGATCCATTTACAAGTTAAGTTCACCCCAACAGATTGTTAATGCCAGTTTGGACTGAAGTTATATTCTTCCTATCTTAATGAGAAGAGTTTTGATTAAAATTTGCTGCTATCTTTGCATATTTCAAGTCTCAAGGGGTAATTCAAAACATATAGAAAGAGTGTTCCTGATAGAAAGCGTCTTATGAGGTGCGTTTATATGACTAATAACCATGTGGTGCCATCAGCAGCTCTATATTTAATAGAGATGACAGACAGTCCATAGCAGTCGTGAGGCACTGACTCTAAATTAAAGGCAGTTCTACTGAAAAGGAGCTCTTGATGTAACAGATATCACAGATACTCTCACTGGAGAAGCTGGCACTGATTGGATGTGGGTGATGTGGAAGAACTGTGGAAAAGCATAAGTTGCTATGTTTTTGGAAGTCTGGCTGCACTTCTGAAAAGTTAGCAGGCAAAATTCATGTAGTTTGTTTGACAGAGAAGTTGGGTGATATGGGAAAATGCTTTTTTTTTTTAATTGGAAAAATAAATTCTGACAATGTCTGGCAATGTGGCTCTTTTTAAATGTGGTTACAAGTCTTTAAATGAATTAGGGGAAAATTAGGGATATACAATTAAGAGATGCAAACTACTATCTATGAAATAGATTAGCAACAAGGATATATTGTATAGCACAGGGAATTACGGTCATATTTTGTAATAATTTTAATGGAACATAATCTATAAAAATACTGAATCATTATGCTGTACACCAGAAAATGTTATAATACTGTAACTCACCTATACTTCAGTAACAACAACAAAAAAATGCTGCTTTGAATATCAGTTAATGGGATTTCAGTGTTAATATAGCTTGATGTCAAAACTAGATAATAAAATTTTTGCTTATCCCCTGTCTCAAAAATAGTAGATATATTAGTCCCACTTATCAAAAATTAAAAAAATTGAACATCATTGTTATTAAAATGTTGTTTGAAGTTGACATATTTGAAATGTTTTTTGATCAGAAGAGAAAAACATGATTTTAATGTCAACATAAGACACCTTTGGTTGCACTTATACCAAAGCTTTGTGAGCTATGTTTAATTATAGATTCATTTTCCATTTCTTCACTGATATATTTAAATGTTTATTAACTAATTATATTTTAAACATCATTTTATTATGGATAGCCTCACTGGTGAAGAGTAGTAAAACATCACTTTTATCTTAATAATATACTTACTTGAAAATCTCTTCATTTTATTGCATTAACTCTTTCCTTCTTTCTGTGTAGTCAATAAATTTTGGCTAATACTGAAAATTGAAAGTACTAATATTTACTAATATGAAGAAATTAGTGTACTAGTCTTTAGAAATCCTGATTTGAGCATAGGGAACTGCAAACAGAGTGCAGAATTTAGAAACTGTTGGCTGTTTACTGGTCAAACATTGTTCACTGGCTAGGTAAATAGTGATATGGAAGCAAACTTCTATAAGTAGAAAGTAAGTAACAGTGTATTTACTTTTTCCTAATATTTTCAACTATTTATAACAGAGTATTTTGGATTATTGTAACCAAGCTTCTTTACAAAGTAAAGCTTTTCAGAATATTTAAATACCCAGCTCCAATGTGTCTACTTGGGAAAAGAAAACTGGCACCACTGATTCACCCTAGGTTGGCATGCATCTTGGCACTTCCAGCAGTGATAGCTTAGGAGTAATTTCTGTCTTCTGTATTTAACTCCACAACCTCTGCAAGAATTTTAAGACATTATTAAAGAATCACATTATTGCTTGTGGGAATGGCATTTAGCTGTGTGGAAATCTGGGCCCTCATGGTCTCCTTTAAAGTAAACCAGTACCATTCTTTCAGGAGCTTGGGAGCTGGTAATTAGCCCTAGTTGTCCACTGCTTAGTTACTAACCTTCTCCAGGAAAGGGCTTCCCTTGTGACTCAGCTGGTAAACAATCCTCCTGCAATTTGGGAGACCTGGGTTCGATCCCTGGGTTGGGAAGATCCCCTGGAAAAAGGAAAGGCTGTCCACTCCAGTATTCTGGCCTGGAGAATTCCATGGACTGTATAGTCCTTGGGGTCGCAAAGAGTGGGACATGACTGAGCAACTTTCACTTCACTTCTCCAGGAAAGAGTAGCTATTTCCTTTGATTGCTCAATTCAGCTTCCGATGTCTAAGAGTTTACCTCACATAAAGTTATAACAAATGTCACATTGTCTTGTATTATGTTGTATTGTATTCTATTTTCATGTAAATTTTATTTGTGTGTCTTCCCAAGTTAACTGCGAACTGTTTACTTTGGGTGCCAAGACTGGAACCAGACCAAAGTGGCTCTTTTCTGTGAACCCAGAAAAGCCTTCTGGCTGCCCCTAAATATGTAAAATTACAATGAAGGGTTGCTGCTGCTAAGTCGCTTCAGTCGTGTCCCCATAGACGGCAGCCCACCAGGCTCCCCCATCCCTGGGATTCTCCAAGCAAAAACACTGGAGTGGGTTGCCATTTCCTTCTCCAATGCATGAAAGTGAAAAGTGAAAGTGAAGTCGATCAGTCGTGTCCGACTCTTTGTGACCCCATGAACTGCTGCCAGGAGCCAGCATGAGGAATCCCGCCCGTGACAAGGTCATGCGGAAGAAAGCCTGACAAAACACAAGGACATGATCAGGTTTCAGGGGTTCCCCCTGGAGTTTCCTGAGCATCCCCCCCCAAAATAAGAATCTGCCAGCCTCTGTACTCTGCTTTTCCATTCTTCTGATATTCTCTGGAAAAAGTCAAATCAGGGCTTTAGTCTTCTGCACTTGATAGGGATGTTTCAGTTAAACCCCCTTTGATAGCTCTCTAGCTTGCCTAACAGGTTCCCCAGACTTCTTACAGCTTTTGAATTGCTTACAGCTCCCCAACCACGAGAGGCACAAAGCTTAAAAGCATCTTAAAGATACAGAGCTTTTTCTAAAGAGTTAAAAATCATATTGGTGAAGGGTTTTCACTGTTGACTCAAGGATTGCTGCCAGACCTCCATATTCTTTATCTTTTAGGCACCTGGGAGGATGTTAATCAATGTAATCAGGATGTGGAAAAAGATATATAGTAGTTTTGATGTTAGCAACACTAGACTTTTGAGGTACTTTTCTTTTGTTATAAATCACTGTACTCCTTTTACTTGTTATAAATTGCTGTATCTTTGCTATGTAAGAATGTAACTTTATTTAGTGCTTTCTGAGAGTGGCACCAGACTTTGGGAAGATCAACACAAATAAGTCTTCTGGTTGACAAACCCTTATCAGAAAAAGGCTGTGAAATGTTAATTTGCCCTTTTGGCTGGAAGATGATGTAAATTACCTAAGACTTGTGTATACAACTAGGTATGCAGAGAGAAAAGCCTGATTTTGATAAGAGTCTGGGCTGCTAATGCTGCATAATTTTGTATTACCCATTGATCTCTATGTACAATCAAAAAGGTATAAAAGGCCTTTCCAGACAATAGAGGCTGGAGCTAGTCGCTGGACTGGTTTCCCCCATGTCTCTCTCTCTCTTTTTCTCCCTCTCCCTCCCTTTCCTCTTTGCTCTAATTTCAGGCTGAATTCCCATCTGGAGTGGGCGGCTCACCAAGTCTACTTACTTGTCCTGGCTTCTAAGACCCACACGNGCTGGACTGGTTTCCCCCATGTCTCTCTCTCTCTTTTTCTCCCTCTCCCTCCCTTTCCTCTTTGCTCTAATTTCAGGCTGAATTCCCATCTGGAGTGGGCGGCTCACCAAGTCTACTTACTTGTCCTGGCTTCTAAGACCCACACGAAAGGAAGCCTAAGGTGGGGCACCCTTAGATATGCAAGTGGGCACCAGTGGCCCCATGTAGATGGTGCAAGCTCCTTGTCTGGAACTTTACTGGCCTTATCCCCATAAGCCAAGTTATTCAGCCTTCTTTCTCCACTTAATTTTCCTACTACACTATTTCTTCCTAATCTAATCTTATATTTCTATATTAATAAATAAATAAGTCTTTCCTCACCAACACTGTCCACACTTCGAATTCCCTGGATCCACCGGGGCTGGACCCTGGCAGACTGCAGCCTNCCGCAGTAGTAGATATAATGGTCATCTGAGTTAAATTCACCCATTCCAGTTCATTTTAGTTCGCTGATTCCTAAAATGTCGATGTTCATCTTGCCATCTCTTGTTTGACCACTTCCAATTTGCCTTGATCCATGGACCTGACTTTCCAGGTTCCTATGCAATATTGCTCTTTACAGCATCGGATCTTGCATCTATCATGTCACATGCACAACTGGGTATTGTTTTTGCTTTGGCCCCATCCCTTCATTCTTTCTGGAGTTATTTCTCCACTGACCCCAGTAGCATATTGGGCACCTAATGACCTGGGGAGTTCCTCTTTTGGTATCCTATCATTTTGCCTTCTCATACTGTTCATGGGGTTCTCAAGGCAAGAATACTGAAGTGGCTTGCCATTCCCTTCTCCAGTGGACCACGTTCTGTCAGCCCTCTCCACCATGACCCACCCATCTTGGTTGCCCCACAGGCATGGGTTGGTTTCAATGAGTTAGACAAGGCTGTGGTCCTAGTGTGATTAGACTGACTAGTCTTCTGTGAGTATGGTTTCAGTGTGTCTGCCCTCTGATGCCCTCTTGCAACACCTACCATCTTACTTGGGTTTCTCTTACCTTGGTTGGGGACTCTTTGCAACCCCATGGACTGTAGCCTACTATGCTCCTCTGTCCATGGGATTTTCCAGGCAAGAGTACTGGAGTGGGTTGCCATTTCCTTCTCCAGAGCATCTTCTCAACACCTAGTATCATTTAATTGTAGTTGTATTAAAGTTACAATTGACTAAGAGTTCCATTTAGTGAAGACCAGTTAAACTTACATTGTTGAAACATAAAAGATGTAGGAAACCCACTGTCTAACCTGAAATGATTAAAATGTGAATAGTGAAATACAATAAACCTTATTTATTCCACTGAGACCATTGAAAATCATTTCTTATTATGCTATCACCCAAAGCAATTTAATATATGAAATGATAAATTGTACAAAAATTGTACTTTGTTAATATAGTCATCCTTAGAGTTCAGATCAGTCGCTCAGTCATGTCCAACTCTTTGCTACCTTAGAGTAATCTAGCTTTATGAAATTCTGTAATTTTTAGAATTATAAATTAGGAAATGAATTTCATTCATGTTTATAGATATCTTTCACTTGTAACATTTTAGCTCATCTTGAGTTTAGTATACATGAAACTAAGATGAAAACAGCTGAAATAGTGACTGTCATATGCACCTTTTCTCAACATAAAATGTGCTTCATGAAAGAAAGCAACCTCTACAGAATACTGAATCTGGAATGGACTATGCTTACTGTAAACTAAAGATCTAGAATCTACTTTTTCTTCTCTTCCTCCCCACCTCCTACTGCAAACAGTCATCCTATAACAAACAGTTGTCCTATAACTTACAGTCACTTGCGCTCTTACTTTACTTGATTGAAGTGAAGTGAAAGTCACTCAGTCATGTCCCATGGAATTCTCCAGGCCAGAATCATGGAGTGAGTAGCCTTTCCCTTCTCCAGTGGATTTTTCTGACCCAGGAATCAAACCAGGGTCTCCTGCATTGCAGGCTGATTCTTTACCAGCTGAGCTGTGAGGGAAGCCCACTTTACTTGATTACATTTAGACTAAATAATACTCAGTTCACTTTGGTTCAGTTCAGTCCCTGAGTTGTGTCCAACTCTTTGTGAACCCATGGACTGAAGCATGCCAGGCCTTCCTGTCCATCACCAACTCCCGGAGATTACCCAAACTCATGTCCATTGAGTTGGTGATGCCATTCAACCATCTCATCTTCTGCTGTCCCCTTCTCCTCCCACCATCAATCTTTCCCAGCATCAGGGTCTTTTCCAAGAAGTCAGCTCTTTGCATCAGGTGGCCAAAGTATTGGAGTTTCAGCTTAAACATCAGTCCTTCCAATGAACACTCAGGACTGATCTCCTTTAAGACTGGTTGGATCTCCTTGCAGTCCAAGGGACTCTCAAAAGTCTTCTCCAACACCACAGTTCTATAGTCCAGCTCTCACAATCATACCTGACAACTGGAAAAACCATAGCCTTGACTAAAAGACATCACTTTGTTGGCAAAGTAATGTCTCTGCTTTGTAATATGCTATCTAGGTAGGTCATAACTTTCCTACCAAGGAGTAAGCATCTTTTAATTTCATGGCTGCAGTCACCATCTGCAGTGATTTTGGAGCCCCCCAAAATAGTCTGCCACTGTTTCACTGTTTCCCCACCTATTTGCCATGATGTGTTGGGACCAGATTCCATGATCTTAGATTTCTGAATGTTGAACTTTAAGCCAGCTTTTTCACTCTCCTCTTTCATTTTCATCAAGAGGCCCTTTAGTTCTTCTTCACTCTCTGCCATAATGGTGGTGTCATCTGCATATCTGAGGTTATTGATATTTCTCCCGGCAATCTTGATTCCAGCTTGTGCTTCTTCCAGCCCAGAGTTTCTCATGATGTACTCTGCATAGAAGTTAAATAAACAGGGCGACAATATACAGCCTTGACGTACTCCTTTTCCTATTTGGAACCAGTCTGTTGTTTCATGTCCAGTTCTAACTGTTGATTCCTGACCTGCATACAGATTTCTCAAGAGGCAGGTCAGGTGGTTTGGTAGCTCATCTTTTTCAGAATTTTCCACAGTTTGTGGTGATCCACACAGTCAAAGGCTTTGGCATAGTCAATAAAGCAGAAATAGATTTTTTCTGGAACTCTCTTGCTTTTTTGATAATCCAGCAGATGTTGGTAATTTGATCTCTGGTTCCTCTGCCTTTTCTAAAACCAGATTGAACATCTGGAAGTTCACAGTTCATGTAATGTTGAAGCCTATCTTGGAGAATTTTGAGCATTACATTACTAGAGTGTGAGATGAGTGCAATTGTGCGGTAGTTTGAGCATTCTTTGGCATTGCCTTTCTTTGGGATTGGGATGAAAACTGACCTTTTCCAGTCCTGTGGCCACTGCTGAGTTTTCCATATTTGCTGGCATATTGAGTGTGGCACCTTCACAGCATCATCTTTTAAGAGTTGAAATAGCTTAACTGGAATTCTATCACCTCCAGTAGCTTTGTTCGTAGTGATGCTTCCTAAGGCCCACTAGACTTCACATTCCAGTATATCTAGCTCTAGGTGAGTGATCACACCATCGTGATTATGCGTCGTGAAGGTCTGTTTTGTATAGTTCTTCTGTGTATTCTTGCCACCTCTTCTTAATATCTTCTGCTTCTGTTAGGTACATACCATTTCTGTCCTTTATTGAGCCCATCTTTGCAAGAAATAATCCCTTGGTATATCTAATTTTCTTGAAGATATGTCTAGTCTTCCCCATTCTATTGTTTTCCTCTATTTCTTTTCACTGATCATTGAGGAAGGTAGGTTTAATTTTTTATTAAAATACAACATTTTATGAAAAGCTAAGATAAATTCTCCAAAAAAAATTGCCCTCAAGCTTAGTGTGTATTAATGACTGCTGTGTACTCTTTATCTGTAACCCATTTTTAGATTTGAGATTAATAAAAGAAAATGTAAAGATAAAAAAGCAGATTATTTCATTGTTTTTCATGCTTATTTCCATTTTCACAACTGCTCTCTGATTCCTCTCAGGTAATATAGCAGTAATTTGCTAGGAAGTGGATTTTTATGACCCATGTTAGTATTGAAAGTAGCAACAGGCATTCATCTGTCCATAATAGTATTCTAACAACCATGGGCTCTCACTTATTTAACTTTACTACCTTAGCAACTGCAGAGCATTTGGAGATCTTAGATCTTTTGTTAAATATGGCACTAATAATTGGATTGTTTTACATTCTTATAGAATTATAAATTATATATTTCCTGGAAGAAACTTTGCATAAATTCACTAATACCCAAAGTAAATGTACCATGAAAAGCAAATGTTATCAGCATTTCAGCTAGTTAATAGGAATACTACATTATTANTGGATTGTTTTACATTCTGATAGAATTATTAATTATATATTTCCTGGAAGAAACTTTGCATAAATTCACTAATACCCAAAGTAAATGTACCATGAAAAGCAAATGTTATCAGCATTTCAGCTAGTTAATAGGAATACTACATTATTACCTAAATGACAGAATTTTTGGATATGACCTCAGTTGTCACATATGATGGCCACTAATTTTTTCACAGGGTTTAGAGAATAACAGCCCATCGTTCCCCTGAAAGCTCACTCTCTTCTTCAGGGGTACAGACAGGACTTGGAGAGGGAAAAAGAGGGCCTCTGCCTGGTAGGACAAAACAGCAGCCTTAACTTTGGCTACTCAAGTGGTATCAGATGCCACATTCTCAAACCCTTCCTTTTCAGTATTAAAATTTTAGTTCTGGATGATCATTTATAATTACTTAGAAAAATGTTCAGTGATTCTGAAAGTTTACTTTTCAAAGAAAAGCAATAAAAAATAAAATAATTTGCAAAAAGGACTTAAAAAAAAAAAACATTCACAAGTTGTAGCATTTAGCTTCTTAGCATTTGTCCACAAGTTGGGAACGGGATGCTCAAGTGACTATTGCTATGTTAGGGTTTGATAACATTCACCTGGACCAGACAACTTCGCATTACAAATGAAGAAGTTCAGAAAGGCTAAGAGGCATGCCCAAAGTGACATAGCTGATGGAAAAGCTTGTTCTAAATGAACATATCTTGCATTCCTATGTTTAGGATTTGCACAACACTATATATAAAAGGCTATAGAGCAGGAGTGGGCCAACTATGGCCTGTGAGCCAAATCCAGCCTATTGTGTTTTAGTAAATGAAATTTTATTGGCTTACATCTGTGTTCATTCAATATCATATTGCTTATGGCTGCTTTTATGCTATTTGACAGTATATTAATTATAACAGACTGTAATACCCCCCAAATATAAAGTACATATTATCTGGCCTTTTATAGAAAAAGTTCACCAATTCCTGGTATACAAAACTAAGATATGAGGGTAATCTAATGAAGAGAAAATTACAATACTTTTATAAAAAGTGTTGATTTGTGTTGATGTATGGCAAAACCAATACAGTATTGTAAAGTAAAAGAAAGTAAAATATAAATAAATAAATAGAAAAATAGGGAAAAAAAGTGTTTTTCAATGTGCCTATCAAAAAATAGTTTGAAACCTTATTCTGAATCTCCAATCAAAAATAAAGATTATGGCCATCCATGAATGTCATAAAGCCTGAGTCTTTCATTAATTACTTTTGTTCATTTTTTAAAGATCAAGAATCTGAAGCATATTGTATTACGTTTAATGAAAATAAAATGTTAGTATGGAAAGGCTATATAAAAGGTATGGATAATAGTCTCTAAATTGTATTCTGACAAAATAGAAGGAAAATGAGAAAAAAAATCATTGTCAGCAAGGTATAATAGATATGATATAATGTACAGTAAGAAGGGGAAGTGATAGACATGCACTTTCATTCTTGTGAAACTCCCTTACTTTGGAAAGAAATGGTTGTCAATGCCTGTGCATTTCCTTGACAGATTATACCACGCTGCACAATGGCAGCATTTGTCTTTGGTCTGTGGACCTAAGACATTCAGTACTGATGGGACCTTTTTCAGTACAGGTAATAATAAGGTGGTCAGTCAAGCAACCAAAAGATCGAGTTTAAAGTTAAAATTAAAGAATTCCCAGCACTCTAGCATTTCATTTTATGTAAAGCTCCTCACCAACCAGGCTCGTTTACTTGTCATAGGTCCCCAAATAAGAATGTAAAGTTGACATGAAAGATATAAACGTGTAAGGTAGCTTCATTCCATGGAAAAGGAACTAAAAGAAACACTAGAAGAAGCCTATTAGATGACTGAAAAGAATGGCAGAAAGAGTAATTAACAAAAGTCTCTAATCTCTATCATGTCCTTTAAAAAAAAGAACGGGTCTAAGCAGCAGTTCATCCAAAGGTCATGGAGCCTTACTTTCCAGTTTTCACTGGAGAAGCCACTGTTAAATTAATATTATGTAAGTGATTATTAAAGCATCAGTACAATGTTCTGATGCTTTTGTTCTGATTTCTTTTGTCACACATAGTTGTCTCTCAAAATATTTAATTTATAGTATTATGGTTGATTTCTAGCAATAAAGACAATTCTTTTTTAACTTCATATGTGTACTTAGCATTTAGATGGGAGGGCAACTGGTGACTTCTGCAGTGTTCAGAGTTCAGGGTGACTCACCTTACCAAACCATCTTGTGTTGACGGATGCGGAAACTGAGGCTCAGAGAGTGTTATTTCCAGAGTTACACAATGAATGAGGGCATGGCTGGCAGGAAAGAAACAAAGGACCCCAGTCTCTGTCATAGACTCTTTTCACAGTGCCGCTCTAATTCCCTACTTAGAGAACTTTTATTCCGTTTCCTTACTGAGATATGGCAAGGAGTTCCCTGGTGGCTCAGTGGGTAAAGCGTCTGCCTACAATGTGGGAGACCTGGGTTTGATCCCTGGGTCGGGAAGATCTCCTGGAGAAGGAAATGGCAACCCACTCTAGTTCTCTTGCCTGGAAAATCCCATGGACTGAGAAGCCTGGTAGGCTACAGTCCATGGGGTCACAAAGAGTCAGACACGACTGAGCGACTTTCCCTTCCTTCCCTTAAGTTATGACAAAGAGCTCTGATTTGAGGACATTTCCTTCAACGTTTAAATATTATTGTGCACTTTATTGATGTGGGTGCTTGTGATACTGTAAGTTTTGAAGCAGGTTTAGCCATTCTTGTTAGGCCTAGTCATGGGTCCCCAGATGAGCATACAGGGTGGTCATGAGAGATACAAACAAGTAAGGTAGCCTGATCCTTATTTCTCATTCCAAAGAAAAGGAGCTAGAGACTTCCCAAATCAGAAGCAGTAGGACAAGCCTACTAGCTGACTAACACGTGGCGTCTTGGGTCACATCTTCCTGAGACTGTAAGTGCTAGATCACAGTCTTCAGTAACTAGATCAAGTCCCTGACTAGAGTTTCTGGATCAGCAAAGCTATCACATTTCCCAGTGTTCTGTTGTTTCCCTATAAGTTATCACTGAATGTAAAGTACTGCAAAAATGCCAGGTGTGATTCCCTAAGGGAGCAAGCAGCGATTCTTATATTTGGTGAACATATTAGAGCACTCATTCTTTTTCAGATTGTCTTAATCTGCTCAGGCCATCGTAACAAAGTATCTTGGAGTAGGTAACAGGAACAACAGAAATGCATTTCCTTATACCTTCTGGAAACTGGAATTCTTAGGTCAGGGTCCTGACATGGTCAGTTTCTGGTGAGGACTCTCTTCCTGACTTCCAGATGGCCAGCTTCTCAATGTGTCTTCACACAACAGAAAGAACAAAGACAAGTTCTTTGGTTTCTCTTCTCCTAAGGAGAGCCATCTTATCATGAGTGTTGTATGTAACCCCCTCCCCTGACTTCATCTAAACCTGATTACCTCCCAAGGGCCCCATCTCTAAATATTATCACAGTTAGGATGGGAGCTTCTGCATATGCATTTTGGGGGAGGGAAACACAGTTCCGGAGCTATACCAAGCACGAAGGATACAAGGGTAAGTAAGCATAGATTTTTCCTCTAGCAGGGAAGACAGACTTAAACAGAAAGTATCACAATACAATGCAGACAGTGTCATCAGTGAGCAAAATACAAATACTCAGAGGAGGGTAGGGGGCCATTTCATCTGTTATTCATCTCACAGAAGGACATGGAGATGTGTTTTTGGTGTGGAGAAGGCAGAGGTGCCATTCACAGTAGGATCAGCTAC
>SJYW01010174.1:138713-152245 GCA_006410735.1 Raphicerus campestris
AATTATATATTTCCTGGAAGAAACTTTGCATAAATTCACTAATACCCAAAGTAAATGTACCATGAAAAGCAAATGTTATCAGCATTTCAGCTAGTTAATAGGAATACTACATTATTACCTAAATGACAGAATTTTTGGATATGACCTCAGTTGTCACATATGATGGCCACTAATTTTTTCACAGGGTTTAGAGAATAACAGCCCATCGTTCCCCTGAAAGCTCACTCTCTTCTTCAGGGGTACAGACAGGACTTGGAGAGGGAAAAAGAGGGCCTCTGCCTGGTAGGACAAAACAGCAGCCTTAACTTTGGCTACTCAAGTGGTATCAGATGCCACATTCTCAAACCCTTCCTTTTCAGTATTAAAATTTTAGTTCTGGATGATCATTTATAATTACTTAGAAAAATGTTCAGTGATTCTGAAAGTTTACTTTTCAAAGAAAAGCAATAAAAAATAAAATAATTTGCAAAAAGGACTTAAAAAAAAAAAACATTCACAAGTTGTAGCATTTAGCTTCTTAGCATTTGTCCACAAGTTGGGAACGGGATGCTCAAGTGACTATTGCTATGTTAGGGTTTGATAACATTCACCTGGACCAGACAACTTCGCATTACAAATGAAGAAGTTCAGAAAGGCTAAGAGGCATGCCCAAAGTGACATAGCTGATGGAAAAGCTTGTTCTAAATGAACATATCTTGCATTCCTATGTTTAGGATTTGCACAACACTATATATAAAAGGCTATAGAGCAGGAGTGGGCCAACTATGGCCTGTGAGCCAAATCCAGCCTATTGTGTTTTAGTAAATGAAATTTTATTGGCTTACATCTGTGTTCATTCAATATCATATTGCTTATGGCTGCTTTTATGCTATTTGACAGTATATTAATTATAACAGACTGTAATACCCCCCAAATATAAAGTACATATTATCTGGCCTTTTATAGAAAAAGTTCACCAATTCCTGGTATACAAAACTAAGATATGAGGGTAATCTAATGAAGAGAAAATTACAATACTTTTATAAAAAGTGTTGATTTGTGTTGATGTATGGCAAAACCAATACAGTATTGTAAAGTAAAAGAAAGTAAAATATAAATAAATAAATAGAAAAATAGGGAAAAAAAGTGTTTTTCAATGTGCCTATCAAAAAATAGTTTGAAACCTTATTCTGAATCTCCAATCAAAAATAAAGATTATGGCCATCCATGAATGTCATAAAGCCTGAGTCTTTCATTAATTACTTTTGTTCATTTTTTAAAGATCAAGAATCTGAAGCATATTGTATTACGTTTAATGAAAATAAAATGTTAGTATGGAAAGGCTATATAAAAGGTATGGATAATAGTCTCTAAATTGTATTCTGACAAAATAGAAGGAAAATGAGAAAAAAAATCATTGTCAGCAAGGTATAATAGATATGATATAATGTACAGTAAGAAGGGGAAGTGATAGACATGCACTTTCATTCTTGTGAAACTCCCTTACTTTGGAAAGAAATGGTTGTCAATGCCTGTGCATTTCCTTGACAGATTATACCATGCTGCACAATGGCAGCATTTGTCTTTGGTCTGTGGACCTAAGACATTCAGTACTGATGGGACCTTTTTCAGTACAGGTAATAATAAGGTGGTCAGTCAAGCAACTGAAAGATCGAGTTTAAAGTTAAAATTAAAGAATTCCCAGCACTCTAGCATTTCATTTTATGTAAAGCTCCTCACCAACCAGGCTCGTTTACTTGTCATAGGTCCCCAAATAAGAATGTAAAGTTGACATGAAAGATATAAACATGTAAGGTAGCTTCATTCCATGGAAAAGGAACTAAAAGAAACACTAGAAGAAGCCTATTAGATGACTGAAAAGAATGGCAGAAAGAGTAATTAACAAAAGTCTCTAATCTCTATCATGTCCTTTAAAAAAAAGAACGGGTCTAAGCAGCAGTTCATCCAAAGGTCATGGAGCCTTACTTTCCAGTTTTCACTGGAGAAGCCACTGTTAAATTAATATTATGTAAGTGATTATTAAAGCATCAGTACAATGTTCTGATGCTTTTGTTCTGATTTCTTTTGTCACACATAGTTGTCTCTCAAAATATTTAATTTATAGTATTATGGTTGATTTCTAGCAATAAAGACAATTCTTTTTTAACTTTATATGTGTACTTAGCATTTAGGTGGGAGGGCAACTGGTGACTTCTGCAGTGTTCAGAGTTCAGGGTGACTCACCTTACCAAACCATCTTGTGTTGACGGATGCGGAAACTGAGGCTCAGAGAGTGTTATTTCCAGAGTTACACAATGAATGAGGGCATGGCTGGCAGGAAAGAAACAAAGGACCCCAGTCTCTGTCATAGACTCTTTTCACAGTGCCGCTCTAATTCCCTACTTAGAGAACTTTTATTCAGTTTCCTTACTGAGATATGGCAAGGAGTTCCCTGGTGGCTCAGTGGGTAAAGCGTCTGCCTACAATGTGGGAGACCTGGGTTTGATCCCTGGGTCGGGAAGATCTCCTGGAGAAGGAAATGGCAACCCACTCTAGTTCTCTTGCCTGGAAAATCCCATGGACTGAGAAGCCTGGTAGGCTACAGTCCATGGGGTCACAAAGAGTCAGACACGACTGAGCGACTTTCCCTTCCTTCCCTTAAGTTATGACAAAGAGCTCTGATTTGAGGACATTTCCTTCAACGTTTAAATATTATTGTGCACTTTATTGATGTGGGTGCTTGTGATACTGTAAGTTTTGAAGCAGGTTTAGCCATTCTTGTTAGGCCTAGTCATGGGTCCCCAGATGAGCATACAGGGTGGTCATGAGAGATACAAACAAGTAAGGTAGCCTGATCCTTATTTCTCATTCCAAAGAAAAGGAGCTAGAGACTTCCCAAATCAGAAGCAGTAGGACAAGCCTACTAGCTGACTAACACGTGGCGTCTTGGGTCACATCTTCCTGAGACTGTAAGTGCTAGATCACAGTCTTCAGTAACTAGATCAAGTCCCTGACTAGAGTTTCTGGATCAGCAAAGCTATCACATTTCCCAGTGTTCTGTTGTTTCCCTATAAGTTATCACTGAATGTAAAGTACTGCAAAAATACCACGTGTGATTCCCTAAGGGAGCAAGCAGCGATTCTTATATTTGGTGAACATATTAGAGCACTCATTCTTTTTCAGATTGTCTTAATCTGCTCAGGCCATCGTAACAAAGTATCTTGGAGTAGGTAACAGGAACAACAGAAATGCATTTCCTTATACCTTCTGGAAACTGGAATTCTTAGGTCAGGGTCCTGACATGGTCAGTTTCTGGTGAGGACTCTCTTCCTGACTTCCAGATGGCCAGCTTCTCAATGTGTCTTCACACAGCAGAAAGAACAAAGACAAGTTCTTTGGTTTCTCTTCTCCTAAGGAGAGCCATCTTATCATGAGTGTTGTAACCCCCTCCCCTGACTTCATCTAAACCTGATTACCTCCCAAGGGCCCCATCTCTAAATATTATCACAGTTAGGGTGGGAGCTTCTGCATATGCATTTTGGGGGAGGGAAACACAGTTCCGGAGCTATACCAAGCACGAAGGATACAAGGGTAAGTAAGCATAGATTTTTCCTCTAGCAGGGAAGACAGACTTAAACAGAAAGTATCACAATACAATGCAGACAGTGTCATCAGTGAGCAAAATACAAATACTCAGAGGAGGGTAGGGGGCCATTTCATCTGTTATTCATCTCACAGAAGGACATGGAGATGTGTTTTTGGTGTGGAGAAGGCAGAGGTGCCATTCACAGTAGGATCAGCTACGTAATTTGTCAGAGGACCAGTGCAAAGTGAAAATGGAGGGGCTCTTTTTCTGAAATGTCTAAGAATTTCAAGGCAGTGACAGTGAAATATACTCAGTATGGGCAAAGAACAAATATCGCATGATTCCATTTATGTAGGGTAGCCAAAGCAGTCAAATTCAAAGAGACAGAAAATAGGCGAGGGGCTATAGGGATGGAGGGAGGGGAGAAGGAGATACTATTTTTTTAAGGACTTTTAGTTTGGGGTGATGAAAAAGTTCTGGCAGAGGATGGTGGTGACAGTTGCACAACAATGTAAATGGACTTAATGCCCCTGGATTGTGCACTTAAAAATGAATATGATGGTAAATTTTATGTTATGGCTAGTAAAAAATGAACCAAGCATGGGGCTCTTCTGAGTCCAGGGCACTATGTGGCTGCTGGGAGGTATACTCTGAATTTTAGCAGTGAGGAAAATGTTGAGTCTTTATATCTGCTGGAATGCCAGAGGTGTGTGTGTGTATGTGTGCACGCATGCATGTACCTGGACTGGCAGGAGATGGGAGCTGGAAGAGCAGACTGAGACCAGGTATTCTGACCCACAGTATTGCTTGCCTCCCCTAAGAG
The DNA here is from genome assembly GCA_006410735.1 of Raphicerus campestris. NCBI lineage: Eukaryota > Metazoa > Chordata > Mammalia > Artiodactyla > Bovidae > Raphicerus > Raphicerus campestris. Next base: position 143,102 of record SJYW01010174.1, read on the forward strand.
GTTTGCCCTTGATTCCTCTTAATTAGCCACCTGTTTCATTCAGGTATACATCCCTTGGGCACAGTAATCCTGTCTCAAGTTCTGAGCTTAATACTGATTAGCCTATGAAAACCGAGCAATACTCAGAGGATTCCCATTGCCAGTGGTTAGTTAAGCAGCAGCCCCAAATTTGTCTTATATATTTTCCTCTGTGGAGTGCTAGGAAACACATGTAGTCATGTTTCAGGATTAGTCCTGGGAATTGTATAATTCCTCCAAAGTGAACTCCAGCAGTGACACTAGATATCACCTATAATACTCACTGCATTTGTTTAAAGGTTGTCTGTTTTTTCTCTGTGTCTATTTTCTGGTGAATGATTATTTCCCTCCTGTGTGCACATTACTTACATTCTGCATCTCAGAGGGTTACTCAAGATTAATGAGTGGCCTCCTGTGTATAGAAAGTGACAACCTATGCAGGTTATTATTTTTTGCTTTTACCAATTGCCTTTTTTCTTTTCTTTTTTAAAAGTTAATTTATTTATTTTAACTGGAGGCTAATTACTTTAATAATTGCAATTATTTTACAATTACTTTACCAATTACAATTTTGTAGTGGTTTTTGCCATACATTAACATGACTCAGCCATGGGTGTACATGTGTCCCCCATCCTGAACCCCCTCCCACCTCCCATCCCTCAGGGTCATCCCAATGCAGTGTCCCTGAGTGCCCTGTCTCATGCATCAAACCTGGACTGGCGATCTATTTCACATATGGTAATATACATGTTTCATTGTTATTCCCTCAAATCATCCCACCCTCACCTTCTCCCACAGAGTCCAAAAGTCTATTCTTTACATCTGTGTCTCTTTTGCTGTCTCACATGTAAGGACACTGTTACCATCTTTCTAAATTCCATATATATGTGTTAATATACTGTATTTGTGTTTTTCTTTCTGACTTTCTTCACTCTGTACAATAGGCTCCAGTTTCATCCATCTTATTATAACTGATTCAAGTGTATTATTTTTAATAGCTGAGTAATATTCCATTGTATATATGCACCATAGCTTTCTTATCCATTCATCTACTAATGGACATATAGGTTTCTACAGATTATTATTAGAGAATATCATCCATCCTTTGCTTAGCAAAATCCAAATGAAAATATTTTACATTTCCATGCAAGTATTAATGTGATATGTAAAGAAATATGCTATGTTCATTAATTAAAATTTCTGCATATTTCTGTCACTATAGACAGNCCATGTAAGGACACTGTTACCATCTTTCTAAATTCCATATATATGTGTTAATATACTGTATTTGTGTTTTTCTTTCTGACTTTCTTCACTCTGTACAATAGGCTCCAGTTTCATCCATCTTATTATAACTGATTCAAGTGTATTATTTTTAATAGCTGAGTAATATTCCATTGTATATATGCACCATAGCTTTCTTATCCATTCATCTACTAATGGACATATAGGTTTCTACAGATTATTATTAGAGAATATCATCCATCCTTTGCTTAGCAAAATCCAAATGAAAATATTTTACATTTCCATGCAAGTATTAATGTGATATGTAAAGAAATATGCTATGTTCATTAATTAAAATTTCTGCATATTTCTGTCACTATAGACAGAAAATATTAATATCTGCTAAATATAGTTCCAGATAAATTATATGAGTTTGAAAAATTTTATCACATAGTGTACTATTTTGCAAGACTTATTTTATGCTCATCCAAGCATTTTAAAGACTAGATGATTGTATCTGTACAGATATAAAAACATTATATCCAAAACTTAAAAGTCATTTTTGCAAAGTTAATATATTCATTATAGTATGAGTGAAGTGAAAGTCACTCGATCGTGTCTGAGTCNTTAATTCCATTTTATGTTCTTTTTTTAAGGTTTTTTTTTTGATGTGGATCATTTTTTAAAATATAAATTTATTTATTTTAATTGGAGATTAATTACTTTACGATATCATATTGGTTTTGCCATACATCAACATGAATCCGCCACAGGTATACACTATGAAAAGTATCTATATCAACTTTTTCATATTTTTCATTTGTTGTGGTTTAGTCACTAAATCATGTCCATCTCTTTTGTGACCCCATAGACTGTAGCCCAGCAGATTTCTCTGTCCATGGAATTTCTCAGGCAAGAATACTGGAGTGGGTTACCATTTCCTTATCCATGGGATTCTCCTTGATCCCTGGGGACTGAACCCGTGTGTCCTGCACTGAATGTGAATTCTTTACCACTGAGCTTCCAGGGAAGTCTATATTTTTCATACTACTATTTTCTTCCTATATCCCCATGGAATGACATATCAGTTGGTAACTGGGTTGAAGGAGATAATAGTAGGTATCTATGTGTTCTATGAAGCCTAATTTAGACAAGCAGAAAGGCAGCTTGTGCTCCTTGGGTGTACTTTGCGAACTAAATGTAGAAGAATTTTATGCCAGAGGCTTATGTGTGACTCTGGGCTTGTTGCCTAACTTCATGAATAAATATTTCTTAAGCTTTCTTATGAAATGAAATAATTTTAAAATGCCTAATTCATAGCAAAATGTGAGCAAAGAAAGAAAAATGGATGTTAGTTGCAGGAGTATTTTTCACCCCCACTCTCATGGATCTTTCATCAGTGTTTATCACTTTGAGTTGAGTTTTCCTTCTTGGAAGACTTTATTAACTGAGCTCCTATGACATGACGTACTCCCACTGAAGTCTCACCCCAGTTATATCTTCCAGTCCAAGCTTCTTGCCTGGGTTTCAGAGTACCTACTTTAGTTACAGATATTCTTCACTAGATCAAAACTTGAAACCTGACATTGCTCAAACTGAACTCACCATCTTTCCCACTGCTGTTCTCCAATGTTTGCCATCTCAACAAATGTTGAGGGGCCTTATAAATGTTTCAGTTCAGTTCAGTTCAGTCACTTAGTCATGTCCAACTCTGCGACCCCGTGAACTGCAGCATGCCAGGCTTCCCTGTCCATCACCAACTCCCGGAATTCACTCAAACTCACGTCCATCGAGTTGATGATGCCATCCAGCCATCTCATCCTCTGTCGTCCCCTTCTCTTCCTGCCCCCAATCCCACNGCTTCCCTGTCCATCACCAGCTCCCGGAATTCACTCAAACTCACGTCCATCGAGTTGATGATGCCATCCAGCCATCTCATCCTCTGTCGTCCCCTTCTCTTCCTGCCCCCAATCCCACCTAGCATCAGAGTCTTTTCCAATGAGTCAACTCTTCGCATGAGGTGGCCAAAGTACTGGAGTTCCAGCTTTAGCATCATTCATTCCAAAGAACACCCAGGACTGATCTCCTTCAGAATGGACTGGTTGGATCTCCTTGCAGTCCAAGGGACCCTCAAGAGTCTTCTCCAACACCACAGTATAAATGCTTACAGTCCTTATAACTGTAACACACAGAGGCAAGAGAGGGGGAAACAGACATGGCTATCCTTTATCCAATTGTGAGACATACCTCAACAGCTAGCAAAGAAGTTTTACGGCCCACAGTTCAAAAGTTTATGACGTATTTTATCTTATCCCTCCAGAAGCCAGGAGAGTGATCTTCGAAGTGGATTCTTTCCCAGTTGAGCCTTCAGAAAGTCCAGTCTTTAGCATCTTTTATTCCCTTTGATTTTTTCTGTTTCCTTAGACTATATTCATTTCCTGTTGCTGCTGTAACCAATTACCACAAAGCTGGTGACTTAAAACAACACAAATTCATTGTTCTAAGCTTCTGGAGGTCAGGTGCCTGAAACAGGTATCACTGGGGTAAGATAGGACTTCAGTCCTGCTGGGGCCTCAAGGGTAGAATTTATTTCCTTGCCATTTCCAGCTTAGGGTGACCACCTACGTTCCTTGCTTTGTATCTGCCTACCAGTGATGGGATGCATCTTTCTCATACTGCCGTCTCTTGGGTTTCCCCTTTTCTGCCTCTCTTTTTTGTTTACGGATACATTAGGCCCATCCAGATAATCCAGGATAATCTTCCCATCTCAAAGTCAACTGATTAGCAAACTTAGTTCCATCTCTACCCTTTAACTCCCCCTTGCCAACTTGGCAAGTTCTAGGGATTAGAATGTGAATATCTTTGGAGGCCACTGTTATACCTAACGGGCTTTGCTGGTAGCTCAGCTGGTAAAGAATATGCCTGCAATGAGGGAGACCTGGGTTTGATCCCTGGGTTGAGAAGGTCCCCTGGAGGCAGAAAAGGCTACCCACTCCAGTATTCTTGCCTGGAGAATCCCAAGGACAGAGGAGCCTGGCAGGCTATAGTCCATGGAGTTGCAAAGAGTCAGACAGGACTGAGCAACTAAGCGCAGCACAGCACAGCATTCTACCTAACACATGGGTTCACCCTGAGAAAATGTATGCAAATAAGATATGCACCACACCAAAAGGAGAGTAGAGCGGGGTGTCAAATACTTATCAAGTAATCAAAGGGAGAGAATGTGAGAGCAGACATAACATGAACGGCATGAGTGGTGGTGGGGTCAGGAATATTCTCTCCTCTGATGTGTTCTTAGGTATTCCAATAAAATCACACTTGTCCAGTAAGAGTTCAATGGATGACTTTGGAAACACAGGAGACTAAGAGGATGACAAATTGGTTACTGGCGATAATTAGTGCTTATTCTTTTACCTATGTCTAGTCTATTTGGTGACAGTGAATCTTCTGTTGCCACACTTGTTCAGAGTAGCTGGAGCTATGCAATTGGGAAGATCAACACCAGCTGAGTCCCCGCTTTTATTAGCTCCCTTTCTTGGGCAAAATACAACTTATGTCTCCACCTAGAAAATGAAAAATTCTCTTCCACTTCCACAATCCAAAGATATCTGTGGCCAGTGCTAGTCTAAAATCATAATGCCAGGGAAAACTCTCCTCTAAATTGTAGAGATGCTGTGTTGTGCTTAATTGCTCAGTTGTGTACAGTTATTTGTGATCCCATGGACTGTAGCCTACCAGGTTCCTCTGTCCAGGGAATTCTCCAGGCAAGAATACTGGAGCAGGTAGCCTTTTCCTTTTCCAGGAGATCTTCCCAACCCAGGGATCAAGCCTAGATCTCCCGAACTGCAGGTGGATTCTTTACCGTCTGAACCAACAGGGCAGGTCCCATACTGCAGAGGTAATCTGACTTTATTTTGTATTGAAAGAATAGATGAAATGTCAGTTATTCAGTTAGATGACATTGAGAGCAGGAAGCTTGACTTTATGTGATGCAAGTAACTGCCTAGAGTTATAGCTGATTTAAATTAGAGTTATCTTCAGAATTTGAATTAATAAATATTTGAGGTCACCTTTAACAGTCAGTTGTAAGTCATCTAACTTAGGAAATGTAAAATAACTAGAAAGAAAGGGAGAACTAATAGCTCTTTGGGTACTTGAATTATCTTCCCATCACTCAGATTAACTTTGAGGTGGGCAAGGGACATTTGGCTTGTATTGTGTGAGGTTCTTTCTATTACTTTGCATATTTTCCAAGGCCTTCACGACTCTGAAGGTTAAGTGCTGGTTGTGCCTTTTCTCATAAACAATAAATAGCAAGTAAAAATGAGGAAGGTGCTTGGTAGACGTTATCTGCAAAGAATTTTTGTTTAGAATCCTTGTTTTTACTGTGGTTGAATGACTTTCAGTCTGAAATATTTGAAATTTAGCATGATCTCCCAACTTGTGGTTGTTTGCACTCTTCAGCTTGTAGGACTGAGCTTTTAACACACAATCTCTGAAATGTCAACATCCATCACTAAACATGGTCCCATCTCTAAGCCACAAGTTAATGAGAATGGGCTATTTCAACCGCCAAACCACAACAGTGCCTTCAGCGTCTGTGCTCTTGCTTTGAGTTGCCACAGATGCATGTGTTCTGCATCTGTGTTGGAGGGGTTAGCCTCGACATTCCTTCATCCCATGGAATATTTGTTTTTTTTTTTTTAAAGAAAGGAGCAGATGTGCTTCATCCAGATATGCATGATATTTGGTTAGCCTGGAAATTCTTCCACCATGTCTTTCCTGTCACTGAGTAGTACCACACCAGGGCTGGGCTTCTGTATCCAATTGAAACTGATGATTGCTGGTGACTTACTAATTATAATAGATCTACTGTCTAGGTTACCAGTGCTGTAGTTTATTCCAAAAGGACCCTTATTCCCAGTTTCACATTTACAATTTCAACATTTAATCAGTTGTCTCCTATGTGAACTGCTCTTATTTTTGAGTGTTTTGAAAGGTTAGAAAAAAAGCCATCCAAATCATTTTGAAAGTTTTATCAGAAAACAAGGTATGTGTCACACTTTTCACATATTCATTTCTGGAAAATCATGCATTGTAAAGTGAAAGGCGCTCAGTTGTGTCTGACTCTTTGCAACCCCATGGTTTATATAGTCCATGGAATTCTCTGGGCTGGAATACTGGAGTGGGTAGCCTTTCTCTTCTCCAGGGGATCTTCCCAAACCCAGGAATCAAACTCAGGTCTCCTGCACTGCAGACAGATTCTTTACCAGCTGAGCCACCAGGGAAGCTCATGAACTGTAAGGATCTGGTTTATTTCACTTGGGCTTCCCTAGTAGCTCAGCTGGTAAAGAATCTGCCTGCAATGTGGGAGACCTGGGTTCAATCCCTGATTCAGGAAGATCCGCTGGAGAAGGAAATGGCAACCCACTCCAATGCTCTTGTCTGGAAAATTCCATGAATAGAGGAGCTGGGCAGGCTACAGCCTATGGGATCACAAAGAATCGGACATGACTGTGCAACTAACTTTCTTTCACTTACATAATGAAATCCAGGTCCATCTATTTTGTCCCAACTGGAAGATTTTCCTTCCTTTATATGGCTATATACTATATGTAATAATATTCCATATTATATATACACATATATGATATATATATATATATATATATACTCACATGTACATATGTATTACACTTTCTCTATCCATTCTTCCATTGATGGACATTTGGGTTGTTTTCATATCTTGGCTATTGTGAGTTATACTGCAATTAACATGGAAATTCAGGTGTCTCTTCAAGATCCTAATTTAAATTCCTTTGGATAAACACCCAGAAGTGAGATTGCTGGATCATATGGTGGTTCTATGAAATTTTTTGAGGAAAAATAATGGTTGCCCCACTTTCATTACCACCAACAGTGTGCAAGGGTTCCCTTTACTCCACATCTTTACCAACAATGATGATGATGTTAGTCATCCCAACAAAATGATGATATTAGTCATCCTAACAAGTGTCATGTACTATCTCATATGATTTTGTCTTACATTTCCCTGATGGTTAGTTACATTGAGCATATTTTCACTTACTTTTTAACATCTTTGGAAAAATGCTTTTTTAGTTCATTTGTCCATGAAAACCATGCATTTTGACTGGTCAAAGTCACTGTCTCCATTCAGACATAGACTCCAGATAATGTGGGAATCCTTGATGTTGGTTTGTTCTTCTTTCCACCTCTCCTTTCCTCCCTTCCTCTGCCCCTCTCTCTTCCCTTTCCCTCCTTCTGCCCCTTTTAAACTATAAGCCACACTTAACTGTGCTAATAGCATAATTCTCTGAGGGTTCAGCAGTAGAGAATCCATCTGCAATGCAAGAGATGCAGGAGAAGCAATTTTCCAATCTGACACTGTGATTTTGTTTTTGTTTTTAATATAAATTTATTTATTTTAATTGGAGGTTAATTACTTTACAATATTGTATTGGTTTTGCTATACATCAACATGAATCCGCCACGGGTATACACATGTTCCCCATCCTGAACTCCCCTCCCACCTCCCTCCCCATACCATCCCTCTGCATCATCCCAGTGCACCAGCCCTAAGCATCCAGTATCATGCATCGAACCTGGACTGGCGATTCATTTCATACATGATATTATACATGTTTCAATGCCATTCTCCCAAATCATCCCACTCTCTCCCTCTCCCAAGAGTCCAAAAGACTGTTCTATACATCTGTGTCTCTTTTGCTGTCTCGCATATGGGGTTCTTGTTACCATCTTTCTAAAGTCCATATATATGCATTAGTATATGGTATAGGTGTTTTTCTTTCTGGCTTCCTTCACTCTGTATAATAGGCTCCAGTTTCATCCACCTCATTAGAACTGATTCAAATGTATTATTTTTAATGGCTGAGTAATACTCCATTGTGTATATGTACCATAGCTTTCTTATCCATTCATCTGCTGGTGGACATCTAGGTTTGTTCCGTGTCCTGGCTATTATAAACAGTGCTGTGAAGGACATTGGGGTCTCTTTCAATTCTGGTTTCCTCAGTGTGTATGCCCAGCAGTGGAACTGCTGGGTCACAATGATTTTGAAACATAGTGAAAGTGAAAGTCACTCAGTTGTGTCCAACTCTTTGTGACCTCATGGCCTATACAGTCCAGGCCAGAATACTGGAGTAGGTATCCTTTCCTTTCTCCAGTGGATCTTCCCAACCCAGGAATGCAACCGGGGTCTCCTACATTGCAGGTGGATTCTTTACCAACTGAGCTGTCAAACATCAGTTCAGTTCAGTCGCTCAGTCGTGTCCAACTATTTGCGACCCCATGAATCGCAGCACGCCAGGCCTCCCTGTTCATCACCATCTCTCGGAGTTCACTCAGACTCACGTCCATCGAGTCAGTGATGCCATCCAGCCATCTCATCCTCTGTTGTCCCCTTCTCCTCCTGCCCCCAATCCCTCCCAGCATCAGATTCTTTTCCAATGAGTCAACTCTTCTCATGAGGTGGCCAAAGTACTGGAGTTTCAGCTTTAGCATCATTCCTTCCAAAGAAATCCCAGGGTTGATGTCCTTCGGAATGGACTGGTTGGATCTTCTTACAGTCCAAGGGACTCTCAAGAGTCTTCTCCAACACCACAGTTCAAAAGCATCAATTCTTCAGCACTCAGCCTTCTTCACATTCCAACTCTCACATCCATACATGACCACAGGAAAAACCATAGCCTTGACTCGACGGACCTTAGTCGGCAAAGTAATATCTCTGCTTTTGAATATACTATCTAGGTTGGTCATAACTTTTCTTCCAAGGACTAAACATCTTTTAATTTCATGGCTGCAGTCACCATCTGCACTGATTTTGGAGCCCCCAAAATAAAAGTCTGACACTGTTTCGACTGT
>SJYW01010174.1:166421-206973 GCA_006410735.1 Raphicerus campestris
CAGGCAGTGCAGGACAGTCAGATTCATATGGAGTGGACTAAGCATTTGGGGGTCTTGTGGATATGTGACCCGATGCCTGAGGCTTCTCTGGATGTGCCTGGTGTGAGTGCCTCCTGTTGTGATGCCAGGGGAGAGCCGGGAACCCTTTCCCGATGGAACAGGGAAAGGGCCCCTAATCTGGAGCTGAGCATGGGAAAGTGGAGGTCCTCTTGACTCACGGCGGGACCTTCGGCAGTCCTCTCCAGTGGGAACGTGCGGGGCGGGGAACTTCTTTTGTCACAGCAAGGGTGTGAAAGAGCATTTTGAGGTCCAAGAGGGAATGGGTGATTTCCCTGGGATGCCACAGTGGACAAGGGCCTCACTCCGCATGAAAGGGTGAAGCTTCTGGTTTTTCTCGAGTTGCTGCGGCATCCTCTCGAGTTACGACGGGGACCACAGGGATCCACCCGTGTGGACCCAGGATAGGCCAGTCTCTGTGCGAGGGGTGAGGCACCTCTGGCGATTCCTCCCCCGAGGCGCCAAGTCATCAGTCCCCTTCTGGTGCTGAGGCTGCAGCCTGAGATTTCCTCGCTGGGCTGACATTTGTATTGGGCTTCCCCTGGAGCCCCCAGGAAGGAGTCAGGCCTCGTCTTGAATGGAGATGTGCACGGCCGCTTTCTTTCCAGCTGCAGTAACAGTGTCCGTGTCCCTGTGGAGCGGATAGAGGGATCTATGACTTGTGCTAGATGTACCCTAGGGCTGTCACACGTGCCAGTGTGCTAGAGTCGAGCCTCGCGGTTACAGTCGAGGCAGTGCAGGACAATCGGGTGCATCTGAAGTGGACGAGGCATTTGGGGGTCTTGGGGAATGGTGGCCCAACCTGTGAGACTCCTCCCGACTTTCCAGGTGCGAGCATCTTCTCTTGGGAGGCGAGGGGAACACTGCAAAACCTTTACCGATGGAGCAAGGAAAGGGCCCCTCATTGGGAGTCAGCAGGGAAAAACGGGGCTCCTCTTGAGTCGTGGCAGGACACTCGGTGGTCCTCTCAAGTGGGGAAATGTGGGTCGGGGAATTTCTTGGGTCAGAGCAAGGATGTGAAAGAGCATTTTGAGGTCCAAGAATGAATGTGTGATTTCCCCTGGGATGCTGCAGCGGACAAGGGACTCACCATCCCTGCAGGGGAGAAGCTTCTGGTTTTTCTCGAGTTGCGGCAGGGTCCTCTGGAGTTATGACGGGCACCCCAGGGACTCGCCGCTGTGGCCTAAGAAGAGGCCACTACCCATGCCAGATGCGAGGCACCTCTGGGGATTCCTATCCAGTCATCGCCGGGTCCTCAGTTCTCTTCTGTTGCTGAGGTCGGAGCCTGAGATTTCCATGCTCATGCTTTCATAGGTCTTGAGGTTACTCTGGATCCCCCACAGGGGAGTAAGGCCTCTTCTCGCCTGGAGACTTGCACGGCCTTTTCTTCCCCAACTGCAGCAGCAGTGTCTAGCTCCCCGTGAAGTGGATACAGGGATCTGTGGCTTGCCATAGAGGAACTCCAGGGCTGTCTCATGTACCCCTGTGTTGGGAGTCGAGCCTCGGGGTGACAGTCGAGACAGTGCAGGGCAGTCATGTTCATCTGGAGAGGACGAGGCATTTGGAGGTCTTAGGGAGTGTTGGTTGAACACCTGAGGCTCCTCCCGACTCTCCTGATGTGAGGCAACCTCTTGGGATACCAGGGGAACACCGCGAAAGCTTTCCAGACAGAGCAGGGTAAGGACCCCTCATCTGGAGCCCAGCAGGGGAAAATGAGGCTCCTCTTGAGTCTTGGCGGGACCCTTGGGATTCCTCTCGAGTGGGGAGGTGTGGGGTGGGGAACTTCTTGGGTCACAGCAAGAGTGTGAAGGAGCCTTTCGAGGTCCACGAGGAACGGGGTGAATTCCCCAGACATGCCCTTGCGGATAAGGGCCAGACCACGCCTGCAGGTGAAAATCATCCGGTTTTTCATGAGTTGCGGAGGGGTCCACTTGCTTTACGTCTGGGAACCCAGGGACCCGCCCCTGTATCCTCAGGAGAGGCCATTCTCAGTGCTAGTTGCGAGGAGCTTCTGGGGATACCAACCCAGTTGTCGCCTGGTCCTCAGTCCTCGTCTGGTGCTGAGAACTAGCCTATGATTTCCCCGTTCATGTTTTCCTAGGTCTTGAAGTTACTCTGGAGCCCCCACAGGGGAGTCAGCCCTCTTCTCGCCTGGAGACTTACACGGCCTCTTTCTTCCCCAACTGCAGCGATAGTGTCGAGCTCTCCATAAAGCGGACACAGGGATCTGTGGCTTGCCATCCATGTACTCCAGTGATTTCTCATGGGCCAGTGTGGTTGGAGTCGAGCCTCGGGGTGACAGTCCAGACAGTGTAGGGCAATCATGTTCATCTGGAGTGGACGAGGCATTTGAGGGTCTTGGGGAGTGGTGGTCGGACACCTGAGGCTCCTCCCATCTCTCCTGATGCGAGGCCACCTCTTGTGATGCAAGAGGGGCAACGGAAAACCTTTCCCGATGGAGCAGGGAAAGGGCCCCTCATCTGTAGCTCAGCAGGGGAAAACGGGGCTCCTCTTGAGTCGTGGCGGGAACCTCGGGGTTCCCCTCGAGTGGGGACAGTTGGGGCAGTGAACTTCCTAGGTCACAACAAGGGTATGAAGGAGCCTTTCAAGGTCCTAGATAGAAGGGGTGATTTCCCACGAGATGCTGCAGCAGACAAGGGTCTCACCCTACCTGCAGGGGAGAAGCTTCTGATTTTCCTCTAGTTTTGGCGGGGTCCTCTCGAGTTACGATGGGGACCCCAGGGACCCGCACCTGTGGCCTCAGGAGAGGCCAGTCTCCATTGGAGTTGCGAGGCACCTGTGTGGATTCCTCCCGAGTCGTCGCTGGGTACTCAGTCCTCGTCTGGTGCTGAGGCCTGAGCCTCTGCTTGCCTCGCCCATACTGACATAGGTCTTGGGGTTCTGCTGGAGCCCCCATAGGGGAGTCAGGCCTCTTGACGCCTGAGGACGTGCACAGCTGCTTTCCATCCCAACTGTAGCAACAGTGTCTGCGTCCCAGTTGGCCGGATACAGGGAACAGTGGCTTGACATCGAGGTACCCCAGGGGTATCACACGTTCCAGTGTGCCGGAGTCGAGCCTCGGGGTGACAGTCGAGGCAATGCAGGACAGTCAGATTCATCTGGAGTGGACTATACATTTGGGGGTCCTGCGGAAATGTGACCCGACGCCTGAGGCTTCTCTGGACTCGCCTGGTGTGAGTGCTTCCTCTTGGGATGCGAGGGGTGAGCAGGGAACCATTTCCCGATGGAGCAGGGAAAGGGCCCCTCATCTGGAGCTCAGCATGGGAATGCGAGGCTCCTCTTGAGTCTTGGTGGGACCCTTGGGGTTCCTCTGGAGTGGGGACGGGTGGGGCAGGGAACTTCTTGTTTCACAGCAAGGGTGTGAAGGAGGCTTTCGAGTACCACGAGGGACGGGGTGAATTCCCCTGAGATGCCATTGAGGACAAGGGCCACACCACGCCTGCAGGAGAGAAGCTTCTGGTTTTTCTTGAGTTGTGGCAGAGTCCTCTCGAGTTACGACAGGGACCCAATGGACCCGTCCCTGTATCCACAGGAAAGGCCATTCTCAGTTCGAGTTGCGAGGCGCCTCTGGGTATTCCTACCCGTGTCATCGCTGGGTCCTCAGTCCTCGTCTGGTGCTGAGGTAGGAGCCTGAGATTTCCTCGCTCATGCTTTCATAAGTCTTGTGGTTACTCTATAGCCCCCACAGGGGAGTTAGACCTCTTCTCTCCTGGAGAATTGCACGGCTTCTTTCTTCCCCAACTGCAGCAGCAGTGTCAGCCTCCCTGTATAGTGAACACAGGGATCTGAGGCTTGCCATCGAGGTACTCCAGGGCTGTCTCACATGCCAGTGTGTAGGGAGTCGAGCCTCGGGGTGATAGTCAAAACAGTGCAGGGCAGTCATTTTTATTTGGAGTGGACGAAGCAATTGTGTGTCTTGTGGAGTGGTGATCGGATACCTGAGATTCCTCCCGACTCTCCTGATGGGAGGCCACCTCTTGGGGTGCAATTGGAGAGCCGGAAAACCTTTCCCGATGCAGCAGGGAAAGGGCCCCTAATCTGGAGCTCAGCAGGGGAAAACCGGACTTCTCTTGAGTCTGGTGGGACCCTCGGCAGTCCTCTCGATTCGGAACCTGTGGGGCGGGGAACTTCTTGAGTCACAGCTTAGGTGTGAAAGAGCATTTAGAGGTTCAAGAGGGAACGGATGATTTCCCCCAGGATGCCGCAGTGGACAAGGGCCTCACCCTCCCTACAGGGCAGAAGCTTCTGGTTTTTCTCAAGTTGTGGCGGGGTCCTCCCAAGGTTCGACAGGGACACCAGGACATGCCCTTGTATCCTCAGGAGAGGCCAGTCTCCATGCGAGTTGCAAGGCACCTGTGGGAATTCCTCCCCAGATGTCACTGGGTCCTCAGTCCTCGTCTGGTGCTGAGGCCGGAGCCTGTGCTTGCCTCATTCATGTTGACATAGGTCTTGGGTTTTCCCACGAGATCCCACGGGGGAGTCAGGCCTCGTCTCTCCTGGAGACATGCACAGCCGCTTTCCTCCCCAACTGCAGCAACAGTGTCCGTGTCTCTGTCGAGCAGATTCATGGATCAGTGGCTTGACCTCGAGGTACCCCAGGGCTGTCACACGTGCCAGTGTGCCGGAGCCAATCCTCTGGGTTACAGTCGAGGCAGTGCAGGGCAGTCAGGTTCATCTGAAGTGGACGAGGCATGTGGGGGTTTTGGGGAATGGTGGTGCAACCTGTGAGAATCGTCCCGACTTTTCAGGTGCAAGCACTTCCTCTAGGGATGAGAGGGGAACACCGCAAAACCCTTCCCGTTGGAGCAGGGAAAGGGCTCCTCATCTGGAGCTCAACAGGGGAAAACCGGACTCCTCTTGAGTCTTGGTGGGACCCTCGGTGGTCCTCTCGTGTGGGGATGTGTGGGGCGGGGAAATTCCTGGTTCACAGCAAGGGTTGAAAGAGCATTTCAAGGTCCAAGAGGGAACCGGTGATTTCTCCCGGGATCCTGCAGCAGACAAAGGCCTCACCCTCCCTGCAGGGCAGAAGCTTCTGGTTTTTCTTGAGTTGCGGTGGGGTCCTCCCAAGGTTCGATGGGGACCCCAGAACACTTCCCTGTATGCTTAGGAGAGGCCAGTTTCCATGCGTGTTGCAAGGCACCTGTGGGGATTCCAACCAGACAACGCCGGGTCGTCAGTTCTCATCTGGTGCTGAGGCCGGAGCCTGTGCTTGCCTCGTTCATGCTGACATAGGTCTTGGGGTTACCTAGGAGCTCCCACAGGGGAGTCAGGCCTCATCTCTCCTGGAGACATGCACAGCCGCTTTCCTCCCCAACTGCAGCAACAGTGTCCGTGTCTCTGTCGAGGGGATTCATGGTTCAGTGTCATGACCTCGAGGTACCTCAGGGCTATCACACGTGCCAGTGTGCCGGAGTCGAGCCTCGGGGTGACAGTCGAAGCAGTGCAGGACAGTCAGGTTCATCTGGAGTGGACGAGGCATTTGGGGGTCTTGAGGAAATGTGACCCAACGCCTGAGGCTTCTCTGGACTCGCCTCGTGTCAGGGCCTCCTCTTGGGATGCGAGGGGAGAGCCGGGAACCCTTTCCCGATGGAGCAGGGAAAGGGCCCCTCACCTGGAGCTGAGCATGGGAAAATGGAGCTCCTCTTGAGTCGCGGCGAGACCCTCGGGGTTCCTCTCGAGTGGGGACGGGTTGGGGAGGGAACTTCTTGGGTCACAGCAAGGGTGTGAAGGAGCATCTTGAGGTCCAAGAGAGAAGCGATGATTTCCCCCGAGATGGCTCATCAGAAAAGAGCCTCTCCCCTCCTGCATGGAAGTGTCTGGTTTATTTCGAGTTGCACAGGGGTCCTCTCAACTTACAACGGGCACCCAGGGACCCACGCGTGTGGCCCATGTGGACCCAGGAGAGGCCAGTTTCCGTGCCAGGGGCGAGGCAGATCTGGGGATTCTTCCCCAGTGGAGCCAAGTCTTCTGTCCCATTCTGGTGCTGAGGCAGGAACCTGAGCTTTCCTCACCCGTGCCTATGTAGGTCTTGGGGTTTCCCTGGAGCCCCCTCAGGGGAGTCAGGCCTCATCTCGCTCATAGACGTGCAGAGCCACTTACTCCGGCGTGCAGCAGATGTTTATGGCTCTCCGTTGAATGGACAAAGGGATCTGTGGCTTGCCCATGAGTTACCTCAGGGCTATCACACGTGCCAGTGTGTAGGCATTCGATCCTCTGGGATGCAGTTGAGGCTGTGCAGGGCAGTCTGATTCATCTGGAGTGGACTAGGCATTTGGGGGTCTTNGTTTTCTGAATGTTGAGCTTGTCAAACATAGAGTGAAACAAAAAGGCTTGAAATTGGATTTCAACTCGGTTTTTCAATTCTTTGAATGTATACGTATTTCTAAGGCACTGAAAAATGAAGTATACAATATAGTTTTCTGTTCAAGTATATGAGCAGTTCTCTTTAAAATAATGTGAATCAAATCATAAATACTATGTAGAGCACATCAGTGTCAGTGGACTCCATGCCTCTGAGTAGAGAGCAGTGGCCTTCAAACCAGGTGCTAGTGAATGCTAGGGTTTTAGAGACCCTACAAACATTCCTTAAAATATAATTTAAAACACTCTCACATGTGTTGTAAAGCTTTTTAGGTCCTTCAATTTGTCAACTTATGAAGACAGGTATTTTTTTTTCCAGTGTAGATGATGAAATAAACTCTCTTTTCATCACCATGGTGAGTTTGAGCAAACTCTGGGAGATGGTGAAGGACAGAGAAGCCTGACGTGCTGCAGTCCACGGGGTCACAAAGAGTTGGACACAACTGAGCTACTGAACATCTACCACCATCAGGGTGAAGTTGGCTCATATGATTGTTTCATCAAATGGATGACTTCATCTTTGCACTGGTCATGTTACAAAGAAAAGCTTAGTTCTGTGCATGTTCCCTCATATAAAGTTGTGGAACTAATAATTTTACCATATTCAGAACCACAGATTGCAAAGGTGACNTTGTTTCATCAAATGGATGACTTCATCTTTGCACTGGTCATGTTACAAAGAAAAGCTTAGTTCTGTGCATGTTCCCTCATATAAAGTTGTGGAACTAACAATTTTACCATATTCAGAACCACAGATTGCAAAGGTGACTATGCATATTTCATAAGCCATTATATGTACAGATGTGCATCACATAATTTATAAATATACATAAATATATATACATGTGTATATATGCTGCTGCTGCCTAGTCACTTCAGTCATGTCTGACTCTAGCGACCCCATGGACTGCAGCCTGCCAGTCTCCCCCATCCATGGGATTTTCCAAGCAAGAGTACTGGAGTGGGGTGCCATTGCCTTCTCTGCATATCAGTGTTTTAATGGCAAGTACTAAAATGGTATTANTATATATGCTGCTGCTGCCTAGTCACTTCAGTCATGTCTGACTCTAGCGACCCCATGGACTGCAGCCTGCCAGTCTCCTCCATCCATGGGATTTTCCAAGCAAGAGTACTGGAGTGGGGTGCCATTGCCTTCTCCGCATATCAGTGTTTTAATGGCAAGTACTAAAATGGTATTATAAAAACATTTCATATGTATTTTATTTTTTGTCTGTATTTCATATTTCTAACCGGAATTCCAGATATTGTTAAGTAATTAATGCAATAATAAGCCTCTAAATCTACATTTCATGAGTCCCCAAACTATGAAATTATTCATTTCCTCTGAAAGTCCATGGTAGGAGACTGAAAATGAAAGTGTCAGTTGCTTAGTTATGTCCAACTCTGTGACCGCATAGACTGTAGGCAACCAGGCTCCTGTGTCCATGGAATCTTCCAGGCAAGAATACTGGAGTGTGTAGCCATTCCCTTCCCCAGGGGATCTTCCTGACCCAGGGATCATCCAAACCTGGGTCTACTGCATTACAGGAAAATTCTTTACCATCTGAGCCACCAGGGAAACCCCCATAGTATAGTATGGATGTTCAAAATTAGCAATAAACTTGGTAGAAGCCCCATGCACTCCTGCTCCCTCTGGCTGTGCTGTATGCCACCCAGTCAAGAGCAATTTATTTTTGTTTCCAAAACTGTCTGTGCTAGTTGTTCTCTTATTTATTAATACATTATATTTAATTGTTCATCTAATTAAATGATATGAAAAGAGATGAAATTTGGGAGCAAAAATAAATGTTGTTTTTAAGAAAAGTAAGTTAAATGCTTTGGAAAGCTTTGGTTACAATCACAGCTAAATTAGGTGTAGAAAAAGAATGATGAATTACTGGAAAAAGAAGCATCAAAATCTAGATGATTTTCATGTGCAAGTTGCTTCTAAAGTATTTTCAGTTCTAGCTATGTCTTAAAGACACTAGACTTCATACATGATAGATTGGAGAAAAAAGGAATGTAAGAAGCTCTGAGGAGCAGCTGCTTAGTTAGAAAACACCTTACCCATAGTTTAAAAATGGCAACTATGTGAGCCTTTGTATGTTTTACATAAAAATTAAATTATATCATTTTCTAGAAAGGGCTTCCCAGGTGGCTCAATGGTAAAACATCTGCCTGCCATTGCAGGAGTTGCAGATTCGATCCCTGGGTCAGGGAAATCCCTTGGAGGAGGAAATGGCAACCCACTCCAGTATTCTTGCCTGGAAAATTCTATGGACAAATAGGCCTACTGGCCACTGAACACGCATGCATGCATCCTTTTATAATCCTCTCCTTAAGTGATTTTTTTTTTTTGATGTATAGACTACTTACGAGACTGTGTGAGTGAAGAGGATGTCTACCATAACTCAGCCCTGATATTTCCTTTTACCCCTCTTTAATGCTT
Source organism: Raphicerus campestris (assembly GCA_006410735.1). Taxonomy (NCBI): domain Eukaryota; kingdom Metazoa; phylum Chordata; class Mammalia; order Artiodactyla; family Bovidae; genus Raphicerus; species Raphicerus campestris. The sequence goes on from SJYW01010174.1 coordinate 175,309, forward strand.
CCAGGGCAATATTATTGAAAGATATCAAAATTGAAAAGATACTAAAAATCTATTACCATTTTCAATTTAATTGTGTGAGTCATAATTTTTTTTTATACTGTACAACCTAAAGAAAATTTAAAAATAAGGGAAAAAATACAGGTGATAGACATGAAAATAAATGTTACTCTGATTCTTGTTTCAAATGCTCTCAAAGTAGCCTCATTATTTTCATTGAGTAGCTACCAAAAAAAAAAAAAAAAGAAAGAAAGAAAATGTAAAGTTCATGCAAACAGAAGCAAGAGATTTTAAAACACAATTTAATAGGTTGGAAGATTTATGTAAGTTTTCATCAAAAAAGTATTTCTTTATCAAAATGTGTCCCCAATACTCTATTTTAGAGTGTAGAAAAGTGATTCAGATACTGCTTGAGCTTCCTAGCAACAGAGGAAGAACAGGATGCTATCAAATCGACCCAAAGGGAATCAATAAGCTTCATTTTCAGTAAGAGGATAGGGGAGACTTCACATAGGAAGTAGGTTTAAACTCAGCCTTAAAATTTTCTGGCAAATAGAGGGAGAGGTAATTTCTGAGAGAGGAAACTCAGCAAACGCTGGTGCAAGAGAAACAGAGAGTATTTATAGAGAAAGGTAGAAGCTCTTTGCTGGGTTCCCTTGTGGCTCCGTGTTAAAGAATCTGCCTGCCAATGGAGGTGACACAGGTTCGCTCCCTGGGTCGGGAAGATCCCTGGAGAAGGAAATGGCAAACCACTCTGGTATTCTTGCCTAAGAAATCCCATAGACAGAGGAGCCTGGAGGGCTACAGTCTGTGAGGTCGCAAGAGTCGGACTCGACTTAGCGACTAAATCACGACTGCTATCAGAAGCTATTGGTCCTGGAGTTTGGGGAGGGAGAGAGCTGCCTAAAGGCCAAGGCAGTGGTCCTTTCAAGTAAAGTGGCTTTTTTGAATCACTGATGTTGCCTGAGTCTGAGAATGACACAATTTATGGAACATCTGTTTAGATGGGTATAAAGTATTCTAGAAGAACCTTTGAAGCTGTGACTAATTCTGGATGTAGGAAAGCTTCTTATAGAGGAGATGGTGCTTCATTTTAACTTGATGGATACATATTTCAGATCTGCTTGTTGGTCATAGTTTGAAGGGAGAACAGACCAGAGGCAGAGACAGTGCATATGGTGCAATGGAAAATAAGACTTTAGTCAAACAATTTCCCTTAATTTTAAGGCAATTACAGTTGATGTTTACAAATAAATTTGAAATTCATGGAATTGAAGATATTTTCATATCCTCTACTTTATTTGTCCTTTTCCCTTATATTCAGAAAGTTCACCACAAAGTAAGCTTCTTGGAGTCATTTGACTAAAATGAAAAAATTAATTTAAAAAATCTTTCTATCAAAACTGGTCATTATTTCTAAATAAAATGAGAGGTAAAATAAAAGTACAGTTTTATTGTATCGAAAGATAAAATGTTTGCTCAAGTTGTCGTTTTATTAAAAGACAACTAAAATTGGATTTTAAATGTTTTTGAAAGGTTCCTAATTGTTGTCATATGGTTTGGTTTGGTTTCATATATGTTTAAGCACTAAGTACTTGCCATCCATAAATGACTGGAGAATATATTCCTTGTGAAATGAACTCTCAGTTTTATTCATGATTAATAAAGGGAAAAGGTACAATTGTATCTTTTTTTTTTTCAATACTGTTCTGGCTTTCAGTTAAGAGATTAGCTTGTAAATAGTAAAATAATGACAAAATAACTTCACTGTACAGAAATACCTTATATAATACTTATGGTATAAGAAATATGGATACATTTCACATGTAGAATCATTTAAAATATATTGGAAAGGTTAATATTTGTAAGATTTGCATACTTCATAGTATGTATAAATTGAGAGCTGTAATTTTTGTGTATTAGTGTATTTATTTTTAAAATAACAGTTTTAAGTTAGTACTTAATGAAAAGCTTTTTAGAAACATCAATAAAACAAAAAAATTTTTATCCTACTATCCCCCCAAAATATTTTATAGGATATATCTTTTATGCATACATAAAACTATGTAACCTACTTATATTTTTTACTGTTTCTTATAAAATTTATATTTATACTTCATTTTTAAAACGTAAGTTCTTAGCATGTCCCTTTAGCATATTTTAATATTATAAATCATTTTTTAAATTATGGGATCTTAATGGCTTACATAAAGGTTATTGTATTGGTGTTTTCATATTTTATTCAGCTAGTCATTTGTGGTTGGCATTTACACTGTTCTTATCACCCCTAATGTAACTATGAAGGTGAACTGCCTGAGACTTAAATATTTGGCCCCATCTCCTAGAGAGCAGTACAGGGATGTAGGCAGTAAGCATCTTAAGGCTTTTGATTCATAGTGTGAAAAGGCTATCCAACTTAAACGCCTACTGTCTTTAAAATTTGCCATCCCAGGAATCATCAGTATTTCATTATTATTTTTGTTATTTTTTAATACTTTGGAGTTTTCTGCTTAAAAATTATTTGATATTGATTGTTTTATATTTATTGACAGTTTGCATTTTTATGAGTTGTCCATTAATGTACTTTCCTGTGAATTTATATGATGCCTTTGGTCATTTGACTTTACTGCTTTTGCATTCCAGTTCCCTACAATCAAAAAGACATTTCTTTTTACTCATGTTAGTTCTAGAAGGTTTTATAGGTCTTTGTAGAACCAGTCAATTTCAGCTTCTTCAGCATCAGTGGCTGGGGCATAGACTTGGATTACTGTGATTTTGAATGGTTTGCCCTGGAAACAGAGATCATTCTTCATTTTTCAGACTGCACCCAAGTACTGCATTTCTGACTCTTTTTTTCACTATAAGGGCTACTCCATTTCTTCAATGGGATTCTTGCTCACAGTAGTAGGTATACTGGTCACCTGAATTGAATTTGCCCATTTCCATCTATTTTAGTTCGCTGATTCCTAAGATGTCGATGTTCACTCTTAACATCTCCTGCTTAACTATGTCCAATTTACCTTGATTTGTGGACCCAACATTCCAGGTTCCTATGCAGTACTGTTCTTTATTATATCAGATTTTGCTTTCATCACCAGACACATCCATAACTTAGCATCATTTCTGGTTTGGCCTAGCTGCTTCATCCTTTCAGAAGCTATTTGTAATTGCCCTCTACTTTCCCCTAGTAGCGTATTGGACACCTTCCAACCTGGGGGGCTCATCTTCTGGTGTCTTATCTTTTTGCCTTTGCATACTGTTCATGGGGTTCTCAAGGCAAGAATGCTAAAGTGGCTTGCCATTTTCTTCTCTAGTTTTCTCCTCTTGTCCTTTGCTTTGGTATTTTGTTTATGGCACATGCGTGTGTATGTGTGTGGTATGAGGCTGTAAATGGGCATATAAAAGGAAAAAGCACTCAGATAAATTTTCAAATATTAATCCACTACATATTGATATTATTCAGTTTCATTCAGGACAAAGTCAAAGTCTATGTAAACAGTCCATATATTTATGAATTTGAGGATTCACTTAAGTCTCAAGATTCCTTTCTCTTACAATCAGAAACTAGGACACACTCTACTCAAAATTAGGGTATTTGGGTGATTTTGAAAATTGAACAGAAGAGAGAATTCTTAGGAAAATGAAAAGCTACTCTATGCTTAGAGATAAAAATCAGTGGTATGATTATGTCTCTCAAAACACTCAAGACAAATTAGGCTGTGATTGTCACAACAAAATTTTCATTTGATGAGAACTTGAAGCTGACTGCATGGTTGCCAATCAATGTTTCCCATTAGAAGTGACACTGGACATTTTAGATGATGAAATACTCTTGTTAATGGATGTAGAGCTTCAACAATGCCAAAAATATTTCATCAAGTGGATTTTCTGCGTGCGGTGAAGTTTCACCACATACAAATATGTTATGAACAATATTTTAGAAAATACATATTTATGTAGTTGGCAAAGCTATAAAGAAAAGTAAAAAATGAAAAACATGAATTTTAGGTTAGTAGTTACCTCTGGGAGAGAGAAAAGGGAGTGTGATCAAAGCAGGTAAACAGGGGCAACAAATGTANGTACTTAATGAAAAGCTTTTTAGAAACATCAATAAAACAAAAAAATTTTTATCCTACTATCCCCCCAAAATATTTTATAGGATATATCTTTTATGCATACATAAAACTATGTAACCTACTTATATTTTTTACTGTTTCTTATAAAATTTATATTTATACTTCATTTTTAAAACGTAAGTTCTTAGCATGTCCCTTTAGCATATTTTAATATTATAAATCATTTTTTAAATTATGGGATCTTAATGGGTTACATAAAGGTTATTGTATTGGTGTTTTCATATTTTATTCAGCTAGTCATTTGTGGTTGGCATTTACACTGTTCTTATCACCCCTAATGTAACTATGAAGGTGAACTGCCTGAGACTTAAATATTTGGCCCCATCTCCTAGAGAGCAGTACAGGGATGTAGGCAGTAAGCATCTTAAAGCTTTTGATTCATAGTGTGAAAAGGCTATCCAACTTAAACGCCTACTGTCTTTAAAATTTGCCATCCCAGGAATCATCAGTATTTCATTATTATTTTTGTTATTTTTTAATACTTTGGAGTTTTCTGCTTAAAAATTATTTGATATTGATTGTTTTATATTTATTGACAGTTTGCATTTTTATGAGTTGTCCATTAATGTACTTTCCTGTGAATTTATATGATGCCTTTGGTCATTTGACTTTACTGCTTTTGCATTCCAGTTCCCTACAATCAAAAAGACATTTCTTTTTACTCATGTTAGTTCTAGAAGGTTTTATAGGTCTTTGTAGAACCAGTCAATTTCAGCTTCTTCAGCATCAGTGGCTGGGGCATAGACTTGGATTACTGTGATTTTGAATGGTTTGCCCTGGAAACAGAGATCATTCTTCATTTTTCAGACTGCACCCAAGTACTGCATTTCTGACTCTTTTTTTCACTATAAGGGCTACTCCATTTCTTCAATGGGATTCTTGCTCACAGTAGTAGGTATACTGGTCACCTGAATTGAATTTGCCCATTTCCATCTATTTTAGTTCGCTGATTCCTAAGATGTCGATGTTCACTCTTAACATCTCCTGCTTAACTATGTCCAATTTACCTTGATTTGTGGACCCAACATTCCAGGTTCCTATGCAGTACTGTTCTTTATTATATCAGATTTTGCTTTCATCACCAGACACATCCATAACTTAGCATCATTTCTGGTTTGGCCTAGCTGCTTCATCCTTTCAGAAGCTATTTGTAATTGCCCTCTACTTTCCCCTAGTAGCGTATTGGACACCTTCCAACCTGGGGGGCTCATCTTCTGGTGTCTTATCTTTTTGCCTTTGCATACTGTTCATGGGGTTCTCAAGGCAAGAATGCTAAAGTGGCTTGCCATTTTCTTCTCTAGTTTTCTCCTCTTGTCCTTTGCTTTGGTATTTTGTTTATGGCACATGCGTGTGTATGTGTGTGGTATGAGGCTGTAAATGGGCATATAAAAGGAAAAAGCACTCAGATAAATTTTCAAATATTAATCCACTACATATTGATATTATTCAGTTTCATTCAGGACAAAGTCAAAGTCTATGTAAACAGTCCATATATTTATGAATTTGAGGATTCACTTAAGTCTCAAGATTCCTTTCTCTTACAATCAGAAACTAGGACACACTCTACTCAAAATTAGGGTATTTGGGTGATTTTGAAAATTGAACAGAAGAGAGAATTCCTAGGAAAATGAAAAGCTACTCTTATGCTTAGAGATAAAAATCAGTGGTATGATTATGTCTCTCAAAACACTCAAGACAAATTAGGCTGTGATTGTCACAACAAAATTTTCATTTGATGAGAACTTGAAGCTGACTGCATGGTTGCCAATCAATGTTTCCCATTAGAAGTGACACTGGACATTTTAGATGATGAAATACTCTTGTTAATGGATGTAGAGCTTCAACAATGCCAAAAATATTTCATCAAGTGGATTTTCTGCGTGCGGTGAAGTTTCACCACATACAAATATGTTATGAACAATATTTTAGAAAATACATATTTATGTAGTTGGCAAAGCTATAAAGAAAAGTAAAAAATGAAAAACATGAATTTTAGGTTAGTAGTTACCTCTGGGAGAGAGAAAAGGGAGTGTGATCAAAGCAGGTAAACAGGGGCAACAAATGTACTGAGAATGTTTAAATTGGTGGTAGTTACACAGGTTGTGGTTACTATTATCCCTTTTATGTACAGTTGCATAGGCTGTTAAAATATATTTTAATAATTTTTAAAATCACAAAAAATATCTAAAAACAGTGACAGTCAATACTTCTTAATGTGTTCTACGTGCCAGGTACTCCCCCCTCTTTTTTTCCCCCTTTCCCCATCATGTTTGCACACTATACTGTCCTTCTTATTTCTATTTGCATCTAAGTAAGTTTATCTTTTTCCTGTTCTGACAGACGTCAAGAGCAAGTGGGCAGTGAATCCAAATGTAGAATCAGATTTTAAAAGCACTGTTTTAGGAACTGTTAGGTATAAATGGGGGCCGGGGGTGGGATGATACATGTTTATTTTTTTAAAAATTCTGTATTTCATCTCATATGTATCCTTTAAAAATATATATTTAATGTATGTTTAAACATACATTCAGGGTAGTAAAATAATGCATATATACATGTATATATTTGTCTCTTAGTAATAAAAAAGGCACAAATGCAAAATACCTCTGTGCTTCATTTTTGCCTACTGTGCATATTTTTAAAAGGTTAACAAAGACAGGCATACAGTTAGGATATTTATGGAATATAGGCTATTTAGGAAGGGATGGATAAAATTAAGCATTTTGATAAAATAAAAAGGGCTATTCATTAAATCCTGTCCATCTAACTTAAATATAATGTATAATAAATTTCACTGTTTGGTTTCCCAATTCTCCTAGAGAAGTACTTGTGAGATTAGCACAGGCAAAATAGGTGTAAGAGCTGACATCCTGAGAGCAAAGGGAAAATTAGAAATTATTTTTAAAGTGGATTACTCAATTATATAATATTTTATATAATACAAGATGGATATTCATGATGTGGTATCAAGAAACACTTCACTTTTATGTTAAAATGGTTTTCACTTTCACTAAAATTATTCAGTTTATCACTTGAATTGTTATACTCCAATACTGAATCTTTTTCCCCAGACTAAGACTTTTTTTCTGGATAAATTAGACAACAATGTAGTGTTCTTTTCTTGCTGGACATTTCATCTGTGTTTTATGAAATCGTTCACTGTCATAAAGTCCATGTCCAGTCTACTTATATACCAGTAATGTCTGTTATGTAGATATAGGTATANAAAAGGTACAATTGTATCTTTTTTTTTTTCAATACTGTTCTGGCTTTCAGTTAAGAGATTAGCTTGTAAATAGTAAAATAATGACAAAATAACTTCACTGTACAGAAATACCTTATATAATACTTATGGTATAAGAAATATGGATACATTTCACATGTAGAATCATTTAAAATATATTGGAAAGGTTAATATTTGTAAGATTTGCATACTTCATAGTATGTATAAATTGAGAGCTGTAATTTTTGTGTATTAGTGTATTTATTTTTAAAATAACAGTTTTAAGTTAGTACTTAATGAAAAGCTTTTTAGAAACATCAATAAAACAAAAAAATTTTTATCCTACTATCCCCCCAAAATATTTTATAGGATATATCTTTTATGCATACATAAAACTATGTAACCTACTTATATTTTTTACTGTTTCTTATAAAATTTATATTTATACTTCATTTTTAAAACGTAAGTTCTTAGCATGTCCCTTTAGCATATTTTAATATTATAAATCATTTTTTAAATTATGGGATCTTAATGGGTTACATAAAGGTTATTGTATTGGTGTTTTCATATTTTATTCAGCTAGTCATTTGTGGTTGGCATTTACACTGTTCTTATCACCCCTAATGTAACTATGAAGGTGAACTGCCTGAGACTTAAATATTTGGCCCCATCTCCTAGAGAGCAGTACAGGGATGTAGGCAGTAAGCATCTTAAAGCTTTTGATTCATAGTGTGAAAAGGCTATCCAACTTAAACGCCTACTGTCTTTAAAATTTGCCATCCCAGGAATCATCAGTATTTCATTATTATTTTTGTTATTTTTTAATACTTTGGAGTTTTCTGCTTAAAAATTATTTGATATTGATTGTTTTATATTTATTGACAGTTTGCATTTTTATGAGTTGTCCATTAATGTACTTTCCTGTGAATTTATATGATGCCTTTGGTCATTTGACTTTACTGCTTTTGCATTCCAGTTCCCTACAATCAAAAAGACATTTCTTTTTACTCATGTTAGTTCTAGAAGGTTTTATAGGTCTTTGTAGAACCAGTCAATTTCAGCTTCTTCAGCATCAGTGGCTGGGGCATAGACTTGGATTACTGTGATTTTGAATGGTTTGCCCTGGAAACAGAGATCATTCTTCATTTTTCAGACTGCACCCAAGTACTGCATTTCTGACTCTTTTTTTCACTATAAGGGCTACTCCATTTCTTCAATGGGATTCTTGCTCACAGTAGTAGGTATACTGGTCACCTGAATTGAATTTGCCCATTTCCATCTATTTTAGTTCGCTGATTCCTAAGATGTCGATGTTCACTCTTAACATCTCCTGCTTAACTATGTCCAATTTACCTTGATTTGTGGACCCAACATTCCAGGTTCCTATGCAGTACTGTTCTTTATTATATCAGATTTTGCTTTCATCACCAGACACATCCATAACTTAGCATCATTTCTGGTTTGGCCTAGCTGCTTCATCCTTTCAGAAGCTATTTGTAATTGCCCTCTACTTTCCCCTAGTAGCGTATTGGACACCTTCCAACCTGGGGGGCTCATCTTCTGGTGTCTTATCTTTTTGCCTTTGCATACTGTTCATGGGGTTCTCAAGGCAAGAATGCTAAAGTGGCTTGCCATTTTCTTCTCTAGTTTTCTCCTCTTGTCCTTTGCTTTGGTATTTTGTTTATGGCACATGCGTGTGTATGTGTGTGGTATGAGGCTGTAAATGGGCATATAAAAGGAAAAAGCACTCAGATAAATTTTCAAATATTAATCCACTACATATTGATATTATTCAGTTTCATTCAGGACAAAGTCAAAGTCTATGTAAACAGTCCATATATTTATGAATTTGAGGATTCACTTAAGTCTCAAGATTCCTTTCTCTTACAATCAGAAACTAGGACACACTCTACTCAAAATTAGGGTATTTGGGTGATTTTGAAAATTGAACAGAAGAGAGAATTCCTAGGAAAATGAAAAGCTACTCTTATGCTTAGAGATAAAAATCAGTGGTATGATTATGTCTCTCAAAACACTCAAGACAAATTAGGCTGTGATTGTCACAACAAAATTTTCATTTGATGAGAACTTGAAGCTGACTGCATGGTTGCCAATCAATGTTTCCCATTAGAAGTGACACTGGACATTTTAGATGATGAAATACTCTTGTTAATGGATGTAGAGCTTCAACAATGCCAAAAATATTTCATCAAGTGGATTTTCTGCGTGCGGTGAAGTTTCACCACATACAAATATGTTATGAACAATATTTTAGAAAATACATATTTATGTAGTTGGCAAAGCTATAAAGAAAAGTAAAAAATGAAAAACATGAATTTTAGGTTAGTAGTTACCTCTGGGAGAGAGAAAAGGGAGTGTGATCAAAGCAGGTAAACAGGGGCAACAAATGTACTGAGAATGTTTAAATTGGTGGTAGTTACACAGGTTGTGGTTACTATTATCCCTTTTATGTACAGTTGCATAGGCTGTTAAAATATATTTTAATAATTTTTAAAATCACAAAAAATATCTAAAAACAGTGACAGTCAATACTTCTTAATGTGTTCTACGTGCCAGGTACTCCCCCCTCTTTTTTTCCCCCTTTCCCCATCATGTTTGCACACTATACTGTCCTTCTTATTTCTATTTGCATCTAAGTAAGTTTATCTTTTTCCTGTTCTGACAGACGTCAAGAGCAAGTGGGCAGTGAATCCAAATGTAGAATCAGATTTTAAAAGCACTGTTTTAGGAACTGTTAGGTATAAATGGGGGCCGGGGGTGGGATGATACATGTTTATTTTTTTAAAAATTCTGTATTTCATCTCATATGTATCCTTTAAAAATATATATTTAATGTATGTTTAAACATACATTCAGGGTAGTAAAATAATGCATATATACATGTATATATTTGTCTCTTAGTAATAAAAAAGGCACAAATGCAAAATACCTCTGTGCTTCATTTTTGCCTACTGTGCATATTTTTAAAAGGTTAACAAAGACAGGCATACAGTTAGGATATTTATGGAATATAGGCTATTTAGGAAGGGATGGATAAAATTAAGCATTTTGATAAAATAAAAAGGGCTATTCATTAAATCCTGTCCATCTAACTTAAATATAATGTATAATAAATTTCACTGTTTGGTTTCCCAATTCTCCTAGAGAAGTACTTGTGAGATTAGCACAGGCAAAATAGGTGTAAGAGCTGACATCCTGAGAGCAAAGGGAAAATTAGAAATTATTTTTAAAGTGGATTACTCAATTATATAATATTTTATATAATACAAGATGGATATTCATGATGTGGTATCAAGAAACACTTCACTTTTATGTTAAAATGGTTTTCACTTTCACTAAAATTATTCAGTTTATCACTTGAATTGTTATACTCCAATACTGAATCTTTTTCCCCAGACTAAGACTTTTTTTCTGGATAAATTAGACAACAATGTAGTGTTCTTTTCTTGCTGGACATTTCATCTGTGTTTTATGAAATCGTTCACTGTCATAAAGTCCATGTCCAGTCTACTTATATACCAGTAATGTCTGTTATGTAGATATAGGTATACACAGCATGCTATTTAAGAAAAATTCATTTTCATATATAAATGCAGTAGACAAATATTAAGCTGATTTTTTTTCAAATGCTCACTCGTTGCAGTTACTATATTTCAGTTATAAGATTTTCTTCAGATTGTGGCTACCTGATGATAAATCTCCATGAATATTGGGGTACTGAGGAATGATGGACATCTTCTGAAAGCTGATTAATAGAATCAACGGTAGCAATACACTGTTAGGTTCCTGTGTATCTTCCTAACTGCTCATGTTCAAGGAAGATGAAGCATATTTAGTGATTCATTATGCTCTCAGAATAGAGAGGCAAGAGAAAGAAAGACATAAAGTTAGATGGCAGGTATTTAGGTTGTATTTATTGGTCAGTGCAAATGGTTCATGGAGATTTCATAAACTCTGCATTGCTCCAGAGACCTCATAGATTTTATTAGGTCTTGTTAAAGTCTATACTGGGGCTTCCCAAGTAGTGCAGTATGAAAGAATCCATCTTCCAATTCAGGAGACACTGGAGATGTAAGTTCGATCCTTGGGTAGGGAAGATCCCTTGGAGTGGGAAATTGCAAAGAGTCAGACACAGCTGAGCAAACACACATACCTGTACACTCTATACTAAATAATGTGTTTACACTTCTTGGTCTCTTTCCTTTTTTCAGCTTCTTGGTCAGTCTGCATTTAGATCTGATTAACCTTACCATGAAATATTCTGGTGTAAGTGAATGAAAGAATGTGTGTGTATGCTCAGTCATATCTGACTCTTTGCAACTCCAGGGACTGTAGCCCACCAGGCTCCACTGTCTATGGAATTTTCCAAGCAAGAATACTGGAGTGGATTCCCATTTCCTATTCTAGGGGATCTTCCTGACCCAGGGGTCAAACCTGTATCTCTTGCATCTCCTGCATTAGCAGGGATTCTTTACCACTGTACCACCTGGGAAAGTGTCAATGGAAATATGTCCATAGATACACCATCCATATTGCACTAATTTATTAAGTTTTGCAATTTTATATTCATTATTCTTAATTACTGTTTTTAAAGATTAATAGATAATTCCACTTATATAGGTAAAAATATTACAAGACTTCTGTTTCTTGTTCTCCTTAGTTAAACCACACCCCCTACCAAAGGGAATATTTTTGTAAAAGACATTAAGGGTGAATTCTAGGGTGATACCACCTAATTATCAGTATTAGCTTATTTTATTTATAAAAATAATATGGTAGGAGTTTGTGTTATGCAGAATTAATGGAAGATAGTGAAAGTTACCAAAGAATCTGATTAATTTGAATAGGTTTTCTCCATTAAATTATTGATAAAGTATCAATGTCTATTTATCATTTCCAGTAATGAATTATTTGCTAAGCAGTCTCTCTAGCATGATGGATAGAAAGAAAGGATTTACCACGAAGTAAAGGTGACACTGGAAACTGCTAAGGATTAGCTTTCTTCCATAGGTGTCTGATATAATATCATTGAAATACTGATTTTAAAAACAAATATTCTGGAGTCATTGCAGGAAATACATTTCATGTGTCTTTAAATCTGAATCTATATAAAAGCTAAGAAGAATCCTGGGTAGACAGAATTGGTATGCTAAGTGGGTGCTGCAGCTGTGTTGGCTTCACAAATGCTTTGCATGTGTTGTTCTCGAAGAGCAAATAATAAAGCAGTCCCCTCATCGTCCAAGGCCATGAGAATATTTTTTTCCCTTTTAATAATAGTCTCAAATATGATCTTCATTCTATTTTCTTAAAATGTTTGAAACAGTGAGCAGACACTTCAGCTTGAAGACACAGCTGTTCAGTTGATCAGGCACAAAAGAAGCCCAACAATATCCTCAAAGTGAAATTGAAATTGCAATTATGTGGATTTTAACGACTGAATTTATAAATGTGCCCCTCCCGCCAAAGAAAGTTGGAAAGCTGCCAACTGCATTTTATGACTATCACACATATCACAAAGAAATTTACATTTTGTCACCCTCTTCCCTTTATTGACATGTAAACCATCTCCCTGCTCTCTACCACTTACTTCTATTTGAAGGTGGAAGTCAGGTGGTTGGAAGTTGCTTTAATGATTTCCTCTCATCTGTTCAGGATAAGCAGCTGCACTAAATTGTATAGCATCATTTTGAATATGCATAGACCAATGCTCAGCTCCAATTAAAAGGAAAGTCTGACTTTATCTTCTTTCAGTTTGCATTGAACATTTTTAAGGCAGAATGATTAATGCTGCATTTTGACACCATTTAAAATGGACTATTATTGTTATGGGATCATTGAGATATATTTTAAGTTACTTCATGTTCACTTTGAAAATTCTTAGCAACCTCTGACAAAAGCTAGAGAAATTTTTCCTTTTCAAATTTTCCAAAAAATTCTAGTTAGTTTTCTTTCTAATTGCCCCTTAAAATTATTAGTACTATTTTTGGTTGTCAAAGNATAGTAGTCTCTTATGATTCTTTGTATTTCTGTGTTGTCTGTCATGATCTCTGTCATTTTCATTCCTAATTTTATTGATTTGATTTAGTTTTTCATTGCATGTATATACCAATGTTTTATTTATCCTTCATCCATCAATGTGCACTTGGGTTGCTTCCATGTTTTGGCTGTTGTGAATATGCTTCTTTGAATGTGAGTGTACACATATCTGTTCAAGTCCTTGCTTTCAGTTATCTTGGACATATACCCAGAAGTGGAATTGCTTGATCATATGACAATTCTATATTTAACTTTTGAAGGAGCTGCTCTACTTTTTCTCACTGTGCCTGTACTGTACAGTTTTAAATTTCCACAAGCAGTACTCTCATTTCTCCACATCCTTGCCAATGCTCCTTATTTTCTTCTTCTTCTTCTTCTTTTTTTTGTAACAGCCCTTGATTTTAGTAAGTGTGGAGTGGTATAAGCTTGTAATTTTGATTACATTGCCCTCATAATTAAGGATGCTGAGCATCTTTTCATGTCCCCATTGGCCATTTTAATGTTTTCCTTGGAAAAATGTGTATTCAAGTCCTTTGCCTTATTTGTTAATAGAGTTATTTGTTTTTTCTGTTGTTGAGTTATAGAAATTCTTTTATACATTCTAGATATTAATCCTTTATCAGATATATGATTTGAAAATACTTTCCATTTTATGGATTGCTTTTTCACTCTGTTGATAGTGTCCTTTGGTGCATGAAAATTGCAGTTTTGATAAAATCCAATTTATCTACATTTCATCTTTTGTCTATGAGTTTGGTGTCATATGTAAGAAATCATTGCCAAAACCAGTAGCATGAAGCTTTCTACTTTTGTTTCTTGTAAGAGTTCTTTAGTTTTATATCTTTGTTTAGGTCTCTGATCCATTTTGAGTTCGTTTTTTGATTGTGCTTGAAGGTAAGGGTCTAACTTCTTTTTTCTGTATGTGGATATCCAGTTATCCCAAAGAAAAAAGAAAAAAACTATTGAAAAGACTATTCTTTCTCCATTGGATGCTCTTGACATCCTTGTTGAAAATCATTTGAGCATACATTTGAGGGCTTATTTCAAGGCTCAATATTCTATTCTATTTGTCAATATGTCTCTCATTATGCTGGTACCATACTGTTTGATTACTTTGTAGTAAGTTTTGAAATCAGGAGATGTGAGACCTCCAACTTTGTTCTATTTCAAGTTTACTTTGACTATTTGGGATACTTTGAGATTTCAGATGAATTTTAGCTGTCAGCCAAATTTCTTGTCTTCCCTTTGCTTGAAAATGAAGTCACTCAGTCGTGCCCAACTCTGCGACCCTGTGGACTATAGAGTCCATGGAATTCTCCAGGCCAGAATACTGGAATGGGTAGCCTGTCTGTTCTCCAGGGGAACATCCCAACCCAGGGATCAAACCAGAGTCTCTCACATTGCAGGTGGATTCTTTACCAGCTGAGCTACCAGGGAGGCTTAGTTACACAAATATCCAGAAGAATAAAAACAATTAGTATTCCATCAATTTTTAGTGTCAAAGAACTTGAATATTTTTAGATATTAATAATACACAAACCATTAGAATACAAAGAAGACAATGTTATATAATGGAAACTACCTTGGAATAGCAGTTGAGAAGTTGTGAGATTTTGGTTCTAACTTCTAACTAGCTTTGTGGTCATCAGGAAGCTATTTAATCCATCTAGGCCTCAGTTTCTTTTTTCTCATAGTGAGATCATTGAAATTGATTATGTCTAAGATGTGCTCTAACTCAGATTTGTATGAAAAGTAAAATCGTTGGAAACTCTGCGAGATAGTTTTAGTTCCTTTCCCTGTCTACTCCTAGCTAATATTATGGTTATGAAAAACAGTATTTCTGTCCATCAAACTTATATTATGTGTATCTCTTCCTCTGGCAGAGGGGAATCTCTCTTGTGAATTCTGTTCATGCTCATGTTTGTTAATGTTCCATCAATCAGGAGATTGATGAGGTGGAAGTTTAACAAAAGATGAAAGACAAGTTGTACCCAGGTGTGCAGAAAGGAGTAAGTTGCATAAACAAGAAAAATCACAAGAGGTTTAGCACCAGAGGCAAACAAGTATGAGAGGCCAGTCCAGGAAAGGAGGTGGGAAGCCTAAGTTTGGCACTGGACTGCTGGAAACTGGGGCAGGAGAGGATAATTTTATTTAGGTATCTGAACTAGAATTAGGACTACCCACTTCTTTAGTTGCCTGGGGACCTAGAGATATAGAAACAGAGAAAAAGAGCTATTCCTGAAGTGTTGAAAGGGAAGAGGGAAGCATAGAAACAGGATGCAATTAGAAAGAGGAGGTAACATAGCAGACACTAGCCAAAGGCAATTTAACAGATGGCAAGATGTGTAAGATGCTTATTGTGATGCTGGCCAGTAACTCTGTTTCCCCACTGACTTAGTAAAGAATCCACCTGCAATGCAGGAGGCACAAGAGACACAGGTTTGATCCCTGGGTCAGGAAAATCCCCTGGAGAAGGAAATGGCAACCCACTTCAGTATTCTTGCCTGGAAAATTCCATGGACAGAGGAACCTGGCTGAGCTATGGTCCGTGGGGTTGCAAAGAGGCAGACACGACTGAACATGTACTTACCAAATACTCAGTAAAGTCCCCTAAGCTCATGAATGCTTTTGTATGAGAAACATTTTGGTGCCTGGGAAATCCCATAGACAGAGGAGCCTGGTGTGCTACAGTCCATGGGGTTGTGAAAGAGTCAGATGAGGCTTAGTGACTAAACAACAACAATAGCAATCTGGCAAAAGGGCTGTCTTTCATGCCTGCATTCATGTAGCCTGATGCAAACGCAACCCTTGGGGATTCAAGAACCTGGAGAATGGTAGACCATCAGATGTCTCCAGAACTTTGGGAAAGGCTTTGGAAACTTACAACTTCAGGAGCTGGTGAAGAGAAAGGGTACAAGGTGATATTGGAATACCTGTAAAACAGAAAAGAGAGAAATTCCCTGTTGAACAGGCTGTTTTCAGTGAAATTTACAAAAACAGTTAATTTTATTTTCCTCCAACTGCTGCCTTTAAATTTGTCCTGTGAAATCTGCCTTCCTTTTCCCTGAACAGTATTACAGTCTTATTTTGTATCTTTTTTTTCCCCACTAAAAAATAGTCTAATAGCTAATTCAAATTCACTTTTAGTTTTTAAGAGTCTGGTCCAGTCTAAATCAAACCCTTGTTCTAATGTGTACTTATTATCATCAGATAAGGTCTCATGTTACATTTGGGGTAGGAAAATGTGATTCTGTTTTGTTGTTTATTTTATATTCTTTTGAATAAGAAGAACAGTAGCTAAAATTTGAGGCTAAACTTTGCATTCTATATGCATGCAAATTTATTCTTTGTAGTAAACTTATTGTTGCCTCCCTCATGTAAATGAGGCAACCGAGACTTAGAAGGTGAAGTCTCTTTCTCAAAGGTCTTATTTTCATTGTTTCTTCCCCTGAATCTTTCCCATCAAGGCAGCATTTTACACGTATCACTTAGATTTCATTTTTAAAGTTTCACTCCATCAATTCTGGCCCATTGAGATCCTTCCAGTGTTTCTGTCATCCCACCTCTTTCTCCTAGCTCTTGAAGGCTGCCAGTGGATAAAACCATCCCTGTCATCATCCCCATTGTTAATAAAAAGGTTGAACAGATTGGTACCAAGAGCAGAGCCTGAGGTCCTCAGCCAGAGAATACTCCTCATGTTGTATCCGTTTATCCTTCAACATTCTGTGAGTGCTATTGACTTACAGGTTGTGAATTAACTTTCATTCAGTCCATTAAGAAAAGTCTGGCCCACAGATTTTATCGAATTGTTTCTCCTTCTATAGTATAACACATCTATCTCAAAGTTAATATGAGAAAAAATTGCTGTTCTATGGGCAGATGTGATGGTGGTGGAAAGAATACAGTATAGATATGAAGCCTTTGTAAACTATTATTTATAGGTTCACAAAGGTGAAAATATCTCAAGGGGTCTCCCAATATGCTTTTCTTACCATTACATTAATAATTATATCATTTAATTCTATAAGTCCTTATGCTTCTTAGTGACAAAACCTAGGGCCTGATGTTTAAATTTTCACAAAGTCAAAAGTCCTGGAGAAGTTCCCCTTATTGGAGCAAACATTTTCTTTTGTATCATTACCAAAAGATGTTTAATAGAAGATACTGATGTTCATTTTATAACATAAAAACTACAGGTATGCTAGAAAATCTCTACTTTCTTTTAACTAACCTAATATGGATCTATCTACATTGAATGTAATGAAATATCTCTTGAACATATTTTTATTTTTAGGTTAACTTTTAAAGTTAAAGAGCTCCATTTGTTTACCACTTAACTGCCTAAAATAACTTTTTGAATTTCTAAATAATTTTAGCTTTGAAAAATAAGAATAGCACAAAATTAAATACATATCTTCCCTGTAGCTCAACAGTAAAGAATCTTCCTGTAATGCAGGAGACCCAGATTCTATCTCTGGGTCAGGAAGATCCTCTGGAGAAGGGAATGGCAGTCCACTCCAGTATTCTTGCCTGGAAGATTCCATGGACAGAGGAGCCTGGCAGGCTACGGTCCATGAGATCGCAGAGTCAGACTCGACTTAGCGGCTATCACTACTGCTCCACTGTTTATACAGTGACTTATCCATAGCAGATGCTCAATGATTATTTATGTAAAGAGCTTTTGTGTTATATGGAAATCTAGTACATTTTCTTTTCTGTATTTTAAAATATCTTTCTTTGAGTGTCTAGGTGTGCACATTAGTTCCAGTCTTAATATTGGGAGAGAAGTTCATTTATGTAAGTTTTAGGATTTTATAGACTTTGGTCATATATTTCACTTTCTAAACTGGTGTCTCCGTTGTTCCCAATATAGTCTTGTATGAGAGGTATATACCATCCTTGCTCATTGCAGCTGTCCATTTCTGAACCTTTGGCAGATAAATTATATCTTTTCTGTTCCACACCTGATTAATCAGAATGTAAGCTTTCAGGTCTCAGTGACCATTATTGGTTGTTTTCAGGGCATCAAGACATTTTTCTTTGCTTTATTTCTGTCATTTATCCTGACATATCCTTTTAAAAACTTCTCTAGCTATTATATGCTGGTTTAATTCTTTAGAATAAGTCATTAATATTATCTAAAATATGAACCTTTCTGTTCCAAATGAATTCCATTTTTTTTCTTGTTCTTCACCCAGTGATAAGGTTTGGCCACAATTAGCCAGGACTACTAGTCTTTTACATCATTAAAAACTCTTCCTACATTCATCTTTGCACTTTTCTTTTTCTGAGTAAAAGAATACATTTTTGTAGATTCTATCCTGTCTCTTTACAGTCTCAAAAGCCTGTTTCTCTTTCACTGAAGCCTATCCACTTCAGACATATGTGTATATGTTTGTCCCAGTAAAGCCTCAGAAAAAAAATTTAATGGGTAGAAATGGTAAAATACTAATGTTTATATAAAGGGTGTGATGATGTTGATATGTATTATTTGTGTGATGGTTCATTCGGTAAGTTGTGTACAACTCATTGTGACCCCATGGACTCTAGCCCACCATTATGCACAAATTAAAGTATATTAGAAATGATTTAAATTTTGTTTTTAATGTTGCTTTCTGAAGGCAACAGAAATAGGAGACTTANATATAAAGGGTGTGATGATGTTGATATGTATTATTTGTGTGATGGTTCATTCGGTAAGTTGTGTACAACTCATTGTGACCCCATGGACTCTAGCCCACCATTATGCACAAATTAAAGTATATTAGAAATGATTTAAATTTTGTTTTTAATGTTGCTTTCTGAAGGCAACAGAAATAGGAGACTTATTCATAAAACCAGAATTGAACACTATGCAGTTCTGTCATCCTTTAAAATTTTCAGATAAAAGAGACTTTGAGGCTGGCCTCACACCTTCACCTAAGATTTCTCTGGAGTTTTCATCACTTATCCTAAGAAGCTCTTGTTCAGCAAATGAATTTTCAGAATGTTATTAAATTTAGGTTACTAGTTTCTTAGATTTGGTTTGAGATCTCTGAGGGGAAAACTCCAGAGCGTCACCATTAGCTACCCAATGCATAACGTCTGCTTTCAAAACAATGAGCAGGGAAATGTGACCCCGTGCTTGGGATTTGAAATCTTGCCAATTGCACTGAAGTGTTACATTCATTATGTCATACCACACACATCTGATAAGGGAAGACATAATGCTGTTGGATAGGCTCTTGTATACAAGAACTCTCTAGGTCAAGTAAAGGGCTGTTTTTCATTTAATAACTGAACTATGCAGGTGCTAATTTGGACCATATGTAGGACAATGCAGAAATATGTTACTCTGCAGTGGAATGGTAGCATGTGTGTGAGTTGATAGCAAGGGGGGGTTTTGATTAATTAAGGTGACTATGCTCTGGTTAATTTAAACCGTGGAAATCAATTAACGTAACTTTGTAAAAACATAAAGCTTGCAGGAAACTGTCATAATGCTAAAATTTTTTCTGTTCCTTCTCTTCATACACCCTGACTTTTTGAAGCTCCCGGTGGACCAGTTCATCTGAGAGAAACATATTGGACACTGGGAAAGGCCAAATGAGAACTGAGGCAGCAATTGACTCCCTCATTACATATGCCTGCCATGGGATCTACATAGTGTATCTGGCACAAGAAATACTGAGTGATTCAGGTTCTTAATATTTTTCATCTTCTTGTGGGAACTAAGTTAGAAAAAAGGGCCCCAGAGGTAACATGCTAAGAACCATTTTCAAGATTTAATTGCAAATTTGTCCTAACCAACCAATATGTAGATATAACCTATGTACTGAGGATTAAATAAATCCATGAGAACTTTGATGAAAATTTCGTTTGAATGCTAACCCCTAAGAGAACTTTTTAGGTTGTTGACCTGTGTAGTGAAAGCCATGTTTCACAACCTTCTGCCCTCCAGTTGCTCATNGAGGATTAAATAAATCCATGAGAACTTTGATGAAAATTTCGTTTGAATGCTAACCCCTAAGAGAACTTTTTAGGTTGTTGACCTGTGTAGTGAAAGCCATGTTTCACAACCTTCTGCCCTCCAGTTTCTCATATGCCCCTCTAACATTTTTATATTTTCTACTTGTTTGCTGCTTTTCTGAGATTGTTATAAAAATCCTCTTATTTTCATTACATGTATTGTGTGCTCAGTTGCTCAGTTGTGTCTGACTCTTTGCGATTCCATGGATTATAGCTTGCCAGGCTCCTCTGTGTTTTGGATTTTCCAGGCAAGAATACTGGCGCGGGTTGCCATTTCCTCTTCCAGGGGAATCTTCCCGATCTAGGATCAAACCTGCATCTCTTGTATCTCCTGCATTGACAGGCAGATTCTTTACCACTAGTGCCACCTGGGGAGCCCTGTTACATATTTTATTCTCCTACTAAAATCATCATTAGAGATGAGTAATATTTTGGTTCCTTATGATCATACAAAGGCTTGTGAAGAAAAATTTTTATTACCCTACTGGGTACAGAAATGCTGCCCCCAGGAGGAAAAGGGGGATGGTGAGATAAATTGGGAGGTTGGCACTGACATATATATGTGTATGTATATAAATATATGTATATATATGTATACATATATATGTGTGTGTGTATATATACATATATATATTTATACATATATATGTATATCATATATGTATATTTATATATATGTATATATATACACACACATATATATGTGTCTATATATACACATACATATATATATATATATATACATACATACATATATATATGTATATATACACTATTGATACTATGTGTAAAATAGATAACTAATGAGAACCTACTATACAGCACAGGAAATTCTATGTTCTGTGGTGACCTAAATGGGAAGGAAATTCAAAAAAGAGGGGACATATTTAAACATGTCGCTGATTCACTTTGCTGTACAGAAGAAACTAATACAACATTGTAAAGCAACTGTACCCCAATAAAAAAAGAAACGCTGCCCCAGTTCTCACTATTTCATGGGTTTCCATTGCTATTGCACAATGATGGGATTCCATTCTTAATTCTAAGAAAAAAAGATTTCCAGAGAATATAGTTATTGATCATATCTTTGGCACTTTATCAGGATATGAACTTTTGTGAGCCTAGATTTCTATTGTGATGTGAAGCATCTGTCCTGCAAAATGAAAGCATGGACTAAATTTCCTCCAAAGATGCATGTAAAACTGATATCCACCCCTCCAGTGCAGTGATTTGTAGATCATGTGCATGGTATAACATTATTGTTTTTCCCTTTATACTTACAACAGAAATCCCCTGAGTTATCTGCCTTACAGACATGTTCCTATTTCTCTAGAACTTTCTAATTTAATTTATCACCTCTGAAGCACCCACACCTATCAGTTTCATCAGTCTCTACGAAACGTACTTTGCAAACATTACCCCTTCTCCTTAGAAAACACTCTTGCCTCTAAAATAAATCCTGAAACTCAAGTTGGAGAATCAAGTCATTATGCCATTTGGCCCAACTTACCAGTCCACTTTCTCTTCTGCTACCCTGCAGTGTGTCTCCACTCGAGCAAGGGTGACCCATCACCGGACTTCTGAAACTATTTGGTCAGCTCCTCTCTAATCTGTGCTCGCCCAATTCCACTTCCCTGGAATGTGCTCCTCCCTCTACTCTATTTATTAAACCTCGATATTTCACATTCTTATCTCGAACTCCAGCTCTACCACCCATGATGTCCTCAGCCTCAGAACTCTTGAAATTAGTTATTGTAGAATCTCATAAGTTTCGTACCTAAAGGGAGCTTTATAAGTGACCTGTCTTAATAAACTCATTTCAGTAAGAAAACTGAGAGCCATGGAAGATAAAATTAACAGCTTGCTATTGCAAAAAGCTTAAAAAATACACAGGGAAAGGTTTCATCCTTGGGGAGAGGAGGAAATCACAACTGTAAATTCTTTGAGATCGGGGTTTGTGTCTTGACACCTAGCAGGTATGAAATGGGTGCTTCGTATATAATTTGATGATGACATCCTGAGGTTTCCATGATAGAATACGGTAAGCTTTTTTAATCATCCAAAGTAAAGGCTATGTAGAAAACATAGAGGACTGGCTTCCATCATTAGAAATGCTGCAACAAAAATAATTTGTAAAAATTATTCATTCATCTCAGCAGATTAGTGCTATCAAAAACAGCTATTAGTAGCTATCAAAAACAGCTGCATTTAATCATAATGGAAGCTAGTGCTAGTACTTAACTATTTATACATAAAAATGATTTTTAAAACTTCTATTTTAAAGTTTGTTATGAATAAAATTGTCACCGCCCTAACAAATGTGGTGTTTCTGCTTCACCACTTAATGTTGCAAATACAACAGTTGAGTTCTGAAAGTCACACATGGAGTACATTCTTTGGAATCTTCTTTGTTTGATCACTGCTGAACAACATGCAAAGCTTTGTATTTTTTCACCTGAATAAATAGTGCCCTGCATTTCACCCTTTGAGGTCAATACATATGTCTCACAAGACAGGCGTTCTTCAGCTCTTTTCCTGTAGATTCTAATGAAAAGCAAAAAGCTCAGCAGTCATACCACCTGACTGAGAGTGGAAAGGCCTGTGTTTCTTATTCTTGTTTTGCAAGGCAAGATGGTGATCTCCACTGGTTTTATATGTGGTGATGCTTTCTTACTAGAAAAGAACTGTATGTATCTATATGCCTCTCTCAATTTTGTTTATCGACCAACATAGCTTTAAAGCAGATGACTTGTCAAATACTCTGAATATCTGAATTTCGTTGTAATTTGCAATAGCTGGTGTGCAAAATAGTTGCCAATATATGCATAGTGTTTGTAAAATTAATGATTATTTGCCAGGATAAATAATGTTCAATTGATATCTTGAATTCTAACTTGGCAGTAGCCCTTTAAAAAGTTTCAGCTTTCATTAGAAATCATTTATTTATTATTTATAAATGTTAATTGTGGGTAGAAAACTTGTTTACTATTTTAAAGAAATCTCAGATTATCTATACCATGTATTTAGTTGAAAGTGTTTGTTTTGGACCTGTCTTGAATTTGACACTTTTTAAAATAACATAAAGAAAAACTACTGTGATTTAATTGTGCATAACAAATGTATGATAAGTTTTAGAGTCCAAAGCGGAAACAAAAACTTCATTTGCATAGCTTCAATGAGTCTCCATAAATTGACCTTTTTTTAGACACAGGGGCCAGGTTTGGGGAGCTGAAATTTTTCTAATGGTGACTGGATATTCAAAGTTTGCTAACAAATACTATACACTGTGTAGTATTTGGAAATGTCTCATAGTAGCAGCATTAGACAAACTAAGTTTTCATTAGTTGTGATGAGAGCCAAGTACATATGAATGTGCACATGGTTTTCTTATTTGGGTACAGGGAAATATTTCTATAGTACATTCACACCTCGTCATTCATGTGGGGAAATATTTGATGTGTTGTNAAACGTACTTTGCAAACATTACCCCTTCTCCTTAGAAAACACTCTTGCCTCTAAAATAAATCCTGAAACTCAAGTTGGAGAATCAAGTCATTATGCCATTTGGCCCAACTTACCAGTCCACTTTCTCTTCTGCTACCCTGCAGTGTGTCTCCACTCGAGCAAGGGTGACCCATCACCGGACTTCTGAAACTATTTGGTCAGCTCCTCTCTAATCTGTGCTCGCCCAATTCCACTTCCCTGGAATGTGCTCCTCCCTCTACTCTATTTATTAAACCTCGATATTTCACATTCTTATCTCGAACTCCAGCTCTACCACCCATGATGTCCTCAGCCTCAGAACTCTTGAAATTAGTTATTGTAGAATCTCATAAGTTTCGTACCTAAAGGGAGCTTTATAAGTGACCTGTCTTAATAAACTCATTTCAGTAAGAAAACTGAGAGCCATGGAAGATAAAATTAACAGCTTGCTATTGCAAAAAGCTTAAAAAATACACAGGGAAAGGTTTCATCCTTGGGGAGAGGAGGAAATCACAACTGTAAATTCTTTGAGATCGGGGTTTGTGTCTTGACACCTAGCAGGTATGAAATGGGTGCTTCGTATATAATTTGATGATGACATCCTGAGGTTTCCATGATAGAATACGGTAAGCTTTTTTAATCATCCAAAGTAAAGGCTATGTAGAAAACATAGAGGACTGGCTTCCATCATTAGAAATGCTGCAACAAAAATAATTTGTAAAAATTATTCATTCATCTCAGCAGATTAGTGCTATCAAAAACAGCTATTAGTAGCTATCAAAAACAGCTGCATTTAATCATAATGGAAGCTAGTGCTAGTACTTAACTATTTATACATAAAAATGATTTTTAAAACTTCTATTTTAAAGTTTGTTATGAATAAAATTGTCACCGCCCTAACAAATGTGGTGTTTCTGCTTCACCACTTAATGTTGCAAATACAACAGTTGAGTTCTGAAAGTCACACATGGAGTACATTCTTTGGAATCTTCTTTGTTTGATCACTGCTGAACAACATGCAAAGCTTTGTATTTTTTCACCTGAATAAATAGTGCCCTGCATTTCACCCTTTGAGGTCAATACATATGTCTCACAAGACAGGCGTTCTTCAGCTCTTTTCCTGTAGATTCTAATGAAAAGCAAAAAGCTCAGCAGTCATACCACCTGACTGAGAGTGGAAAGGCCTGTGTTTCTTATTCTTGTTTTGCAAGGCAAGATGGTGATCTCCACTGGTTTTATATGTGGTGATGCTTTCTTACTAGAAAAGAACTGTATGTATCTATATGCCTCTCTCAATTTTGTTTATCGACCAACATAGCTTTAAAGCAGATGACTTGTCAAATACTCTGAATATCTGAATTTCGTTGTAATTTGCAATAGCTGGTGTGCAAAATAGTTGCCAATATATGCATAGTGTTTGTAAAATTAATGATTATTTGCCAGGATAAATAATGTTCAATTGATATCTTGAATTCTAACTTGGCAGTAGCCCTTTAAAAAGTTTCAGCTTTCATTAGAAATCATTTATTTATTATTTATAAATGTTAATTGTGGGTAGAAAACTTGTTTACTATTTTAAAGAAATCTCAGATTATCTATACCATGTATTTAGTTGAAAGTGTTTGTTTTGGACCTGTCTTGAATTTGACACTTTTTAAAATAACATAAAGAAAAACTACTGTGATTTAATTGTGCATAACAAATGTATGATAAGTTTTAGAGTCCAAAGCGGAAACAAAAACTTCATTTGCATAGCTTCAATGAGTCTCCATAAATTGACCTTTTTTTAGACACAGGGGCCAGGTTTGGGGAGCTGAAATTTTTCTAATGGTGACTGGATATTCAAAGTTTGCTAACAAATACTATACACTGTGTAGTATTTGGAAATGTCTCATAGTAGCAGCATTAGACAAACTAAGTTTTCATTAGTTGTGATGAGAGCCAAGTACATATGAATGTGCACATGGTTTTCTTATTTGGGTACAGGGAAATATTTCTATAGTACATTCACACCTCGTCATTCATGTGGGGAAATATTTGATGTGTTGTTAATTAATAGTGTGGACTACTCTGGATAATCTTAGATATATTAGAAAACTGATTTTATTAGCAGATCTTACCAGTTAAGTCTAGTGATAATATATGGACTGCTAGAAACTTCTTGGTTTTTGTTTGTTTGTTTTTTAAACACCTAGATTTTTCCCACTTACTTTATTCCAGGGGCAGCTTCCTCACGTGTCTTGAGGTCCAATTGCCATTCATGGCAGATACCATCACTACTCAGATGGAACAACCTGTACTCTGTGAGTGCGTGCTAAGTCGCTTTAGTCATGTCCAGCTCATCTGGACTGCAGCCCACCAGGCTCGTCTGTCATGGTATTCTCCAGGCAAGAATACTGGAGTGGGTTGCTATGCCATCCTCCAAGGTACCTTCCTGATCCAGGGATCAAACCCACATCTCTTATATATCCTGCACTGGCAGGCAGTTTCTTTACCACTAATGTCACCTGGGAACCCAACCTGTGTTCCATCCATCTGCATATTCTTTTTAAAATGAAAATCTGACCCAAATGGAAATGAGCATCTGCATAAATTTTATTTGTATTACTCCTCACCACCAAATCCTCAAATGATCCCCTCTTTTAATAGGCTAGAGTTGACTATATCAGAAATTGACTGATACAAACCACATCATTATCATCTTAAACGCTGTAAAAACTTGGACATAGACAAAGCCTCATATATGTAGAATTTTTAAAATTATAGAAGAACAATTTGATTCACTATGTCTTAAAGTTACTAATTTCAATGTTATTTGTTTGTCTAGTGAGACATTTGTTCAGTGGACACGTAAGAAAGAGAAGCAAAGGAGGACCTCCTGACATCAGTCAAAGGTGACAAGTGATAATCAAATACTAAGATAAGAGACAGAAAAATAAAGAAAGCGGCACATGATCTGTCAAAGTACAGTGAATCCAAAAACTTCGTCACCTGGTCTCACAAGTGTTTCTGTCTTTAATAATTACTGTCTACTGAGTTCTAGATAGTGAAGATACAGAATGGTGAATACGGGTCTAGAACAGTGAGTAAGGATATGGACACTGAAGATTTAGAGCAGAAGGCTTCCCTGGTGATTCAGTGGTAAAGAATCTGCCTGCTAATGCACGACTCACTGGTTCAATCCCTGGGCCAGGAAAATCCCCCCATGCCGCAGAGCAGCTAAGCCCGCATGCCACAACTCCTGAGCCTGTGCTCTAGAGCCTGGGAGCCGCAACNGAATCTGCCTGCTAATGCACGACTCACTGGTTCAATCCCTGGGCCAGGAAAATCCCCCCATGCCGCAGAGCAGCTAAGCCCGCATGCCACAACTCCTGAGCCTGTGCTCTAGAGCCTGGGAGTCGCAACTGCTGAGCCCACATGCTCAGCTGCTGCAGCCCATACCCAAGAGCCTGCGCTGCACAACAAGAGAAGCCACTGCAATGAGAAGCCACGCACCACAACTCTAGAGGAGCTCCCACTTGCCACAGCTAGAGAAAAGCCCGCACGGCAAAAAATACATAAATCAATGTTCAAAAACTTATTTTTTTTTTAAAAAAGATGTAGAGCAGAAGATACAACAGACAAAGCCCCTCTTTCTGTATAATTTTGAGGAGATAGACACTAAACACATAAATAAAAATAACCTTGATCATTTTATGGGATAAATTCAAAACGGAATAAAAACAAGGTATGATAAAAACTTACAATGGATGGTTATGGAAGGCTTCTCTGCGACAGTGGTGTTTGAGGGGAGGGTTGCTGCTGCTGCTGCTGCTAAGTCGCTTCAGTCATGTCCGACTCTGTGCGACCCCATAGATGGCAGCCTATCAGGCTCCCCTGTCCCTGGGATTCTCCAGGCAAGAATACTGGAGTGGGTTGCCATTTCCTTCTTCAGAGGGGAGGGCCGAATGTCTAGAAAAGCAGAGGGAGGGACTGATGAAAGTGTTCTAGGCCGAAGGAAGAGTAAGTACGTAGACCTTGAGGCATAAATGAGCTTAACATGTATAAAGAAGTAAGAAAGGCCAATGTGCTTGAACGGCAAGTGCTGGGAAGAGTAGTATGAGAAGAGGGTGGGAACGGGTGGCCAGACAGAAGTCACACGTGACCTTTTGTGGAGAGAAGCAATTTGAATTATAGTCTGTTGTGTCAGTGAAAAAGATGAAGTGAAGTTCAGTACCCTTGAAACATATTGATGTTAAGTACACACCGCTGTATTTAAAATGGATAATCCTTGAGGACCTACTGTATTACACATGGAACTGTGTTCAGTGTTATGTGGCAGCCAATGTTCTGTGGATGGGAGGGGAGTTTGGGGCAGAATGGATACATGTGTATGTATGGTTGAGTCCTTTTGTTATTCACCTGAAATATCACAACATTGTTAATCAGTTATACCCCAATACAAAATAAAAAGTTTTTTTTTTAAAGTATTACGGAAAATGACTGTAAGATGTTATGGAAATATTTGAACGAACGTTTTGGCCAACCCAATGTAAGGACTAATGCTCTTATAAAGATTTGAATAAAAGTAGAGTTAGAATGAACAGTAAGCAGGTCAGGTTTATTTGGAAAATTATGAAGTCTTTAATATTGCTGGCACAGTTTGAATTTCCTGAGTCCCTATAAGCTTACTGGCACTTCAGAAGTCATTTAACAGTGATATTTAAAATTTGCAACTTCTTTCTTCTTNAATGACTGTAAGATGTTATGGAAATATTTGAACGAACGTTTTGGCCAACCCAATGTAAGGACTAATGCTCTTATAAAGATCTGAATAAAAGTAGAGTTAGAATGACAGTAAGCAGGTCAGGTTTATTTGGAAAATTATGAAGTCTTTAATATTGCTGGCACAGTTTAAATTTCCTGAGTCCCTATAAGCTTACTGGCACTTCAGAAGTCATTTAACAGTGATACTTAAATTTTGCAACTTCTTTCTTCTTTACAGTAAGTGCCTTAGGCTCCCTGACACCAGGGTGGGTATAACTGATATATACCTTGCCACCTGGAAACCTATTTGTGACTAAGATTAGTCAATATTATCTCTAACATGTTTATGACAGACTTCTTCCAAACAGGTTCAGCATTTGCTCTTTTGTGCTGGACAGGCTCTCTGTTGGGCTTTGGGTGGCCTGTCAACATTTCACTCTATAGCACTTCATTGCTATTTCAACAGATACCATGTTATCTGTGGCTGCTTTTCCAGACCCAACAATTCCCAACCAATGGCCACATTGCTTCCAGATGCAGGAAGCACACTTAATATTCCACCAGGCAGTGCCAGAAACACTCGGAATCCCCATTGTGCCCAAGATGGGAAGCAATTTGTGGCACAATGGATAACGGGAAGCTGACTTTCTCTCCTGTGACTTAGGCTTTATTAGAGGATCCCAAGATGCTGTTCACTGTTATTTTACAGCTTCTTCAATTGTTGTTCAGTCTCTAGGTTGTGTCTGACTCTTTGCAACCCCATGACTGCAGCATGCCTGCTTCCCTGTCTTTCATTATCTCCCAGAGTTTGCTCAAAGTCATATCCACTGAGTTAATCCTATCATCTCATCTTCTGTTTCCCCCTATCCTCCTGTCCTCAATCTTTTGCAGATCAGGGTCTTTTCTAATGAGTTGGTTCTTCACATCAGGTGGCCAAATATTGGAGCCACAATTGGCGCAGTCTTCCACAATTCCTCAATCTTCCTACATTCAGCTATGACACTGACAATTTTTGTCACGTGTGCGTTAGTCCCTCAGGCGTGTCCGACTCTTTACAACCCTGGGGTCTGTAGCCCACCAGGCTCCTCTGTCCTTGGGATTCCCCAGGCAAGAATGCTGGAGTGGGTTGCCATTTCCTTCTCCAGTGCATCTCCTGACCCAGGGATAGAACCCAGGTCTGCATTGCAGGCAGATTTTTTACTGTCTGAGCCCCAAGGGAAAAAAATTTTTTGACACATCAGGTACTATTTATATTTTTGTTTTCAGTTGTTATAGGCAGTCAAGTTCCAAAAGAAACAGTCAAAGAAACAATCATTGTGATCTATTTGGAAGAGCTCCTTACCTCTGATAGCCAAGAGCTTTGTTACTAATACAAGTTCATTTGTTGTACATTGCCATGTGGCATTGCTACTGGTGCCTCAACCTGAGTATGTCCAAAATTAATTCATTGTGTTATCTTTCACACTTATCTGGACTCCTAATCTCCTGTCCCTTTTTTCTTTTTTGTCTAGTTTTTGTTTCTTTTTAGTTTGTTTATTTTTTGTCCTTATGTTTAAACTCTCCCAGTCCTCTGCTTAATAGGCGGCTAGGTTATCACACATAGCTGAACTTCAGCTCTGGACGTAGTCTATACTCAATTTAGAACTCCCTAGTTACACATATGGATGAAAGTGACAAGAGTTGGCACTGAAGAGGTAAGCAGTTTCTGATACTGAAAGTTTTTATACTCAAAGTTAATTGGGACCATTGAAGCAGGGAAGTAACTCATCAGAATTTAATATTAGGCAGATCCTTTTGGCAGGATTAGGGTGGGGGGATTGGAAAGAACTAGAAGCAAAGAATGTAGTAATCATATAGGTGAGATAAAATGAGAATCTGAAGAGATCTCTTTGTAAGATATATAGGAGCTAAAATGTGCAGAGTGTGGAATACTAACACAATAAAGGAGGTGAAAAGGAAATTGAGAAGTTAAATGTGACTTTCATCTTCTTGGCTTCCAAGTTGAGGTCAAAAAAGTAAGGTTTGGTTAAATGTACAGATTCACGAGGCAGAACACTGGTTTTACTACTCACTAGGCTGTGTGACCTTGGGCAAGTTACTTAGGCTTCTTTTCATCAGATATGGATAGTTATTACTTCCTAGGATTTTTTTGACCACTAGTGAGTTAATGTTTGTAAATTCTTAGAACAATACTTGGTATGCAGTAAATATTTAAATAGTTTTAGTTACTGCTGTTGTTCAGTTTAGTTCAGTCGCTCAGTCGTGTCCGACTCTTTGCCACCCCATGAAGTGCAGCACGCAAGGCCTCCCTGTCCATCACAACTCCCGGAGTTTACCCAAACTCATGTCCATCGAGTCAGTGATGCTATCTAACCATCTTATTCTCTGTCGTCCCCTTCTCTTCCTGCCTTCAATCTTCAAATGAGTCAGCTCTTTGCATCAGGTGGCCAAAATATTGGAGTTTCAGCTTCAACATCAGTCCTTCCAATGAACACCCAGGACTGACCTCTTTCAGGATGGACTGGTTGGATCTCCTTGCAGTCCAAGGGACTCTCAAGAGTCTTCTCCAACACCATAGTTGAAAAGCATCAATTCTTCGGTGCTCAGACTTCTTCACAGTCCAACTCTCACATCCATACATGACCACAGGAAAAACCATAGCCTTGACTAGATGGACCTTTGTTGACAAATGTCTCTGTTTTTTAATATACTGTCTAGGTTAGTCATAACTTTTCTTCCAAGGAGTAAGTGTCTTTTTATTTCATGTCTGCAGTCACCATCTGCAGTGATTTTTGGAGCCCCCCAAAATAAAGTCTGACACTGTTTCCACTGTTTCTCCATCTATCTGCCATGAAGTGATGGGACCAGATGCCGTGATCATAGTTTTCTGAATCTTGAGCTTTAAGCCAACATTTTTGCTCTCCTCTTTCACTTTCATCAAGGAGCTCTTTAATTCTTCTCTTTCTGCCATACGGGTGGTGTCATCTGCATATCTGAGGTTATTGATATTTCTCT
>SJYW01010174.1:214533-252160 GCA_006410735.1 Raphicerus campestris
AAATAAAGTCTGACACTGTTTCCACTGTTTCTCCATCTATCTGCCATGAAGTGATGGGACCAGATGCCGTGATCATAGTTTTCTGAATCTTGAGCTTTAAGCCAACATTTTTGCTCTCCTCTTTCACTTTCATCAAGGAGCTCTTTAATTCTTCTCTTTCTGCCATACGGGTGGTGTCATCTGCATATCTGAGGTTATTGATATTTCTCTTGGCAATCTGGATTCCAGCTTGTGCTTCTTCCAGCCCAGCATTTCTCATGATGTACTCTGCATAGAAGTTAAATAAGCAGGGTGACAATATACAGCCTTGACATAGTCCTTTTTCTATTTGGAACCAGTCTGCTGTTCCATGTCCAGTTCTAACTGTTGCTTCCTGACCTGCATACAGGTTTCTCAAGAGGCAGGTCAGGTGGTCTGGTATTCCCATCTCTTTCAGAATTTTCCACAGTTTATTGTGATCCACACAGTCAAAGGCTTTGGCATAGTCAAGAAAGCAGAGATAAATACTGTTGTAGTTTGTACTTAATGTAATATTATTTTAATATTATAAAATGGGTGGTAATGGTGCTGCTAATTAGAATGGGAAATAGAGGCAAAGTATACTTGAAAATTAAGATTATGTTTTGATTTGGACTTATGGAGTCTGAGATGTCACTCATATTTCCAGGTAATGAAATACTGCCAGAAGATGAGCCTGTAATTCTAGCAAGGGCTCTGGAGAGAAGAATGTAAGTAGGCTAAGGTTGCCTTCAAAAACATGCTGGGGTTTGGGAATTAAACAGAAACTAGTGTATTTGGAAATAAATAAAATGAGAATGTGGTGATAGAATACATAGCACATTCTTTCAAGAAGTTATAGATGAGAGAAAAATAGGTATGACAGTAGCCAGAGAGAGGGAGAATTTTTAATAAAGTTTTTAAAAATAAAAGTTAAATATTTTAAATGAAAGAATAGCTTTAATATATTTATAGACTGAGTTTGTATAAAACCAGAGGAGGGAAAGGAAAGGAAAATGCTTAATAAAAATCAAGATAAAAACTAATATTAGCTATTTACTAATGGAAAAGACATTTATTCTGAGTCAGCCACTGTTCTAAGCATTTACATGAATTATCTCACTGGACACTCAGAAGCAAGCAAGATGGATACCGGATGAGTAATCTTGAAGTCTAAGAGGCTCAGCTGGAGTGTGTGACCTTGAACCCATGACTGCCTGTGACCAAAGTTGTTATCTCTAGGTACTATATGATTTTGCTTCCCATGCTTGAAACGAAAGGGATAATGGATAGTGATCCTAAAAACAACACTAGAGATTACAATAAAGAGAAAAAAATGGAAAAATAAAAGTAATAATCTATAATGGAAGAGAATGGAAAAGAAATGTATATATATGTGTGTGTGTATATATATATATATTTATATATGTGGATCACTTTACTGTATACCTGGAGCAAACACGATACCATAAATCAACTGCATTTCAACAAAAATTTTTAAATGGAAAAATCAAAAGCATCAAAATAGTTGAGGATATGATTTAAGAATCTTTGGCTTGGGTTAGAAACAAAGATATTAAATGAGTAAGGGGATACAGAAAACAGATTTCTCATACCTTCAGCTCAGTTCAGTCGCTCAGTCACGTCCAGCTCTTGGCGACCCCATGGACTGCAGCACTCCAGGCTTCCCTGTCCAGCACCAACTCCTGGAGCTTGCTCAAACTCATGTCCATCAAGTCAGTGATGCCATCCTTCTCATACCTTGGCCCCTGTGAAAATAGAAATTATATTTGTATTAAAAACTTCTAAATCCTGATATTCAGTTATCAAATCCCAGTCACCAAACAAGTTTAATGAACTTACTTGTTTTTTAAAAAATACCTAAATTTTTTGGTTCTCTTGAAAAAGTGCTAAGACCCCTTTGGCTATAAGGATTGAAAATTATATTTAAAAGTATTAAGCCTCATCTAGATGCATGGGATGCGGGGGTCGGAAGGAAGTCCTAGAGGAGGACTTGGGTATATGTACATATATGTATACGTATACATATAGCTGATTCACTTCATTGTACAGCAGAAACTTTACATTGTAAACAACTATATCTCAATTCCAAAAAAGGAGAAATATATTTACATTAAAAAAGTAATAATCCTAGATGAGAGTCCATTTATCTACACTGGTTTTAGGCAGAAAATACAGAGAGATTTACTGGTGTGTCTATTTTTTTTTTTCCACCAGAGTTTAAATGTGGTTAACGGGGTAATTGTTAGCAGAAACCTTTTCCTTATGGCAATGTTGGTGGGCTTTAAATTCCCTTGTACTTAAATTATCTGTTTTCCCCCTTGTTTTAGCTATGCAGTATTTACTCCAGAGGGGGGAAAATTCCTACTGATTCATACCAGGCTTATAAAACAGAATGTGTGCTTCTACTTTTTATAGGCAAATGAAATAGAATGATTATAAACAATGAACTTGCCAACGTGATACTGCTAATCAGCTTGTTTAAACAAAATCCATACCAAGTGCCAAATACCTGCCATCTTGTTAAGGAACAGTTTGTGTTCTTTGTATATGGCCAGATATGATTCCCCAGAGATTTGATGCTATGAGCCTGGAATTCAATTTGTATGTGGTTAGGAATGATATTAGGTTCTAGACACACTGCCAGGGCATATCTTTCCAAACAGGTGGGAGAATGAGGCAGAGTGGAAAAACTCTACAGTGATGCTTGAGGAGATGCATAAATAGATTTATTTTTATAATAGCCTTTCAAGAATCTTCTTAGCCCTTTTCCACTGCTCAAGTTAATCACAAATTTAGGAAGTTCTCTTTACATACTTAGTATTTTCCTTAGCTTAATGCAGTATAGAGGATGTAATTCAATGTTTATAAATATTCGTTTTCTAGAAACTTTTTTAAAATAAGTTTCATGAATCCATATTTAATTTACTCCATTTTCCCCTTCTGTTAAAGAGACATTTAACAATTAAGAAAACGTATGGCACAGAAAATTTGTCTTGGACATTCTCAGAAATAAATTACTTCTCTGCTTTAATATACTACACTAAGCTGTTTTTTTAGTGGAATGAAGATAAATATCTTACCAAATGTTTAAAATATTGGCATCAGTGAAGGCTAATCTGCATGTCTGTGATTGATATTAGGTCATTCTAGAAACCTGTACTCAGATAAGACCATATGACTAGGGTCCCTTTTAAAGTTATGTGTACCTTTTAAAGTCATCGCTATTTGGGTAAATTCTGGAATTTTATTGAATATTTTTTCTTGGCCATTTTGCCTTACAGCATCTGCTAAGTAAGAAATAAATGAATCTTCCAATATTTTGCATTTTGATTTTTAAAAAATAAACATATGATGTCTCATTTAAGTTTTCCTATATGAAATATTTCACCCTAGTTAATTTCTAGTGGGGTTTAAAATCGTATATCATATAACAAATAAGCCTCATCAGATAAACTGGAAATTATTCCAGTTGAGTCTGTCTTCTGATTCATAGAGCATTTCGAGACTAGCCTTGGAAAAATTGACATAATGGAAGAAAAACTGCTTAACTTTCTGGAAAGATGTTATGGAAATAAACTGTGCTAATGCCATCTTTCACAGTTAGATCAACCTCCAGCTCGACATATACTCAGCTGTCTTTTTCCTGCTTAAGCTTATTTCACCCTCCATGACCTGTTCTGTCTTAGTGGGACTGGAGAGGAATCCAGCCCCGCCTCTTAACACAAACATAGCATTTGTCTGCTAATAAAGAAGTTAATAGGTCTTTCTTCAGGTTAACTTCAATTAACATCTGTAATTTTCTTATTCATTAAACTGAAATCTTTCTGACAAAAGACTGGTCTTTGTTTGGACCTGCATCTAGTGATCTGCTCTCTGTAACTACCACCACGACCTCCAGGAGATGTCAATTTCTGAAAGACTGGCTCAGCGAGTAAGGAATCCACCTGCACTGTGGGAGACTTGGGTTCGATCCCTGGGTTGGGAAGATCGCCTGGAGACGGGAAAGACTACTCACTCCAGTATTCTGGCCTGGAGAATTTCATGGACTGTATAGTCCATGGGGGTCAGAAAGAGTTAGACATGACTGAGTGACTTTCACTTCAATCAACAGTACATGAATAATCTTGATCTTTCACTTCCATACAGAAAAATACTCAAATTTCTGCTCAGTTATTACAGAGCAATATCTAATCTGAAAACCAGGGAAATGGATGCACACACCTGCTTATTACTGTGAGAAAACCGAACATCTCTTTTCTCAGGTTACGTTCCCTTAAATTGTGATATTTCTGGAGAAAATGCTCCTTGTCTCTGTTGTCTACACCAACCATTCCCACTGGGTCTTGGGAAAAGTGGCAACCTTTGGTGCAATTATGTGATGAAAGAAGTGTGGGCCAGGTACTCATCTGACTGGGCAGATCCTGTCTGTCCCACTTTAGCTAAAACCCTTGACTTTTCTGGGCCACCTTTATTCTTCTTTATTCTTTTAAAAATTAACTTAATCAATGTAAAGCATATGATGCAGTGTCCAGAACACAGAGAAAAATCAATAAGTCAAGAATCAGTGAATTAATGCATATAGATAGTTATACACATATCAGGTCAGCCTATGGACTTTGCCACAACAGGCACCTTAAAGCTAACATATATGATAACTCCATGAGAAAACTTGAGCTTCCCTGGTGGCTCAGATGGTAAAGAATCTGCCTGTGATGCAGGAGACCTGGGTTCAATCCCTGGGTTGGGAAGATCCCTGGAGAAGGGCGTGGCTACCCACTCCAGTATTTTTCCTGGAGATTTCCATGAACAGAGAAACCTGGTGGTCTACAGTCCAGGGGATCTCAGAAAGAAGGACAGAACTGGGTGACTAATACTTTCACACTTTCATGAAGAAAATTAGAGGAAATAGTGATAATTATATATATTTCTAAAAGATCAAATTTGTTTGGAAGGCTAAATTATTAGTTCAATAAGTTCCCCATTATAGTTTGAACAACCTTGTGAAAGAATGTCTTAAATAGTCCATAAGAAATATTGTAAGTGATGTTAAACAGTTACATTTCCTCATTTTTAACCAGTGTATCCTATATTAATGGCTTATTTACACATTCAGATTTCTTTTCACTGTATTTCATAAATTAAGTGAAATATAAAGTATGAAAATGTCAGTTATGATAGTGGTAAAGAAAGCTGTGAACTGTTATCATGTGATAAGTATGTAGATAATTAGAACTAGTCTAAAGGTAGAGGAATATAGAGAAATAAGTGATAGGATGTAAAAAAAGATGAGAATATGGGACTAAGAAGGGTAGCTGAGGTCCCTGTCTTACCCATTTTCTTGAATTTAAAGTGTAGTTTCATATTTTGGTGGCTTTAGAGGTTGTGAAATATTTCTTTGCTTAAAAATAAAAACTGTAATGAAACCACTGGATATACTACATAAATACTGATATTCTGAATTCTCTACCTGGAGAAGGAAATGGAAACTGACTCCAGTATTCTTGCCTGGGAAATTCCATGGACAGAGACGCCTGGCAGGCTACAGTCCATGGGGTCACAAAGAGTCAAACACAACTTAGCAACTAAACAACAACAGCCATCTATCATATTCTACTTTTCCAGCCCTTTTTCCTTTCTTTCCCTGCAACCGCCCAAGAAGATACATATATTTCCCTCCAAACACGTCATTTTCTCTTACCTCTACTCTTCTGTTCTGATGTCTATCTTAGTCCATCTTCAGCTGACAATATCCTGCACACTTCTTCATAAATCTAGACTAAAGCAAATTAAAAAGCCAGTGGCTGGAAAGGAAAAGAAAGAGAAAATGTAGGTTCTCCTTTTAAAAGTTTGTTAGCAAAAAGAAGGAGAAAGGTGAGGATAATATTGAAAGTCCCTGAGGGAGATTTCTCTTTAACTTTTCTTTTGTCCTCATGGGTGTAGAGAATTTTGCTTTAGATTCGAAAACTAATAGAGAGGAAGAGAAAATTGTGTAGCCTAGGAAAATAGAAAGCTTGATAGAGAAAAGCTGGAGGAGGTGAAAATAAACAGTGGGGATGTAAGATGGGGGTGTATATCTCACATCTAGGAGGTTATGTGTGATAAGGCTTCAAAGAAATACTGTAAAGTTACTCATCTGCTTTGGGAAGTAAGGAGGAACAAATAGCTGAAGATGTATGTAGATAGGTGAAAGGTGAAGAATTTGAGTGAACTCATTATAATCGCCTGCATCTTCTCAGAAACTTAACTGCTGAAAATGAGAAATACAGGGTTGGAGGAGGATACTTCAGAAGAGTAGAAAATTTCTGGAAGGGCTATCATAAGAAATAAGATATGTTGTCAGCTGAATTTCAGGAATGCAAAGTTAAACTGAAGGTCTAGTTGAGGTTAGTTGCATATAGAGATGATGCAAGTTGCAGTTAAGGAATCTCATATTCTGTTCATTTCTAAGAATAATGCATAATGCTGTACAGTTATATTTTATGATTAGGTTCCTGATAGATATAGCAGATAATAGACATGATTACATGTCAGTGTTATTGTTGGCAGGCTTCCCTGGTGGCTCAGATGGTAAAGAATCCACCAACAATGCAGGAGACCCAGGTTCAATTCCTGAGTTGGGAAGATCCCCTGGAGAAGGAAATGGCAATCCACTCCAGTATTCTTGCCAGGAGAATTCCAAGGACAGAGGAGCCTGGTGGGCTACAGACCATGGTGTCTGTTATTGTCGGCAAAAGATCAGACATTCCTGAAACTGCAGGAGCAGCATGCCTTTCTTCAAGCCTTTAATTTTAATAAAATGGATAAATATTCGTTGCTAAAACAATCTCATGTAATAGCAGCCTGTCCTAGATAGAATTATATCTGCAGATGTACCGAGAACTTTTGGAGGTTTCAGTCAGTTCTGATACATTCTGTTTTATAGAACGTTGACATACATGGTTTTATATTATTGGAGTTGTCGGTTAAGAAGAACTAAGACTAAATGATTATTTTACATTTTAGGTGTGATGATAGAAATGGGATAAGCCTCACCCAGTTTTTGTATAGCTAGGAGATCAGATAGTCGTTGGCTTTAGACTCGACTGCAGGTTCAAGTAGAAACTAGAAGTGGTAATGACAGTGATATCAGAGGTGGTATGGACAAGAGTGCTAGCAGTTTTGTCTTGGAAAGAAGAAAGCGAGAACACGCAACTTCCTCTTTGCCTATATCCCCAATTACATAATAATAGGGTAATAGTAGCTGCTGTAGAAAATGATCCACAACATTTGTAACTGTTTGAACAACTAGTTTATTTCTTGCTCACAAAACAGTGCTGAGCTATTCCGATTTAGTGGAAAGTAAGAAATGTTTCATTCCACTCAGTCATTCAGAAACCCAGAAACCCTTAATGGAAGTCTCTCTCATATTCAAGACATGGTTTCCAAGGTTGTATAGTTGTCTCCTTCCAATGGAAAAATGAGAAAGATCATGGAAGTTGGCTTCTGGGAAGCCTGATTTGCTGATATAGAAGTGGAGCACATAGATTGTGCTAATGTTCTATTATCCAAAACTCTGTCATGTGGCCAAACCTAATTGTAAGGAAAGATAAGAATGTAATCTACCTGTATGCCTAGGAGAAGAGGAAAAGAGGTATGGAATAACTTATATTCGGTGCCATACTAACTGCTTAGTAAGTGTTGTGACAAAAGTTACTGGTATATTCACTTAATATGGAAAGTTATCTCCTACCTAACCCTAATCTCCATTTAAAGATTAGGAACACATGGCTGGTTTTCCTTCAGTTGGCTCTTGCTTAAATATATTTTTAACAATTAACCTCACTATCCAACATTCAAAACTGCTGAATAATTTTAGAATTCACCTACTCAATACCATTGCTACCAGTTCAGTTCAGTTGCCCAGTCATGTTGAGCTCTTTGCGAAACCATGGAATGCAGCACGCCAGGCTTCCCTGTTCATCAAATCCCTGAGCCTGCTCGAACTCATGTCCATCGAGTCAGTGATGCCATCCAACCGTCTCATCCTCTATTTTCCCCTTCTCCTCCTACCTTCAATCTTCCCCAGCATCAGGGTCTTTTCTAGTGATTCAGTTCTTTGCATCAGGTGTCCAAAGAACTGGAGATTCAGCTTCAGCATCAACCTTTCCAGTGAATATTCAGGACCAATTTCCTATAGGATTGACTGGCTTGATCTCCTTCCAGTCCAAGGGACTCTCATGCGTCTTCTCTAGCCCCAAAGTTCAACAGCATCAATTCTTTGGCACTCAGCTTTATGATCCAGTTCTCACATCCATACATGACTACTGGAAAAACCATAGCTTTGACTATACATACGTTTGTCAGCAAAGTAATGTCTTTGCTTTTTAGTATGTTGTCTAGGTTCATCATACCTTTCCTTCCGAGGAGCAAGTGTCTTTTAATTTCATGCCTGCAGTCACCATTTGCAGTGACTTTCAAGCCCAAGAAAATAAAGTCTGTCACTGTTTCTATTGTTTCCCCATCTCTTTGCCATGATGTGATGAAACAGGATGCCATGATATTTGTTTTTTGAATGCTGAATTTTAAACCAGCTTTTTCACTATTCTCTTTTACTTTCATCAAGAGGCTGTTTAGTTCCTCTTGGCTTTCTGCCATATGGATGGTGTGATCTGCATATCTGAGGTTATTGATATTTCTCCTGGAAATCTTGATTCTAGCCTGTGCTTCATCCATACTGGC
This sequence comes from Raphicerus campestris, assembly GCA_006410735.1. Classification (NCBI taxonomy): domain Eukaryota; kingdom Metazoa; phylum Chordata; class Mammalia; order Artiodactyla; family Bovidae; genus Raphicerus; species Raphicerus campestris. The sequence goes on from SJYW01010174.1 coordinate 223,273, forward strand.
ATTTTGCATGATGTACTCTGCATTTAAGTTAAATAAGCCAGTTAACAATATACAACCTTGACATACTTCTGTCCCAGTTTGGAACTAGTCTGTAGTTCCATGTCTGGTTCTAACTGTTGCTTCTTGACCTGCATACAGATTTCTCAGGAGGCAGGTCAGGTGGTCTGGTATTCCCATCTCTTTAAGAATTTTTCATAGTTGACTGTGATCCATAGTCAAAGGCTTTGACCTAGTCAATGAAGCAGAAGTAGATGTTTTTCCTGTTATCTTGCTTTTTCAATGATCCAGAGGATGTTGGCAACTTGATCTCTGTTTCTTCTGCCTTTTCTAAATCAAGCTTGGACATCGGGAAGTTCTCAGTTCACATACTGTTGAAGCCTGGCTTGGAGAATTTTGAGCATTACTTTTCCAGCATGTGAGATGACTGAAATTGTGTGACAGTTTGAGCATATTTGGCATTGCCTTTCTTTGGGATTGGAATGAAAACTGACCTTTTCCAGTCCTGTTGCCACTGTTTTGTGTTTTCCGAATTTGCTGGCATGTTGAGTGCAGCACTTTCACAGCATCATCTTCCAGGATTTGAAATAGCTCAACTGGAATTCCATCACCTCCACTAGCCTTGTTCATAGTGATGCTTTCTAAGGTCCACTTGACTTCACATTCCAGGATATGTGAGCACGCCATCGTAATTATCTTGGTCACGAAGATCTTTTTTGTAGTTTTCTATATATTCTTGTCACTTCTTACTATCTTCTGCTTCTGTTAGGTCAATACCATTTCTGTCCTATATTGAGCCCATCTTTCATGAAATGTTGCCTTGGTATCTCTAATTTTCTTGAAGAGATATCTAGTCTTTCCCATTCCACTGCTTTCCTCTATTTCTTTGCACTGATCTCTGAGGGAGGCTTTCTTATCTCTCCTTGCTCTTCTTTGGAGCTCTGCATTCAGATATGTATATCTTTCCTTTCCTCTTTTGCCATTTGCTTCTCTTCTTTTCTCAGCTATTTGTGAGGCCTCCTCAGACAACCATTTTGTCTTTTCACATTTCTTTTTCTTGGGGATGGTTTTGATCACCGACGCCTGTACAATGTTGCAGACCTTTGTCCATAGTTCTTCAGGCACTCTGTCTATCAGATATAATCCCTTGAATCTATTTGTCACTTCCACTGTGATCATAAGGGATTTGATTTAGGTCCCACCCAAATGGTTTAGTGGTTTTCCCTACTTTCTTCAATTTAAGTCTGAATGTTGCCATAAGTAGTTCATTATCTCAGCTAAGTCAGCTCCTGGTCTTGTTTTTGCTGACTGTTTAGAGCTTTTCCATCTTTGGCTGCAAAGAGTATAATCAGTCTATTTACTGTATTGACCATCTGGTGATGTCCATGTGTAGAGTCATCTCTTTTGTTGTTGGAAGAGGGTGTTTGCTATGACCAGTGTGTTCTCTTGGCCAAAATCTGTTAGCCTTTGCCCTGCTTCATTTTGTACTCCAAGCCCAAACTTGCCTGCTACTCCAGGTATCTCTTGACATCCTACTTTTGCATTCCTGTTCCCTATGATGAAAAGGACATCTTTCTTTGGTGTAAGTTCCAGAAGCTGTAGGTCATAGAACAGTCCAACTTCAGCTTCTTCCGCATTAATGTTTGGAGCATAAACTCAGTTACTGTGATCTTGAATGGTTTGTCTTAGAAACGAAAAGTGATCATTGTCATTTTTGAGACTCCACCCAAGTATTGCATTTCAGACTGTTTTGTTGACATTGAGGGCTACTCCATTTTTTCTAAGAGATTCTTGTCCACAGTACCGGATGTAAGGGTCATCTGAATTGAATTCCCCCATTCCAGTGCCTTTTAGTTCACTGGTTCCTAAAATGTCAATGTTCACTCTTGCCATCTCCTGTTTGACCATTTCCAATTTACCTTCATTCATGGTCCTAACGTCCCAGGTTCCTATGCAGTATTGTTCTTTACAGCATCGGAGTTTACTTCCATCATCAGTCACATCCACAACTGGGCATTATTTTTGCTTTGGCTCAGCCTCTTCATTTCTTCTGGAGCTATTTCTCCAACTCTTCTCCAGTAGCATATTGGACACCTACTGACCTCAGTTCAGTTCAGTTGCTCAGTCATGTCTGACTCTTTGTGACCCCATGCGCTGCAGCATGCCAAGGCTCCCTGTCCATCACCAACTCTTGGAGTTGACTCAAACTCGTGTCCATTGAGTCAGTGATGCCATCCAACCATCTTATCCTCTGTTGTCCCCTTCTCCTCCTGCCTTCAATCTTTCCCAGCACCAGGGACTTCTCAAATCAGTCAGCTCTTTGCATCAGGTGGGCCAAATATTGGAGTTTCAGCTTCAACATCAGTCCTTCCAAAGAACATTCAGAACTGATTTCCTTTAGGATGAACTGGTTGGGTCTCCTTGTAGTCCAATGGACTCTCAAGAGTCTTCTACAACACCACAGTTCAAAAGCATTAATTCTTCAGTGCTCAGCTTTCTTTATAGTCCAACTCTCACATCCATACATGACCACTGGAAAAACCATAGCCTTGACTATACAGACCTTTGTTGACAAAGTAATTTCTTGGCTTTTTAATATGCTGTCTAGATTGGTCATAACTTTCCTTCCAAGNGGTTGGGAAGATCCCCTGGAGAAGGGAATGGCTACCCACTCCAGTATTCTGGCCTGGAGAATTCCATGGACTCTATAGTCCATGGGGTCGCAAAGAGTCGGTCATGACTGAGACTTTCATTTACTTACTTAAGTATATTTAATAGATAAGAGACTGTTTAAAGGAAAAATAATGACAAACTGTGGGTCTTCTAACATATGAAGAAGCATAATCCATAAAAGAAAAGTGGATAAACTCTACCTTATAAAAATGTAGAATGTCATTCTTCAAATGATGCTCTTAGTAGAGTGAAAAGATAAGCCATAGACTGGGAAAATACTTTTAAAACATTTATGTGATAAAAGATCTATATCAAGAATATATAGAGAACTCCCAAAATTTAATTATTAGACAACAAACAATGCAGTAATCAAATCAGGCAAATAACTTGAACAGATACCTTACCAAAAACAATACAGAAAAGGCAAATAAACACTTGAAAAGACATTTAGTGTTACTAATCTCACTAAGAAATGAAAATTAAAATCATAATGAGATACCACGTCACACCTATTAATATGTCTAAAATAAACAAGACCGATCATACCATCTGTTAGCAAGGATGTGGAACTCTCATATTGTGCTAGTGGGAATGTAAAATGGCACAGTCACTTTGGAGAACTTTTTTGACAGTTTTTTAATGACTAAACATTCACCTACTATATGACTTAATAATTGCCCTAGTTAGTTATCGAAAAGATATCCTCATACAAAGACTTATACATGAGTGGTCATTGGAACACGATTCATAACAGCCCCAAACTGGAAACAACCTAAATGTCCATTACAGGCTCAGTTCAGTTCAGTCGCTCAGTCATGTCCAGCTCTGAGAACCCATGGACTGCAGCACGCCAGGCTTCCCTGCCCATCACCAACTCCTGGAGCCTGCTCAAACTCATGTCCATCGAGTTGGTGATGCCATCCAACCATCTCATCCTCCATCATCCCCTTTTCCTCCCGCCTTCAATCTTTCCCAGCATCAGGGTCTTTTCCAATGAGTCAGTTCTTCATATCAGGTGGCCAAAGTATGGGAATTTCAGCTTCAGCATCAGTCCTTCCAGTGAATATTCAGGACTGATTTCCTTTAGGATTGACTAGTTTGATCTCCTTGCAGTTCAAGGGATTCTCAAGAGTCTTCTCCAATATCACAGTTCAAAAGCATCAATTCTTCTGCACTTAGTTTTCTTTATGGTCCAATTCTCACATCCATATATGACTACTGGAAATGGATCTTTGTCAGTAAAGTAATGTCTCTGCTTTTTAATATGCTGTCCAGGTTGGTGATAGCTTTTCTTTCAAGGAGCAAGCATATTCTAATTTCATGGCTGCAGACACCATCTGCAGTGATCTTGGAGCCCAAGAAAATAGTCTGTCACTGTATCCATTGTTTCCCCATCTGTTTGCCATGAAGTGACAGGAGCAGATGCCATGATCTTCATTTTTTGAATGTTGACGTTTAAGTCAGCTTTTTCACTTTCCTTTTTCACTTTCATCAAGAGGCTCTTTAGTTCTTCTTCACTTTCTGCCATAAGGGTGGTTTCATCTGCATATCTGAGACTATCTTGATTTCAGCTTGTGCTTCATCCAGCCTGGAATTTTGCATGATGTACTCTGCATATAAGTTACATAAGCAGAGTGACACTATACAGCCTTGACGTACCCCTTTCCCAATTTGAAACCAGTCCATTGTTCCATGTCCAGTTCTAACTGTTTCTTCTTGACCTGCACACAGGTTTCTCAGGAGGGAGGTAAGGTGGTCTGGTATTCACATCTCTTTAAGAATTTTCCAGTTTGTTGTGATACACACAGTTAAAGACTTTAGCATAGTCAATGAAGCAAAAGTAGGTGTTTTTCTGGAATTCTTTTGCTTGTTCTATGACCCAATAGATGTTGGCAATTTGATCTTTGGTATCTTTTAGCAGGCTAAAGGATAAAAATACAGTAGCCCCATACAAACACAAGTAGGAACACTACCTCTCAAAAAAAAGCAATGAATTGCTGATATGTGTTACTATGAGAATGAAATCCAAAATGATTATGCAGAGTGAAAGAAGCCAGATAAAAAGAGTCCATAGATGATTCCATTTATACAAAATTCTAAAAATGCAAATTAATTTATAGTTTAAGAAAGCTGTCTGATTGGCTCCTGATGAGAGGTTGGAGAGACATAGGAGGAAGATTATGGCGGCAACAAGATGTGGGTTGTGTGTTCACCATCCTTATTGTCAGGATATTTTTACAGATTTTAAGCAGATAAAACATAAATAGTGCATTTTAAATATATGCATATTTTATGTATGTCAACGGTACCTATTAAAATATAAAAATAAATAAATGGATTAAATACCTACATCTGCTCCCCTCGAAAAATTTATATAAACAACAACAAACCAATGGAGAAATTATTAAATATAAAAGTAAAGATCAATAAGGTAGACAATGGAAAATGTCTACGTAACAAACAACTCAAAATCTTGGTGTTATGAAAAGTAACAAAATAGACAAACTGCCAGCTTACTTCATAATGCAAAAAAGTGAGGGCGCACAAAATTATACAAAATAAGAAATGATAATATGTAAATCACCATTGAAACAAAAAATATCATTTCAAAATGTTCCAGAAATTTTGATACTGTCCATATATTTGTTTCCTTGAGTTCATTTCTTCATAGACATAATAGCAACTGCAATAACTATTTAGAAGGTGCTGCTGCTGCTGCTAAGTCGCTTCAGTCATGTCCGACTCTGTGCGACCCCAGAGATGGCAGCCCACCAGGCTCCCCCGTCCCTGGGGTTCTCCAGGCAAGAACACTGGACTGGGTTGCCATTTCCTTCTCCAATGCATGAAAGTGAAAAGCGAAAGTGAAGTCGCCCAGTCGTGTCCGACTCTTAGCGACCCCCCATGGACTGCAGCCTTCCAGGCTCCTCCTTCCGTGGGATTTTCCAGGCAAGAGTGCTGGAGCAGGGTGCCATTGCCTTTAGATGTCAGAGTGGGGTGCCGATTTAGAAGTTAGATACACACAAACTTGTGGATAAGACTGTTTTATCACTGACGTGGCTTAGAATTGTTTGCTCATGCTAATGATAAAAAGCTGACTACTCTTAGTTGGTTTTATTCTTTTTAATTTTCTATACACCGCACACCCCTTTCTTGCTTATAGGACCACTACCTTTGTCCCTTCCTTGATATATCACTACATCCGATTACTTCTTAATATTTCCTACTGAATAGTTTATTTCCATTTTTTTCTAATTCCCAAAATATTTTTTTCTCTGAATGTTTCTCTTTTTATATTATGGATGAACCACACCCTTTGAACCCTTTGGGAATACTAATTTTATGTAGTTTGAGGTTTTTTATTATACTTTATTCATTATCACTGAGAGACTATATTACCTCTGAATCTCCTTTCCAGTTTTTTCTTTTTTTATCATCTTTGTTTTATGTTAGAAACTCTCCTCCAGTGCCTAGAGATCTTTGGTTTATTTATATTTAAGAGAATGCACTGAAAAAGTCAATTTGGAAGGTCTCTAGCCCTGTGACTGACTTTTTCCCAAAGATACAGAAGTATAGATCTCACTATACTAAATGAGACAAAGTATAGTCTCTTTGTCCCTCACTTCATAATTCTCTTTGCCCTTATGAGTTTATATGATTTTTATCCCTTTACTGTTACTTCTTAGGCTTTCCAGAGGAGCAGAGGTAGATGGGTGTGTTCAATCTGCCAGATTTATCCAGGAGCTTGGACTCTTCCTGTATGACATATTTAAATTAATAACATTACAATTTATATATTGAAGCTGTCTGTAATTTTCAAGTGTTTAGGTACGTTTTCTTTGGCCATTTTAAAAAGCTGTTCCATTAGGTGATCACTAATACCTGTTAAATTTAACTTAGAAGAGAAAGAAAATGTCTCTTATAAAGCCTCCAAATAAATTCATTTTATACCATACTTACTTTAAATATACTTAAAAATAAAACAAATATGTTTATACAACCTGTGTTCAAAGTTGAATAAATAATTATCAAATAATGAGGGTTAAAAGTAAAGAAAAAATAAAATGTATCAAGAAGATACTTTTTTTCCCCCACATACTTCACTGGTGCTGAAATGTGTTATGAGCTATCTTTCTTTGTAATGCTTTTGGCACTTCAGTTCATGCAGATCAAAACTAGCATATGTTCTTTCCCTGATTTTCCATTTCTTCACTAACTTAAACATTGTGGGGGCTGACTATATTACTCACTAATGGTGGACTAAAGTAGTTAGCTTGAAATTGATTTAAATTAAATCTGATATTTCAAAGATACAAGCCATGTCTTGACAGCATTACCACAGCACCCATGAGATATTATATAATCAGTTGGATACAGATATGTGTTTATCAATTGACTTGATTTATCTAGGAATACTTTTCATGATTGTATTGTTTTTCTTTCAGTTCAGAAATTTACTTCAGAGAAAATCTAAAGGTTTCTTTTTTCCACACACCATCCCCCAGGCTTCTAGCAAAACTAAATTAAAAAATAAATAAAAGAAAATAAATCATCTTAAGTTAGGGCAATGTGCTATATATTCCAAGATAACATTTTTTTAAGAAAAATATTTACTTTCAATGTGAAAGAACTTCAATGTATCCTTTCTAGAAAAAATATTTTTATTTCAGCTCACTAGTAAGATATTCCATAGTTCAGCATTCCAATTAAGGTGTCTACATGTTTTTATTTTTCTTCCAGAATATTTTATTTACTATTTTACTACTATAATACATTAAAATAGCTATAATATTTTCAGAAAATTATTTAACTAGGCTGTACTTTAGTTTACTATCCTAAAGGATAAAGAATATAGAATATGAATTTTTAAACTTACATATGCTGTCATGTATTATTGCTTTAAAGACAAAAAGTGCCTAGAAAATTATGTAGAGAAGGGGAAGTATAATGGACTCTTGAGTTAGACTACCTGGATTCAGACCTTTATTCCATCACTTATTGTCTTATAGAAGAATAGCCCTTGGTGTCCTCATTTTTAGAATAAGGCTAATAATAGTACCTCATAGAAATGTTAAGAAATTTAAAGAAGGGTAACACACATAAAGAAAAGGCGATGGCACCCCACTCCAGCACTCTTGCCTGGAAAATCCCAAGGAAGGAGGAGCCTGGAAGGCTGCAGTCCATGGGGTCGCTAAGAGTCAGACACGACTGAGAGACTTCACTTTTGCTTTTCACTTTCATGCATTGGAGAAGGCAATGGCAACCCACTCCAGTGTTCTTGCCTGGAGAATCCAAGGACAGGGGAGTCTGGTGGGCTGCTCTCTCTGAGGTCACACAGAGTCGGACACGACTGAATCGGCTTAGCAACAACAGCAGCAACGCACATAAAAAGCACTACATAGCTCCAGTTACTTAATAAGAACTCAATAAATGTTATGTAATAATTGTAATTAATATAAACTAGAAATATTATTATTATCATTATCACCAAGTTACATAAGATCATTTTAAGATATTTCCCTTTATTCTGTTATTAGATTTGGGACAGATCTTTAGGTCTTGATTCCTGACTTCCTAGGCATCCATTGACGAGCAAGATATATTTCTGAGAATGGTCTAGAAAACAAGTATGAACTTACTGGAAAAATATGTTAGGAAATTTCTCATCCTATTTTGAAGTGATAGCAATATTAATAAATTTGTAAATAGAATTTCTTTTTGCAATCATTAATTAGCATTCTAGGAAAAACTCGAAGTCAATCATGCATTTAATAAATCACCAAAGAACACTTTCTATGTCTAAAACCATGAATGTCAGAACATATTACAGTTTAAGAATTAATAGCAATAACAAAGTTTTAATTGGTTTTGGAAAGGAAATTATCCTTATTATTTCCATATTCAAACCTCAGTAATCTTAAAACTGATATGATTTATTATACAGTAGTGATATTCTTTTTTTAGCCTCTTATTTTTGTAAACTTGTGAAATATTATTTCTTATAATCTTAGAGCTTTTTTCATTAGTTTTGAGTCTGAGAAATTTTGGCTTAGCACCTTCCACATATTCCAATGACAATGGAGTAATAAACTAAAATATATTGTGGAAAAGCAAAAACCAGTAGACTGAAAATGTTACCATGGATTCTGTTTTCTTAAAAAAAAAATACTCTTTTTCCAATAGCAACATTTATGATAATTCTTTCATTTGCTCTTGACTTCTGGTTTATGAAACTATTCAGAGCCATATTCTATACTTATCTTTTCCTATTATACTTTCATTCAAACATACATTTCCTTCTGTCTTCCCAACTGATCTCATCAAGTGAAGTAGGAGGGAAACTGAATTCCTTCCTTCTTCCAAACACTGCATTTAGTCAATCATCATGTGATGCATTTTGCTTTTAAACAGTCTGTCAATTCCATTCTCTCCCTGTCTTTTCTTTCCTTGTCTTAGTTTCTGTGCCAGCTCCAAAATGAGGACTTGAAGAAACAATCATCCTTGAAACATAGCCCTCCAACCCATTCTTCTTTCTACATTATTGACAGTGTGCCCTCTAGAAAACATGATCCCTACAGAAGTCACACATGGCTTTTTAGTGTGAGAGATAAAACCCATCTTTGCTGGTTCTCGCCTACCTGATCAGTATCTTTTCTCACCTTTGCACCAATGGTATATTCAGTTTTTAAAAGATACTTTTGCTCCCCCAACCCACATTCAACCAAAAGAGATCAACTCCTGTTTGCTGAAATCAGGAAAAGTGAGTTTGACTAACCAAGACAAAGTTTCTTAGATTGATGAAAAAGATTGTTAGGTTGATGTTCTTGACTGTCCTTCAATGGCGAGATTGAAAATTATACAAAAGAATGGAAGGTAAGCTGTATCTTTATCTAGTAAGTATCTGTACTCTTGGAGCTGCCACAAAGCATTCACAGATGTAATAGTCGTCTGTGGAAGTGAGGACACCAGTTTGGTCTCATAGGCAGAACAGTATGAGAGCTTTGGTTTATACCAATGCCAGGGGCTCCCCTCGTGGCTCGGATGGTNGCATTCACAGATGTAATAGTCGTCTGTGGAAGTGAGGACACCAGTTTGGTCTCATAGGCAGAACAGTATGAGAGCTTTGGTTTATACCAATGCCAGGGGCTCCCCTCGTGGCTCGGATGGTAAAGAATCTGCCTGCAGTGCAAGAGACCTGGGTTTAATCTTTGAATTAGGAAGATCCCTTGGAGAAGGGAATGGCTACCCACTCCAGTATCCTGGCCTGGAGAATTCCATGGACAGAAGAGCCTTGTAGGCCACAGTGTATGGGGTCTCAAAGAATTGAACATGACTGAGCAACTTCTACACACACAGTGCCAGGTCAGGGCTCTTTTTGGTTGCTGACTCCTCAGCCTCAGCATTGCCACTTTAAGCATACCTGGAAGGAAATTCACATGTGTTTGTGGCTGGCATTCTCATCAGCAGGCAGCTTCAAATCATCTGATATTCAGGCGCTGATGCCATCTTCTTCCCTTGAGTGAGTTGGATTTTGTGATTCACTTTTAACAGATAGAATACAGCAGAATTTATGGTATGTCAATCTTGAGATTGGGTTATAAAAAGACCGTGGCTTCCTTCTTGAGCACTGTCTCTTAGATCACTCATTCTGAAAGAAGCAAGCTGACATGTTATGAGTAGGCCTGGGGAGAAAAACACTTGAATGCGCTTGGGAATAAATCCTCTATTCCGAGTCAAGCCTTGAGATGACTGTAGCCCTACCCAACAGCTTGACTACAACCTCATGAGACACCCTGAGATAGAGGCACCCAGGACCAGATTCTTGGCTCACAGAAACTGTGAAATAGTAAACATTTGTTGTTTTAAGCTGCTAGATTTTAGGAGTCATTTGGGCAGTGGATAACCAATACTCTGTTCCTTACAGCTGTCACACCTCCGTGCAGTGCCCTGGCTTTAGGCTAGTTACACTGCCAAAGTCCCGAACAGCTTTAGAAATTACCATATGCAGTGAGCTGCTTCATTTCTTCCCTCCTTCTCACATGCCTTTCTTCTTCCGGTCTGCCTTCCATGTCCGCTAGTTTTCTCCTCTTACCGTGAGATTTCCTGAGATGGTAAACTTAGGTACTTCCTCTGTGTTACTTCTACGCTTTGTATCTATTGTTGACATTCTATTGTAATGATCTGAGAGATCCTCTGACTCACAAACACACAACCTAATTCTCGGTGCCTCTTTTCTCTGTGTGTGTGTTTAAAGATGACACTTCTCTTCTTGGTAAATAAAAAGTAAAACCTTTGTGAGGGTAGTAGTTGCCTGATTTATTTTTATTTTTTTTTACTTTTCAAAGCTTCGATATGTCAATCACATCACATGCTAAAACAGGTACAATATTGTTTGTCCCATCGTTAAAATGAATGTTCAGCTAGACTACATGGGTAAACAAAACAGGCACAGTAAAACAACCAGATCTTTTGCATTTTAAAAACGCCCTGTGGGCAGTTTTCCTTGAAACCTCCATTGACAATAAAAAGAAAGGCATGCCTGAGGAAATGCACAATAATGGCTTGTAAAATAACTTTCAAATTACAAGGAGTCAAGCGTTCTGGTTTCTATCAGGGCCCAGTGGCCATTACCAAGCTTTAATGGGCGCAGGTGCAGTTGGTTCTTAACATGTTTTGCTTTTACTTAATCCCGTTATCACTGGCTGTTCCCACAGTACCCACTCCGTCTGTTCGCCCTCATCCTTCACTCATTTAGCACGGCCTCGGCAAGCTCAGTTTACCAATGGAAAGGAAAAAGTTCCTTGATTTCATCATGATCTAGTAGGGAGTGACCTTGTATTCTTAAATTCATTGGCCTAAAAGTATGAAGACTTTGGCAGAGTTGATTTTTTTCAACTTTTCATGCTTTTCCTCATAATGTCAATATTATGACCAGTTCATATTCTAGGTATAGAACTCTGAAAAACTGCTGACTTTTAGCCTTATCATCAACCCTCAGTGTGGTTCTTTGCTAACTTATTTCTATCGTTCATAATTTTTATTGTCAGCTTCTCATGTATTTGCTATGCTATAACCCCTAATTGCTTCATTTCTGAAAGCTTCCATAAACTTTTCTCTTTGTTATAAATGTTTTCTCCTTTAAAATTTTGGGCAAAGATTTCCCTACATTTAAAAATATATATATTGTGTGTTTTGAGTTGTAGATACTGAAAGCAGGAAAATGATGAATCTGATTGGAAGTATGCCAGAAAGGGTGGACTATTTGAAAAAATGGCTCAGTTTCATGGTTTTCCTTCATAAATCTTGCTGTTTACTTGGAGAAAAGCCATAGATACTNAAGGGTGGAATATTTGAAAAAATGGCTCAGTTTCATGGTTTTCCTTCATAAATCTTGCTGTTTACTTGGAGAAAAGCCATAGATACTCTGGGAGTTTGCTTAAAGAATCACACACCTTGAACTATGAGTTCTGCTTGCTGTTTCCAGATGTATAGAATGACCTGCTGCCTACTCTTCGATTACACATTAACCTTGCCTCCTTAGCTTTTTGGGCTTCCCACGTGGTTTGGTGGTAAAGAATCTGCCTACTAATGCAGAGGATGGGCAGGTTCAGTCCCTGGGTTAGGAAGATCCCCTGGGGAAGAAAATGGCAACCCACTCCAGTATTCTTGCCTGGAAAGTCCCACAGACAGAGGAGCCTGGAGGGCTACTTAACGTTTTATTAATAATTGAGATACTGTCTTCCCTTTTGACTGGAAATACAGAACACAGAGAGAACATATAAGAGGATTAGTTAAGAAATGCATATGAGGTTTTAGCCAGTGAAGACAAGAAACAGCAACTGGAGAGAATTTATTTTGCAATACTATAATGTTTAATTGGGCTTCCCAGGTAGCACTAATGGTGCAGGACCCACCAGCCACTGCAGGAGACATAAGAGATGTGGATGCAATCCCTGGGTGCGATGATCCCCTGGAGGAGGGCATGGCAACCCACTCCAGTATTTTTGCCTGGAGAATCCCATCCATAGGGTAACAAAAAGTTGGACAAACAATGTTTAATTATTACTGTTCTGATTCACCTTTTAAAAGCAGAGTAGCAATTGTCTCTAATGGTAATTATTCTTCTCTTTTTTCCCTATGAATTCTCCTTGAAGCATGTATTTTCTGACACTCTTTCCTGGGTCTCCACACTGAGTAATTATCGCATTGGATTAATATTTTCTATTTAGACTTTGGGCTCATTCTTTTCTGTATTCCTTATGTTAGAAAAGAGTCTGTTATATAATAGACTCTCAACAAATGTTTTGAAGAATGGAAGGAAGAATAAAGAACTTCTGTATAAATTTTTCATCATCTTCTAAGAGCTATGGCAATTTTAGTATTATTCTAACGAGTTAATTCTAACAATTAATTATAAGCATTATGAGGTGTTTGATATGGATTATGCTGAAAGCTACTAGGAATATACATATATACTACTAAATCAGTATTAATTGGGCCCACATCTGTAATGTGGGGCCCTGCACCCATAATGTGATTATGGTTGCTTATCATCTATCTGTATGGCTATACTTTCGAGACCATAATATATTATGTTCTGCATATAATAATTTTGGAGTCTGTATAAATGTACCAGCCTAAACAATAACTGAAAATCTATGAATGGCTGTTAAATATAAATTAACACTTGTAGAAGCATGCAAATAAACTTTTAATGAACTACTAAATTACTCTTTAAACTTATGCCAGCTAATATACTCTCAGCTTAACATAGGGCATGAAAAAGGGTATAAAATAAAAAGTGTACAACATCCTTATAGGAAAAATAAGGCATTTTCTAATATTAAATTTATTTATTCATTCAGGAAATAAGTACTGAGTTTCTATAAAGTGCTAGGTGTCATTATAATTCTAGGATGTAGCAGGAGGACAAACAAATTCCCTGTCCTCCAGGAGGTGAAATTATATTGGTGGATAGAGGCCAATAAGCATATCTGTCATAGACTGATGATAAACTGACACAGACAAATAAAAAGAAAGAATAATAACAGCCTCTGATAAGTGCTATGAAGAAAACTGAAGGGTCAGAGAGTGATGGACTATTTTGGTAGATGGTAAGGGGAGAACTCTTATCAGGCTGAAGATGTCAGGATCTGAAAAGATTTTCTCCAAGTGAGATAATTTCAGAGAATATACAACTTGATATTTTTTACATTTTTTGAAGCGTAGTTAACTTACAGTGTTGTGCTAGTTTCAAGCATACAGCAAAGCACTTCAGTTATACGTATATGTATGTATGCACTTTCAGATTATTTTCCATTATAGGTTATTATAAGATACTGGGTATGGGTCCCTTTGTTGTACAGTAGGTCCTTGCAGTTCACCTGTTTTATATGTAGGAGTATATGTATGCTAAGTGCAGACTTCTAGTTTATCCCTCCCCCTACTTTCCCTTTTGGTCACCATTAGTTTGTTTTCTATGTCTGTGACTCTATTTCTAATTTGTAAATAAGGTCATTCATATCATTTTTTAGTTTCCACATATAAGTGATGTCGTATTATGTCTTTCTCTCTCTGACTTACTTCCCTTAATATGATAATTGCTGGGTCCATCTATGTTGCCCAAAACAGCATTACTCATTCTTTTTGTAGCTGAGTAATATTCCATTGTATATATATACTCGACAGCTTCTTTATGCATTTAAGACTATATGACTTTAGATAAGAGTGAAATGTAGGAGACCAACCGTGGATGTCCAGGGAAGCCAAAAAATATTGGTCTTAATTCAGTTAGACATGTAGACCCCTATAGTGTCCTACATTTAAAAACTTAAGACAAATTCAACTCAGAAACAGGCAGTGGTATATCTTTCAGAAAATGTGACTCCCTTCGGCAACTTATCTTGATCTTTCATGTGTGAAAAGGCGATTTAGGTATATATGTAGACAGTAGTATGTTTATGAAAAAAATTAGATATTATGTAAAAAATTTATCTTAGAAAGTGTGACATCAGTTGACTTCATTGCATTTAACTGTTTCTGTCATTGACTCAAAGTAATTGTGTAGTTTATTGTCAAATTTAATATTTATTTTATATTTCATTAAAAGTTATGAATATATATCTATATATACATACATTGAGTGTGTTCACACACACAGTGTATCAGTTATATAATGATATGTTTCATTCATAGCAAGACTCAAGCAACTTTCCAACTTATTTTGTTAAAGATCATTAAAATATTAGGGTTTGTTTGAGATAAACTGGCAGATAATAACTCGATGGCAAAATATTGGATATTATTTTTATTTCTAGGAAGAAGGTGGGTTGAAGTCATTGGTTTCTTGTTTTAAGTTTAGATAGCTGGTAACATTTTCAGACAAGATAGATTTACATGTTTTCTTCATCAGCAGTTAAGAGTTGGATCTCGGAGGACATGTTGCCAATAAAATTAAATCAAACTATTTCCCTCACACTTACTGAGATATTGATTATGCAAGGAATTAATAAATATGAGTTTTAAAAATAATATATCTAGATAGATAAGGCAATTCTTATTTCTTCTTTATAAAGGAGATCTAAATCCTTGCCTTAAAAATCATAAAGATTACTATGAAATGTGCTTTTAAATTCATTAAATACACTTGATTTCAAAAAATTAATGTACTGTCATGTGTGGTCCTAAGCTAGGCTTCACTCCATGTTATCAGTGGTCACTTTTAGTACATAATTTGTTGAATTTTCTATGCTAATCCTATAACCTGGAATGTAAATGCTAAAGGAGCAATTTTAAACCAGCACAGAATTATTCAACAAAAAATATTTGTAGACCTATGACTTATACACATGTTAATTTGTTGCTAGAAACGACAAAAAAGGAAGACAAACTTTAAACATTGTAACAAAACCTAATTCTTTAGACAATATATTTTTTTATACCATTTTCTATGCACACACACATACACGCAAACACAGGTTTATCTGATCCCATGGTTAACTTTTGACCTCTGATAAAATAGGGGATATATCTGATGATAGCCATTAATATATGTGTATAAATGATTATAAATATAAAGTAATGTTAAATTGAATTTTGGGTTCACACTTGGTTTTCATGAACCAGTTTCTGGCTTAGTCTACGCAGGAATCTTTATAAGAGACTATTCAGCTGCACAGTGGTATTTGAGAATGAGTAGAACTGAAATCTATAAAATATGACTTAATTTGCCACATGTCAGAAGCCATAAAAGCAAATGTATCTAAAGTTCTTTCATGCCTACAAGTATAACACAAGTGGTCTTTTTCGTCACTTACAGTAAATATGATTATTGCCAGATTGTAAATATGGACCCAGGTTCTTCCTTGGGAAATTTAGTCCAATCTGTTTTCAACTCTTTACAGATGTGAGTTTTCCATAAAGATAATATATTTGTACTTTGCTACAAACTGTAAATTATATTATTTAATTTATCTCTTAAAGGTATATGATCACATTATATATGTGATTCAAGCTAGGACTAAATCTTCATGATGTTCTGTAAAAGAAGAAAAGGGTAGGAAAATAAGATGGCAGTTTCTTCACAATAGAGACATCTATCTCATTTTAAAGACAGCAATGTAATGACCTTATCAGAAGTGCTATTGCTGTCTTTCCATCGTCCAGATGCCCTAGAAAAAATCCAGAGACACTGTGCCTCATTCAGGCGCTTCTCAGCCTTTTGGCTAAGATCAAGTGTAGTATCTGTTCTTATCAGTTTAATATCTGATACGTCCTCTATCTGAGGACAATGGCTCAGATGGTAAAGCGTCTGCCTGCAATGCGGAAGACCCGGTTTCGTTTTCTGGGTCTGGAAGATCCCCTGGCGAAGGAAATGGCAATCCACTCCAGCACTCTTGCCTGGAAAATCTCATGCATGGAGAAGCCTGATAAGCTACAGTCCATGGGGTCGGACACAACTGAGTGACTTCACTAGGTCCTTACTGCAATCCCTTCTGTGTTCTCTGTCTCTGTTTTAGCCCTCCTCCAAACCTGACCAGTCAACTCAGAGATGTTTAGGGAATGTGTGTGTGCTCAGTCGTGTCCGACTCTTTGCCACCCCATGGAATTTTTGAGGCAAGAATACTGGACTGGGTTGCTATTTCCTTCTCCAGAGGATCATCCCAGCCCAGGGACTGAGCTCACCTCTCCTGCATCTCTTGCATTGGCAGGCAGATTCTTTTTCACTGAGCCACCTGGGAAGCCCCACAAACAACAGTAAAATAGTGGAAAATAGTTATTTAGGCACTCATTTTCACCTTTGAAAAACCTGTTCTACAAATTTTACTAATGCAGGTCAGCCATCATATTTTGCATGCTAAAGCACCATTTTTGACAGATAATCCTGCTTCCCTGCCTATAAACACCTCCTTTCTTATCTTTTGTGTTTTTGTTTGTTTGTTTTCCTCTTGTAAGGCTGTTCACTTTATTCCTATTAACACACATGATCTACCCAGCATATAAATTATTCTTCAAGAATCATTTACATGGTTGATAGGAAGTACATTGATTTGTTAAGAATTTGACCATCTATTATAATAATGATGGGCCTCAAATTTCTCAACTTGAAAAAGTGAGTTTCATGATTAGAAAGAATCCAAATCATCTCAGATACAGATCACTTTTAGAAATTATGCAAAATACTACTCCACTGGTTGAAAAGTTGGGTTGGTCACCTTGTATGTGGCACTGAATATTTTTTAAGGATACAGAAATGTTTCTGATAGATGAATAAAAACATCCTGAACTAAAACTTCCCCTACCAAATGGAATTTTCAGTGTATTATTGGTTTTAACCAGGAGAAAACCAAATGACAATAGTAATAATAATTGTAAAGGACAGATAGAAACTGACTTTGAAATGAAGATCATAAACATTCAAAGTGGCTAAGCCAACTCCACAATGTAGGCGGGTATTCAGTCAGAGGGAAGGACATGATCTCTAAGCAGCGGGGAAGCAAACATTCGGAAATAGTGGCTGTACATCACTGCACTGTGACATGTCAATACTCATGTCTGGTGCTTCATCCAAAGGTCATGTACCTTAGCCATTCTTGCAGTCAAACCTTAAAGGGATATTTCTAATCTGGTCCTCTGAAAGTTTTCAGACAGTTACAGGCAGGGAAGCAAAACTTGACGCCCCATACTCAAGAAAAATAATGTTTGAATAGGTTAACTTTGTATTTTAAGAGCTAACCTATATAAAGATCTTCAACTAGTCTTGATATTGTTATCTCATTTCATCCCACCTGCAATCCTGTGAGTTATCCATTGTTATACCCACTTCACACACAAGGAAACAGAATGAGAAGAGTTAAGGAGTCAGTGAAAGGCTATGCTTAACAGTATGAACCTAGTGATATAGGTTACATAAAAATTATATCACTAAAATGACCAGCAGATCCAAACAGAATGTGAACCAAACCTTAATTAAGTTGCAGCTTGAAATATTGTACATGGATATGCTATACCAAAGAAAATTGCCTTTATATGTTTCTGGTAATGAAAGTGAAAGTTGCTCATTTGTGTCCAGCTCTTTGTGACCTCATGGGCTATACAGTCCATGGAATTCTCCAGGCCAGAATACTGGAGTGAGTAACCTTTCTCTTCTCCAGGGGTTGAATTTTCCTTTCCCTTCCCAACCCAGGGATTGAACCCAGGTCTCCCACATTGCAGGCGGATTGTCACCTGAGCCACCAGGGGAGTCCAAGAATACTGGAGTAGGTAGCTTATCCGTTTTCCAGCACATCTCCTGTACCCAGGAATTGAACCGGGGTCTCCTGCATTGCAGGTGGATTCTTTACNCCCCCTACTTTCCCTTTTGGTCACCATTAGTTTGTTTTCTATGTCTGTGACTCTATTTCTAATTTGTAAATAAGGTCATTCATATCATTTTTTAGTTTCCACATATAAGTGATGTCGTATTATGTCTTTCTCTCTCTGACTTACTTCCCTTAATATGATAATTGCTGGGTCCATCTATGTTGCCCAAAACAGCATTACTCATTCTTTTTGTAGCTGAGTAATATTCCATTGTATATATATACTCGACAGCTTCTTTATGCATTTAAGACTATATGACTTTAGATAAGAGTGAAATGTAGGAGACCAACCGTGGATGTCCAGGGAAGCCAAAAAATATTGGTCTTAATTCAGTTAGACATGTAGACCCCTATAGTGTCCTACATTTAAAAACTTAAGACAAATTCAACTCAGAAACAGGCAGTGGTATATCTTTCAGAAAATGTGACTCCCTTCGGCAACTTATCTTGATCTTTCATGTGTGAAAAGGCGATTTAGGTATATATGTAGACAGTAGTATGTTTATGAAAAAAATTAGATATTATGTAAAAAATTTATCTTAGAAAGTGTGACATCAGTTGACTTCATTGCATTTAACTGTTTCTGTCATTGACTCAAAGTAATTGTGTAGTTTATTGTCAAATTTAATATTTATTTTATATTTCATTAAAAGTTATGAATATATATCTATATATACATACATTGAGTGTGTTCACACACACAGTGTATCAGTTATATAATGATATGTTTCATTCATAGCAAGACTCAAGCAACTTTCCAACTTATTTTGTTAAAGATCATTAAAATATTAGGGTTTGTTTGAGATAAACTGGCAGATAATAACTCGATGGCAAAATATTGGATATTATTTTTATTTCTAGGAAGAAGGTGGGTTGAAGTCATTGGTTTCTTGTTTTAAGTTTAGATAGCTGGTAACATTTTCAGACAAGATAGATTTACATGTTTTCTTCATCAGCAGTTAAGAGTTGGATCTCGGAGGACATGTTGCCAATAAAATTAAATCAAACTATTTCCCTCACACTTACTGAGATATTGATTATGCAAGGAATTAATAAATATGAGTTTTAAAAATAATATATCTAGATAGATAAGGCAATTCTTATTTCTTCTTTATAAAGGAGATCTAAATCCTTGCCTTAAAAATCATAAAGATTACTATGAAATGTGCTTTTAAATTCATTAAATACACTTGATTTCAAAAAATTAATGTACTGTCATGTGTGGTCCTAAGCTAGGCTTCACTCCATGTTATCAGTGGTCACTTTTAGTACATAATTTGTTGAATTTTCTATGCTAATCCTATAACCTGGAATGTAAATGCTAAAGGAGCAATTTTAAACCAGCACAGAATTATTCAACAAAAAATATTTGTAGACCTATGACTTATACACATGTTAATTTGTTGCTAGAAACGACAAAAAAGGAAGACAAACTTTAAACATTGTAACAAAACCTAATTCTTTAGACAATATATTTTTTTATACCATTTTCTATGCACACACACATACACGCAAACACAGGTTTATCTGATCCCATGGTTAACTTTTGACCTCTGATAAAATAGGGGATATATCTGATGATAGCCATTAATATATGTGTATAAATGATTATAAATATAAAGTAATGTTAAATTGAATTTTGGGTTCACACTTGGTTTTCATGAACCAGTTTCTGGCTTAGTCTACGCAGGAATCTTTATAAGAGACTATTCAGCTGCACAGTGGTATTTGAGAATGAGTAGAACTGAAATCTATAAAATATGACTTAATTTGCCACATGTCAGAAGCCATAAAAGCAAATGTATCTAAAGTTCTTTCATGCCTACAAGTATAACACAAGTGGTCTTTTTCGTCACTTACAGTAAATATGATTATTGCCAGATTGTAAATATGGACCCAGGTTCTTCCTTGGGAAATTTAGTCCAATCTGTTTTCAACTCTTTACAGATGTGAGTTTTCCATAAAGATAATATATTTGTACTTTGCTACAAACTGTAAATTATATTATTTAATTTATCTCTTAAAGGTATATGATCACATTATATATGTGATTCAAGCTAGGACTAAATCTTCATGATGTTCTGTAAAAGAAGAAAAGGGTAGGAGAATAAGATGGCAGTTTCTTCACAATAGAGACATCTATCTCATTTTAAAGACAGCAATGTAATGACCTTATCAGAAGTGCTATTGCTGTCTTTCCATCGTCCAGATGCCCTAGAAAAAATCCAGAGACACTGTGCCTCATTTAGGCGCTTCTCAGCCTTTTGGCTAAGATCAAGTGTAGCATCTGTTCTTATCAGTTTAATATCTGATACGTCCTCTATCCGAGGACAATGGCTCAGATGGTAAAGCGTCTGCCTGCAATGCGGGAGACCCGGGTTCGTTTTCTGGGGCTGGAAGATCCCCTGGAGAAGGAAATGGCAATCCACTCCAGCACTCTTGCCTGGAAAATCCCATGGATGGAGAAGCCTGATAAGCTACAGTCCATGGGGTGGCAAAGAGTCGGACACGACTGAGTGATTTCACTAGGTCCTTACTGCAATCCCTTCTGTGTTCTCTGTCTTTGTCTTAGCCCTCCTCCAAACCTGACCAGTCAACTCAGAGATGTTTAGGGAATGTGTGTGTGCTCAGTCGTGTCCGACTCTTTGCCACCCCATGGAATTTTTGAGGCAAGAGTACTGGACTGGGTTGCTATTTCCTTCTCCAGAGAATCATTCCAACCCAGGGACTGAGCTCACCTCTCCTGCATCTCTTGCATTGGCAGGCAGATTCTTTTTCACTGAGCCACCTGGGAAGCCCCACAAACAACAGTAAAATAGTGGAAAATACTTATTTAGGCACTCATTTTCACCTCTGAAAAACCTGATCTACAAATTTTACTAATGCAGGTCAGCCATCATATTTTGCATGCTAAACCACCATTTTTGACAGATAATCCTGCTTCCCTGCCTATAAACACCTCCTTTCTTATCTTTTGTGTTTTTGTTTGTTTGTTTTCCTTTTGTAAGGCTGTTCACTTTATTCCTATTAACACACATGATCTACCCAGCATATAAATTATTCTTCAAGAATCATTTACATGGTTGATAGGAAGACATTGATTTGTTAAGAATTTGACCATCTATTACAATAATGATGGGCCTCAAATTTCTCAACTTGAAAAAGTGAGTTTCATGATTAGAAAGAATCCAAATCATCTCAGATACAGATCACTTTTAGAAATTATGCAAAATACTACTCCACTGGTTGAGAAGTTGGGTTGGTCACCTTGTATGTGGCACTGAATATTTTTTAAGGATACAGAAATGTTTCTGATAGATGAATAAAAACATCCTGAACTAAAACTTGCCCTACCAAATGGAATTTTCAGTGTATTATTGGTTTTAACCAGGAGAAAACCAAATGACAATAGTAATAATAATTGTAAAGGACAGATAGAAACTGACTTTGAAATGAAGATCATAAACATTCAAAGTGGCTAAGCCAACTCCACAATGTAGGCGGGTATTCAGTCAGAGGGAAGGACATGATCTCTAAGCAGCGGGGAAGCAAACATTCGGAAATAGTGACTATACCTCACTGCACTGTGACATGTCAATACTCATGTTTGGTGCTTCATCCAAAGGTCATGTACCTTAGCCAATCTTGCAGTCAAACCTTAAAGGGATATTTCTAATCTGGTCCTCTGAAAGTTTTCAGACAGTTACAGGCAGGGAAGCAAAACTTGACGCCCCATACTCAAGAAAAATAATGTTTGAATAGGTTAACTTTGTATTTTAAGAGCTAACCTATATAAAGATCTTCAACTAGTCTTGATATTGTTATCTCATTTCATCCCACCTGCAATCCTGTGAGTTATCCATTGTTATACCCACTTCACACACAAGGAAACAGAATGAGAAGAGTTAAGGAGTCAGTGAAAGGCTATGCTTAACAGTATGAACCTAGTGATATAGGTTACATAAAAATTATATCACTAAAATGACCAGCAGATCCAAACAGAATGTGAACCAAACCTTAATTAATTAAGTTGCAGCTTGAAATATTGTACATGGATATGCTATACCAAAGAAAATTGCCTTTATATGTTTCTGGTAATGAAAGTGAAAGTTGCTCAGTTGTGTCCAGCTCTTTGTGACCTCATGGACTATACAGTCCATGGAATTCTCCAGGCCAGAATACTGGAGTGAGTGGCCTTTCTCTTCTCCAGGGGTTGAATTTTCCTTTCCCTTCCCAACCCAGGGATTGAACCCAGGTCTCCCACATTGCAGGCGGATTGTCACCTGAGCCACCAGGGGAGTCCAAGAATACTGGAGTAGGTAGCTTATCCGTTTTCCAGCACATCTCCTGTACCCAGGAATTGAACCGGGGTCTCCTGCATTGCAGGTGGATTCTTTAACAGAAAATTTGTGAAGATAATATAGAGTTCCCAGATATCACATACTCAGTTTACAGTACTACTAATGCCTTACATCAGTGTGAAACACATCAGAATTAATGAGCCAATATGGATTCATCATTATGGACTAAAGTCCTCAGATTTCCATAGTCTGTGCTGAAGATCCTTTTTCTGTTCCAGGATCCTTTCCTTGAGCTCCCCATGGCTTTTCTGTTTCTGAAGATTTGACGGTTTTGATGAGTACTTATCAGAACATGTCTCAGTAGGGATTTGTCCTGTAAGTTTTCATTTGCCTGATGTGTGTCTTGAGCTAAGAAATTTCCCAGGGAATTCAAATTCAAGAACAATTTCCTAGAATATTCTGGCTTTCAATCCTATCTGAGTTGAGGTAATTTAGTCATGGTGTGAAAACCCAAGGTACAATCAATTTAGGACCTGTAGCATTTCTGCAAGTAAAAAATTGGGAATATCACAGAAAATAAAAAGGATTTCTGCCTGAGTCTTTGTTCAACCACTTATTAGGTTTTTGTACCTAGGCAAATAATTTAATATCCTACAGTTTACTCATCAGTCAAGGGCACCTTCTACTTTAGAGGATATTCTAAGGATTAAAAGAAAGAAATCATGCTAAGTTTCTAATATAGTTCCTTGACATAATGAGTTATTAATAAGTAGTAGTTTAAAAAATATTATTAGATACCACATATAAAGAGTTGGACACAGAATAGGGTTTAATAAGAGTCTATTAAAATTAGTGATTTGAGAAGTAAGCTGACTTAATTTATGAAAATATTTAATTTGGAAATATATACTATTATCCTACAGGAAGTAACATTTTTGCACTTGGTTTTACTAGAATCTATTAAGCTTTTCCAGTGCAAAATTTGTGTTATTCACTAAATTTAGAAGTTGATATCAATCAGATTGACAAGACTTCTTTCAGGGGCAGAGATGGGTCAGCTCCTTGGTGTCTCATCACTCTTGAGTAGCTAATGATTAAAATTACATTCATAGTCAAACAACAATTAATGCTATAGTGAAAATAATCTGGTATTGGAACAGACAGCTGATTTTATAGACATCTATTCAAGTGGATAGTGAAAATAGAAAAGATAGTATATAGTCTTATTTGTAATGCATTTTTCATTTATCCTGGGATAAGTAACCTAATCAAGCCCATTCAGAGTGTGTCTGCACAAATAAGGCCATTAGAAAAGCAAACTAGAAACTAGGAAATGGTCATCAGAATATGACAAGCTGGGTAAGACTGAGCCTTAATGATAATAAGTACTGGCTTTTGTATCTGTGGCTTTAAAGAAACCAGAATGGGCTCAGTGGAAATTGGGCTCTGAGCCCAAGAAGAATTAGGCAGGGAGTCTAAAGGAAATTCAATGTTCTCTGCTTCTTCTTTCTGCTTTCTATTTAATTTGGTTTTTGGAAGAAATCTCTATTTACAGGACAATTTTAAGTTTATCTGAAGCAGGTGGAAGATGGTTGGTTTTGAGTCTACAGATATGGCAAAGCAGAGAAAGATGTAGGAAAAAAGGAAAGGACACCACTGTTGTATGTCAGAGAGAATGTGGAAATCTTTACAGTTATAGTTTGATACTCTTTAATATAAAGGAGATTTACAGCTTTTGCCTGGATGAGTGGGGAGTTTGATTGTTTCTATTTCATAGTTTAACTAATCTAGCCTCCATTATAATCAGAGAAGGCGTCAAGAATAAACTGTAGTAGTTTGACTGACTGACTGGACAAATTTCCTTTTATAGATTCAGTGTATTTGTAAAGTATATCTAAATATAAAGAGGAGTTAGAAGTAGTAAATCCAGTAGGAATATAAATTGATTTGCTCCAAGCAATATTTAGTGGTTGTTTATACATGTGTTTTATGGCAAAAATGTTTAACATTTTACTCAGTAAAGTTTCAGAATATACCTGGTATGGGAGAAACGTTAAAATTTAATATATAAAGAGTATGTGACTAAGAAATTTACAAATGAACTTGCTCAACATTTCTAATTTTTCAATAAATGTAAATACTAGCTTGATAGTGATATTAATTTTACTAAATGCATTCAAATTCTGTTTTAAGCAAAGGTAATAAAAATTATCACATCAATTCCAGACACCAAATTCTAAGGTGGACTCAGAAGTAAACTGATTGAAACAATTGGCAGAAATACCTCAAATAAACAATTATTAAATGTGTGAAATATTAGAACATAAGCAGATGAGATTAAAAAAATTCCTTTCCAGGTCTAGGGACTAGAGTTGTCATTTTTGAGTGGAAGAGCTCTCATATAGAATTTGTTGTTCAGTCACTCAGTTGTGCCTGACTCTTTGTGATCCCATGGACTGTAGCACACCAGGCTTCCCTGTCTATCATGAACTAATGGATATTTTCCCCAACAATCTTGATTATAGCTTGTGCTTCATCCAGTCTGGTATTTCACATGATGTTCTCTGCATATAAGTTAAATAAGCAAGGTGACAACATACAAACTCGAGGTAATCCTTTCCCAATTTGGAACCAGTCCATTGTTCCATGTCCAGTTCTAATTGTTTCTTCTTGACCTGAGTACAGGTTTTTCAGGAGACAGATAAGGTGATCTGGTATTCCCATCTCTTGAAGAATTTTCCAGAGTTTGTTGTGATCCACACAGTCAAGGCTTTGGCATAGTCAATAAAGCAGAAGTAGATGCTTTTCTGGAATTCTCTTGCTTTTTCGATGATCCAACAAATGTTTTCAATTTGATCTCTGGTTCCTCTGCCTTTTCTAAATCCAGCTTGAACATCTGGAAGTTCTTGGCTTATGTACTGTTGAAGCCTGACTTGGAGAATTTTGAGCATTACTTTGCTAACCTGTGAGATGAGTGCAATTGTGAAGTAGTTTGAACATTCTTTGGCATTGCCTTTCTTTGGGATTGAAATAAAAACTGACTTTTTCTAGTCCTGTGGCCACTGCTAAGTTTTCCAAATTTGCTGGCCTATTGAGTACAACACTTTCACAGCATCATTTTTCAAGATTTGGAATAGCTCAACTGGAATTCTATCACCTCCACTAGCTTTGCTCATAGTGAGGCTTCCTAAGGCCCACTTGACTTCACATTCCAGGATGTCTGGCTCTAGATGAGTGATCACACCACTGTGGTTATCTGGATCAATAAGATCATTTTGTATAGTTCTTCTATGTATCTTCTTAATATCTTCTGCTTTTGTTAGGTCCATGCCGTTTCTGTCCTTTATTGTGCCCATCTTTGCATGAAATGTTCCCTTGGTAATTCTACTTTTCTTGAAGAGATCTCCAGTCTTTCCCATTCTGTTGTTTTCCTCTATTTCTTTGCACTGGCCACTTAGGAAGACTTTGTCTCTTTTGCTATTCTTTGGAACTGTGCATTCAGATGAATATATCTTTCCTTTTCTCCTCTGCCTTTAGCTTCTCTTCTTTTCTCAGCTATTTTGAAGGCCTCCTCAGACAGTAACTTTGCCTTTTTGAATTTCTTATTGGGGATAATTTTGACCAGAGACTCCTGTACAGTGTTAGGAATGTCTGACCATAGTTCCTCAGGCACTCCGTATATCAGATCTAATTCCTTGAATCTATTTGTCACTTCCACTATATGATCATAAGGGATTTGATTTAGGTCATACCGAAATGGTCTATTGGTTTTCCCTACTTTCTTCAATTTAAGTCTGAATTTTGCAATAAGGAGTTCATGATCGGAGCCTTGGATGCAATCTCAAAAACAATAGAATGATCTCTGTTCATCTCCAAGGCAAACCATTCAATATCACAGTAATCCAAGTCTATGCCCCAACCAGTAATGCTGAAGAAGCTGAAGTGGAACGGTTCTATGAAAACCTACAATACCTTTTAGAACTAACACCTAAAAAAGATGTCCTTTTTCTTATAGGGGACTGGAATGCAAAAGTAGGAAGTCAAGAAACACGTGGAGTAACAGGCAAAT
The DNA here is from genome assembly GCA_006410735.1 of Raphicerus campestris. Taxonomy (NCBI): domain Eukaryota; kingdom Metazoa; phylum Chordata; class Mammalia; order Artiodactyla; family Bovidae; genus Raphicerus; species Raphicerus campestris. The sequence goes on from SJYW01010174.1 coordinate 250,170, forward strand.
TTGACCTTGGAATGTGGAATGAAGCAGGGCAAAGACTAATAGAGTTTTGCCAAGAAAATGCACTGGTCATAGCAAACACCCTCTTCCAACAACACAAGAGAAGACTCTACACATGGACATCTCCAGATGGTCAACACCAAAATCAGACTGATTATATTCTTTGCAGCCAAAGATGGAGAAGCTCTATACAGTCAACAAAAAAAAGACCAGGAGCTGACTGTGGCTCAGATCATGAACTCCTTATTACCAAATTCAGACTGAAATTAAAGAAAGTAGGGAAAACCGCTAGACCATTCAGGTATGACCTAAATCAAATCCCTTATGATTATACAGTGGAAGTGAGAAATAGATTTAAGGGCCTAGATCTGCTAGATAGAGTGCCTGATGAGCTATGGAATGAGGTTCATGACATTGTACAGGAGACAGGGATCAAGACCACCCCCATTAAAAGAAATGCAAAAAAGCAAAATGGCTGTCTGGGGAGGTCTTACAAATAGCTGGGAAAAGAGAAGTGAAAAGCAAAGGAGAAAAGGAAAGACATAAGTATCTGAATGCAGAGTTCCAAGGAATAGAAAGAAGAGATAAGAAAGCCTTCTTCAGCGATCAATGCAAAGAAATAGAGGAAATGAACAGAATGGGAAAGACTAGAGATCTCTTCAAAAAAAAAAAAACAACAACAACAAAAACACAGATACCAAGGGAACATTTCATGCAAAGATGGGCTCGATAAAGGACAGAAATGGAACATTTCATGCAAAGATGGGCTCGATAAAGGACAGAAATGGTATGGACCTAACAGAAGCAGAAGATATTAAGAAGAGGTGGCAAGAACACACAAAAGAACTGTCCAAAAAATATTTTCACGACCCAGATAATCACAATGGTGTGATCACTCATCTAGAGCCAGATATCCTGGAATGTGAAGTCAAATGGGCCTTAGAAAGCATCACCATGAACAAAGCTAGTGGAGGTGATGGAATTCCAGTGGAGCTATTTCAAATCCTGATAGATGATGCTGTGCAAGTGCTGCACTCAATATGCCAGCAAATTTGGAAAACTCAGCAGTGGGCACAGGACTGGAAAAGGTCAATTTTCATTCCAATCACAAAGAAAGGCAATGCCAAAGAATACTCAAACTGCTGCACAATTGTACTCATCTCACATGTTAGCAAAGTAACGCTCAGAATTCTCCAAGCCAGGCTTCAGCAATACATGAACCATGAGCTTCCTGATGTTCAAGCTGGTTTTAGAAAAGGCAGAGGAACCAGAGATCAAATTGCCAACATCCGCTGGATCATGAAAAAAGCGAGAGAGTTCCAGAAAAACATCTATTTCTGCTTTATTGACTATGCCAAAGCCTTTGACTGTGTGGATCACAATAAACTGTGGACAATTCTGAAAGAGATGGGAATACCAGACCCACTGACCTGCCTCTTGAGAAACCTGTATGCAAGTCAGGAAGCAACAGTTAGAACTGGACATGGAGCAACAGACTGGTTCCAAATAGGAAAAGGAGTGTGTCAAGGCTGTATATTGTCCCCCTGCTTATTTAACTTCTATGCAGAGTACATCATGAAAAACGCTGGACTGGAAGAAACACAGGCTGGAATCCAGATTGCTGAGTGAAATATCAATAACCTCAGATATGCAGATCACACCACCCTTACAGCAGAAAATGAAGAGGAACTAAAATGCCTCTTGATGAAAGTGAAAGAGGAAAGTGAAAAAGTTGGTAAAGCTCAACATTCAGAAAATGAAGATCATGGTGTATGGTCCCATCACTTCATAGGAAATAACAGTGGAAACAGTGTCAGACTTTACTTTTGGGGCTCCAAAATCACTGCAGACATTAAATTAAAAGACGCTTACTCCTTGGAAGAAAAGTTATGACCAACTTAGATAGCATATTCAAAGCAGAGACATTACTTTGCTGACTAAGGTCTTTCTAGTCAAGGCTATGGTTTTTCCAGTGGTCATGTATGGATGTGAGA
>SJYW01010174.1:263245-281232 GCA_006410735.1 Raphicerus campestris
TCTCACATGTTAGCAAAGTAATGCTCAGAATTCTCCAAGCCAGGCTTCAGCAATACATGAACCATGAGCTTCCTGATGTTCAAGCTGGTTTTAGAAAAGGCAGAGGAACCAGAGATCAAATTGCCAACATCCGCTGGATCATGAAAAAAGCGAGAGAGTTCCAGAAAAACATCTATTTCTGCTTTATTGACTATGCCAAAGCCTTTGACTGTGTGGATCACAATAAACTGTGGACAATTCTGAAAGAGATGGGAATACCAGACCCACTGACCTGCCTCTTGAGAAACCTGTATGCAAGTCAGGAAGCAACAGTTAGAACTGGACATGGAGCAACAGACTGGTTCCAAATAGGAAAAGGAGTGTGTCAAGGCTGTATATTGTCCCCCTGCTTATTTAACTTCTATGCAGAGTACATCATGAAAAACGCTGGACTGGAAGAAACACAGGCTGGAATCCAGATTGCTGAGTGAAATATCAATAACCTCAGATATGCAGATGACACCACCCTTACAGCAGAAAATGAAGAGGAACTAAAATGCCTCTTGATGAAAGTGAAAGAGGAAAGTGAAAAAGTTGGTAAAGCTCAACATTCAGAAAATGAAGATCATGGTGTATGGTCCCATCACTTCATAGGAAATAACAGTGGAAACAGTGTCAGACTTTACTTTTGGGGCTCCAAAATCACTGCAGACATTAAATTAAAAGACGCTTACTCCTTGGAAGAAAAGTTATGACCAACTTAGATAGCATATTCAAAGCAGAGACATTACTTTGCTGACTAAGGTCTTTCTAGTCAAGGCTATGGTTTTTCCAGTGGTCATGTATGGATGTGAGAATTGGACTGTGAAGAAGGCTGAGTGCCGAAGAATTGATGCTTTTGAACTGTGGTATTGGAGAAGACTCTTGAGAGTCCCTTGGACTGCAAGGAGATCCAACCAGTCCATTCTAAAAAAGGATATCAGCCCTGGGATTTCTTTGGAAGGAATGATGCTAAAGCTGAGACTCCAGTACTTTGGCCACCTCATGCGAAAAGCCGACTCATTGAAAAGCTTTTATGCTGGGAGGGGTTGGGGGCAGGAGGAGAAGGGGATGACAGAGGGTGAGATCGCTGGATGGCATCACTGACTCGATGGACTTGAGTTTGAGTTAACTCTGGGAGTTGGTGATGGACAGGGAGGCCTGGTGTATTGCAATTCATGGAGTTGTAAAGAGTCGGACACAACTGAGTGACTGAACTGAACTGATCTGAGCCATAGTCAGCTCCTGGTCTTGTTTTTGCTGACTGTATAGAGCTTCTCTTTCTTCATCTGCAACGAATATAATCAATCTGTTTTCGGTATTGACCATCTGGTGATGTCCATGTGTAGAATCTCCTCTTGTATTTTTTGGAAGAGGGTGTTTGCTGTGATGAGTATGTTCTCTTGGCAAAACTCTGTTAGCCTTTGCCCTACTTCATTCTGTACTCCAAGGTGAAACTTGCCTGTTAGAATAAGAGGAACCAAAAATAACACAGAACATATACAATTAATGAATTGAATGATTGCGTGAATCTAAGGTGATGTTTATTATATCCTAATGAGTTGTTTATATAAATAAGGTCTAAAGAATGCAGTTTAGCATATTAAAAGTATTAATATATAGTAAAAATAAAAGTTGAAACCAGAGAAAAAGTTATTTTACCAGGATGTTGAGTTCTAGCTAGGTTTGTTGCTCAAAATCTCTTATTTTTGAAGAAACGTTTTCATGTTGGAACCATCTTTAAGTTGGAATTTTTTATATGTAAATAATATTGGTGTGCAGATTAATTGAATCTGGCATAGGCTCCAAATGAAAGCACTTATCAAATTGCTAAATGTCATGTGGCTCAGTGGTAAAGAATACCCCTGCTGATGCAAGAAGTCATGGGTTCAACTTCTGGCTCAGGAAGATTCCCTAGAGAATGAAAAGGCAACCCACTCCAGTATTCTTGTCTAGGAAATCCCATGGCCAGAGGAGCCTGGCAGGGTACAGTCCATGGGGTCACAAAAGTCAGACATGACTGAGCAACTGAGCACACATGCTATGGAAAGCAAATATTAAAGTCTCTGTTAAAGGTATGTGCTCCTCCCGAGTTAGCACATTCAAGAGCCTTCACACTGAACATGTTTCTACATAATAATTATAATCATAAAGAATTCAGACTCACTTGGTGGTCTCATTGTTTATTGCTTCAAAAGAACAAAACAATATTAAAATTAATGAACTTTTAGATTATCAATATAGCTGCTGCTGCTGCTGCTAAGTTGTGTCAGTTGTTTCCGACTCTGTGCAACCCCATAGACGGCAGCCCACCAGCCTTCTCGGTCCCTGGGATTCTCCAGGCAAGAATACTGGAGTGAGTTCCCATTTCCTTCTCCAATGCATGAAAGTGAAAAGTGAAAGTGAAGTTGCTCAGTCAGGTCCGACTCTTCTCTACCCCATGGACTATAGCCTACCAGGCTCCTCCATCCATGGGATTTCCCAGGCAAGAGTACTGGAGTGGGGTGCCATTGCCTTCTCTGGTCAATATAGCTAATATTTCTAATTTCCAATATAGCTAGAATTACCCATTTTGTAAAAGTGGGGAAAAAAAGAACAGTAATGGCTACATGCACAAACAATAAATATTCCTGGGTCAAAGCTTTCTTTAATTTTTTAAAGGAAGAGCATAGTGGAACTAGAACGCCTTAATGAAATGAACCCATGAGCAACCAAGTGGCATCCTTGTATTTAGAGCCCAGCTGGCCTACGAATGAGATGAGTCCATTTTCTGTTTCCACTCCAGATGCCATGACATCAGCATGTCTACGGACAATACCCCAAGCATCCAGACCTGTTTCCCTCAAGCAAGGCAATAGTTACGAACAGTCTAGTTTCAGTACTAATCAAATTACTTTGACAAGGAGCAGTCACTTAAAAAAAAGGAGGGCGCCAAGACTGTTGGAACTTAACCTTGAGCACAGTGGTATGCCTTCAGAGCTATGCAGTTGTCATGAGAGGGCTTCCTAATCTGCTCGGTGGGATTATCAGTGGTTTAAGGGAGCTGTCCCTTAGTACCCAGCAGTTAGTAGGTACACACTTATCACATCGATGAAGTGATTTATCCCATTGACTAGAGTTGCTGGGATTTAACAGGCACTTGTCTGGATTTCTTAAAAATCACAAGCAAAGATGGATATCTATCATGTTCATTCTCTTTCCCTTTTTCCACATCTAATTGCTTCATTCTTGTAATGGTACTTTCCATATTTCCACAGGTTTCAGCCATGTAGTTTGTCTTGGGATAGGAAGAGGCAGTATTAACCAACTAGTGATGATTTTGTTTCTGTGTACATGTGTGCCTGGTCCACTCTGACACAAATTTTATCTAATTAATTAAAATGCTTGCTGGTATGAATAAGGGGATTCCTTCATTTCAGTGAGTTTGATGTGATGTATATGAGAGATGACATAGTTCTTATGAAATATGATTTAAAACTGAGCAGAGCTTTGGAAGAGAAAGATTGGGATTATTAGGAAGATAGAGGAAACACCAGGCATTTGAGTTGTCTCTGATTTGGACTATAACAAATAATTCTGGGGGACTTGTGCAAACATTACTATGGGAAATACACATATATGTACCTATACATATGTGTGTGTATACACATCGTTTCCAAGGCAAACCATTCAATATCACAGTAACCCAAGTCTATGCCCCAATCATTAATGCCAAAGAAGCTGAACAGTTCTGTGATGACCTACAAGATCTTCTAGAACTAACACTGAAAAAAAAAAAGAAAAAAAATAAGATGTCCTGTACATCATAGGGACCAGAATGCAAAGTAGGAAGTCAAGAGATACCTGGAGTAAGAGGTACTCCAAGTTTGGCCTTGGAGTACAAAATGAAGCAGGGAAAAGGCTAATAGAGTTTTTCCAAGAGAACGCACTGTCATAGCAAACACCCTCTTCCAACAACAGAAGGCTTGCCTCTGCACATTGACATCACCAGATGGTCAATACCAAAGCAAATTAATTCTATTCTTTGCATCCAAGAATTGAAAAGCTCTGTGCAGTCAGCTGAATTGATAGACATGTTTATGAAATATCAGGAGAATTTCTGGGCCATAGGTTGTTTTTAGGTGCACATTTAGTAGAAAATATTAACAGGTATCCATAGTAGTTTACTCAAAATCCTTGAAGCTAGGCTTCAACAGTATCTGAACCAAGAACTTCCAGATGTACGAGCTGGATTTAGAAAAGGCAGAGGAACCGGAGGTCAAATTTCCAACATCCACTGGATCATACAGAAAGCAAGGAAATTCCAGAAAAACATCTACTTCTGCTTCATAGACTATGTTAAAGCCCTTGACTGTGTGGATCACAAAAAACTGTGAAAAATTGTGAAGGACATGGGAATATGAGACCACCTTACCTGCCTCCTGAGAAATCTGTTTACAAGTCAAGAAGCCACAGTTAGAAATGGACATGTAACAATGAACTGTTTCCACACTGGGAAGGGAGTATGTCAAGGCTGTATATTGTTATCCTGCTATTTAACTTGGTAAGCAATTAGTAAATCTTAGCAATTAGTAAAGTAAAACTTAAAAAGATAATCTCTCATTTAAAATTATCATCTATGCTATAAAATATATTTTAAAATATGACACATTTCCATACTTAGTTTTTCTAATGTAAAATTTCTAATACTGTAAGAGTAGGTTATATAAATGTATGATAAATCATTTAGACTGTATAAAACAAAATTATAATGAAAATCTCTCTGACACCCTTATAGAATTACATTTGAAAGTGGTAATATTTTTAAAAATTAGAGTGTCACTTTAAAGTATTTGTAATATACTTGACATATCTAAATCATTGTTAGTGATTTGCATACTTAAGTGGGAAGAGGCTTCTACTCTTAGTTCTCAAGTTACTGTTAGACTTTGTAACATTCTATAGACTTTCATATAACTGCTGAGTTTACATGTGGAATAATGCTGTTATCAAGATCATTACATGAATGATCACAATGAACCATAAATCTTATATAATAGGAATCCACCTGTGGCTTTATGGTCTTGGAACTCAGCCTTAGTCTTTCAAAACTAATAAAACTACACCTGTCTATCGGATGGGAAAACACAGTGGTCATTAATTATATTCTTTCTTTATCTTATGGGCTTAGAGTAATTAGTTTTATTTACAAGACGGACTTTGTGTTTGATTTAAGTTGTGTTGAAAGCCTTAGCCTCTGTGTGAGTCACTTTTGCAATATCATGGTTTGATCACGTGGTGAAAACATTAGAAACAAAACGTGCTTTGGATTATGTGAGGCTCTGCTTAAAGAAAGACAAAGTCATACAGAATGTTGCAAGTTAATATCATGCTCAGAGTTTTAGGAGTTTGGTTCACTTTTTCTAGTCAGTTTATGACAGAGGCTTGATAAAGGAGGAAGGAGGAAAAGAAAAGCATGGGTTCCAGTCAGCATAATCAATTTCCAAACACAAAGTCTATCAAGTAGCATGCCCGCAGGGCAGTGAAAGTTGAAGGGAGTGAGGAGCTTTGTTTTAAAAAAGAGATATTGTATGGAATTTAGAAAGATAGCAATGATGACCCTGTAAGTGAGACAACGTAAGAGACACAGAGGTATAGAATGGACTTTTGGCCTCTGAGGGAGAGGGAGAGGGTGGGATGATTTGGGAGAATGGCACTGAAACATGTATACTATCATATAAGAAATGAAGCGCCAGTCTATGTTCAATGCAGGATACAGGATGCTTGGGGCTGGTGTACGGGATGAACCGGGGAGATGGTGTGGGGTGGGAGATGGGAGGGGGCTTCGGCATTGGGAGATCATGTACAGCTGTGGCTGATTCATGTCAATGTATGGCAAAACCAATACAGTACTGTAAAATAGAATAAAGTATTAAATTAAAAAAATTTTAAAAAGATATTATCTTTCTAATTTTTTTTATCTTTTAAAATGTATTCATTGAAAATTTCAGATTAATGTTATTACTGTCATTATTTTCTGAAGTGGTCCATGAAGCTTAACTGACCAACATGGCCTGCGAGGGGAGTGGAAGAAGGGAAGGAAGCATACAAAGACAAAGGGAAGACAGAAATAGGAAGCAGAACAAAAAGGAAAGGGTGCAGTCTCGACTCTCGGATGTCTGAAATATTCCCATGTACAATTATCTCTAGCTAAAGAGTACAGTTATGTACTCTATTAGTTTGCAAAGGCTTGCATCACAAAGGACCATACACTGGCTGGCTTCAAACAATACAAATGCCTTTTTTCACAGTCTGGAAGCTAGAAGTTCAAGATCAAGGTGTCAGCAGGGTTGATTTCTTCCAAGGCCCCTTTTGAGCTTGGCTTGTAGATGGCCTTCTTCTCGTGTCTTCAGTGATCATCCTTCTGTGTGGTTCTATATCACAATTGCCTCTCTTTCTAAGGACGCCAATCCCTCATTTTACCTCAGTTTCCTCTTTAAAAGCCCAATTTCCAAATCCAATGACATTCTGGGGGTTAGGACTTCAACATGAGAATTTGGGGAGAATACAATTCTAGTTTCTATAATAGATTTTTGAGTAAATTACAGTACAAAGAGAGTAGAACAATTAATTCCAGCCAAGGAAATTTGGGAGAGCTTCATGGTAGAGAGAATATGTATTCTTCAGTTCATATACATATCATCACATGATAACAGGTTTGAATTTTAGGGCTAAGAGCATTTTCAACAAATAATATACTAAGTACAATAATATATGAATATGTCAAGTTAACTTTTCAGGAAGCAAACTAAGTATAATGTCCTTAGTTATTATTTATAAAGGAGAAATGTTGAAACATTCCAAACCCTCTGCATTAATATTCAATTCAAAGGAACCTTTTGTATCAAAGATTGTTTTAGTTATAAGCACATACATAGGCTGTCTTCCAAAATTATTTCCAAATGTATGTGCACTAATATGTTTCCCTGGAGTTTTACCTCTTTGCTATCACTATGGAATAAAGATTTTAATTGAAAAGCAGTTAGGTATACTTTGTTTAAAAGGAGAAAAAAATCCATTTTTATTATGTTTAAGTTTTTAAAAATTAATGTTATAAACAAAGAAATAAAAAAATTGTAAATGTGTGCAAGCATCCTAATTTGAGTTCTATTCTTTTTGATAAATGTGAAATCTTCTGTTGAAATGGAATGGAGTTCTTTTTTGTAAAACATAATCAGATTGGTTTAAGTTCAGCCTACATTTCTATTGTTTGCAATTGTATCCGTACTGAAAAGGAATAGTGTAATTACTGTTACTTTTCCTATGTATTAATTTAATATGTCTGTTATAGACTGAATGCTCATTCCCCTCTCCGTTCACAAGTTGAAACCTAACCCTCAATGTGATGGTATTTGAAAGTTGAGTAGGGCCTTTGGGAGGTGATTAGGTCCTGGGGACAAAGACCTCATCAAAGAGATTAGTGCCCTTATCTAAGAGACCCAGAGAACTCCTTTCTCTCTTCTATCGTATGAGGACAGCATCAGTGAACCAGAAAGCAGATTCTCACCAGACATTGAATCTGTTGTTAATGTCTCATGTAGGAGAAATATACTAGCAGTTCTCCATAGTAGTTTTAACACTTTATACTCCCATCAGGAATGTATGAGGCTTACTGTTGCTCAAGAGTCTCAGAAAACTTTGAGATCTGTCAGTCTCTGTTTTAACTATTCTAGTTCTTGCCTGGAGAATCCCAGGGACGGCGGAGCCTGGTGGACTGCCATCTATGGAGTCGCACAGAGTCGGATGCGACTGAAACGATTTAGCAGCAGCAGCAGTGAGTTGCATTTCCCTGCAGAGTCTAATAGAGTTAACTATTTTTAAAAAACATCTTCATTGGCTATTTGGATATCTTTTTTTTATGAAGTTGTGTGTTTCAGATTTTACTCTGAGTTGTCTTTCTGTTGTTGATTTGTCAGAGTTCTTTATCTTGTTTTGATTTCAGTCCTCTGTTGATTACATTGTGTAGTAGGCAGNGGGAGAGGGAGAGGGTGGGATGATTTGGGAGAATGGCACTGAAACATGTATACTATCATATAAGAAATGAAGCGCCAGTCTATGTTCAGTGCAGGATACAGGATGCTTGGGGCTGGTGTATGGGATGAACCGGGGAGATGGTGTGGGGTGGGAGGTGGGAGGGGGCTTCGGCATTGGGAGATCATGTACAGCTGTGGCTGATTCATGTCAATGTATGGCAAAACCAATACAGTATTGTAAAATAGAATAAAGTATTAAATTAAAAAAATTTTAAAAAGATATTATCTTTCTAATTTTTTTTATCTTTTAAAATGTATTCATTGAAAATTTCAGATTAATGTTATTACTTTCATTATTTTCTGAAGTGGTCCATGAAGCTTAACTGACCAACATGGCCTGCGAGGGGAGTGGAAGAAGGGAAGGAAGCATACAAAGACAAAGGGAAGACAGAAATAGGAAGCAGAACAAAAAGGAAAGGGTGCAGTCTCGACTCTCAGATGTCTGAAATATTCCCATGTACAATTATCTCTAGCTAAAGAGTACAGTTATGTACTCTATTAGTTTGCAAAGGCTTGCATCACAAAGGACCATACACTGGCTGGCTTCAAACAATACAAATGCCTTTTTTCACAGTCTGGAAGCTAGAAGTTCAAGATCAAGGTGTCAGCAGGGTTGATTTCTTCCAAGGCCCCTTTTGAGCTTGGCTTGTAGATGGCCTTCTTCTCGTGTCTTCAGTGATCATCCTTCTGTGTGGTTCTATATCACAATTGCCTCTCTTTCTAAGGACGCCAATCCCTCATTTTACCTCAGTTTCCTCTTTAAAAGCCCAATTTCCAAATCCAATGACATTCTGGGGGTTAGGACTTCAACATGAGAATTTGGGGAGAATACAATTCTAGTTTCTATAATAGATTTTTGAGTAAATTACAGTACAAAGAGAGTAGAACAATTAATTCCAGCCAAGGAAATTTGGGAGAGCTTCATGGTAGAGAGAATATGTATTCTTCAGTTCATATACATATCATCACATGATAACAGGTTTGAATTTTAGGGCTAAGAGCATTTTCAACAAATAATATACTAAGTACAATAATATATGAATATGTCAAGTTAACTTTTCAGGAAGCAAACTAAGTATAATGTCCTTAGTTATTATTTATAAAGGAGAAATGTTGAAACATTCCAAACCCTCTGCATTAATATTCAATTCAAAGAAACCCTCTGTATCAAAGATTGTTTTAGTTATAAGCACATACATAGGCTGTCTTCCAAAATTATTTCCAAATGTATGTGCACTAATATGTTTCCCTGGAGTTTTACCTCTTTGCTATCACTATGGAATAAAGATTTTAATTGAAAAGCAGTTAGGTATACTTTGTTTAAAAGGAGAAAAAAATCCATTTTTATTATGTTTAAGTTTTTAAAAATTAATGTTATAAACAAAGAAATAAAAAAATTGTAAATGTGTGCAAGCATCCTAATTTGAGTTCTATTCTTTTTGATAAATGTGAAATCTTCTGTTGAAATGGAATGGAGTTCTTTTTTGTAAAACATAATCAGATTGGTTTAAGTTCAGCCTACATTTCTATTGTTTGCAATTGTATCCGTACTGAAAAGGAATAGTGTAATTACTGTTACTTTTCCTATGTATTAATTTAATATGTCTGTTATAGACTGAATGCTCATTCCCCTCTCCGTTCACAAGTTGAAACCTAACCCTCAATGTGATGGTATTTGAAAGTTGAGTAGGGCCTTTGGGAGGTGATTAGGTCCTGGGGACAAAGACCTCATCAAAGAGATTAGTGCCCTTATCTAAGAGACCCAGAGAACTCCTTTCTCTCTTCTATCGTATGAGGACAGCATCAGTGAACCAGAAAGCAGATTCTCACCAGACATTGAATCTGTTGTTAATGTCTCATGTAGGAGAAATATACTAGCAGTTCTCCATAGTAGTTTTAACACTTTATACTCCCATCAGGAATGTATGAGGCTTACTGTTGCTCAAGAGTCTCAGAAAACTTTGAGATCTGTCAGCCTCTGTTTTAACTATTCTAGTTCTTGCCTGGAGAATCCCAGGGACGGCGGAGCCTGGTGGACTGCCATCTATGGAGTCGCACAGAGTCGGATGCGACTGAAACGATTTAGCAGCAGCAGCAGTGAGTTGCATTTCCCTGCAGAGTCTAATAGAGTTAACTATTTTTAAAAAACATCTTCATTGGCTATTTGGATATCTTTTTCTTTGAAGTTGTGTGTTTCAGATTTTACTCTGAGTTGTCTTTCTGTTGTTGATTTGTCAGAGTTCTTTATCTTGTTTTGATTTCAGTCCTCTGTTGATTACATTGTGTAGTAGGCAGGAATCCCTAAGCTTGTATGATAAAAAACTTTGTGAATATGATTAAATTAAGGATGCTGGGATAAAGAGATTTTCCCGAATGATCTGGGTGGACTGTGAATGCAGTCATATGTATCATTTTAAGAGGAAGGCAGAGGGGGACTTGGCACAGACCTAGAAGATTAGGCAACAAGATGTTAGAGCCTCCTTGATGTGACCTCAGAAGCCCAAAGAAGCAAGAGCCTGATTCTCCCTCCTCCAGGATCTGCTGACAATTTGATTTTGACCCACCAATGCTGATCTCAGACCATAGTCATCTAGAACTGGGAGAAAATATGTTTCTGTTCTTTTAATTCACTGGGTTTTTGGTACCCGGCTAGAGAAGCTGATACACATGGATTGCACATATCGTCTGTGTGTAGACTGCATTTGCATTCACTAATGGTGTCTTGGATAAATGGAAGGTCCTCAGGTAAATGTACTCCTATTCATTAGTCTCTTTCTTATGGTTAGCGTCTTTTTCCTGCCATGTTTCAGAAATATTTCCCTGTCCTGATAACATGCAGATACTCTGTCTTGTTGTTTTGCCTTTCATATTTAAGTTTACCAACCACTTGCTGCTGCTGCTAAGTCACTTCAGTCGTGTCCGACTCTGTGTGACCCCATAGACAGCAGCCCACCAGGCTCCCCTATCCCTGGGATTCTCCAGGCAAGAACACTGGAGTGGGTTGCCATTTCCTTCTCCAATGCATGAAAGTGAAAAAAAAGTGAAAGGGAAGTTGCTCAGTCGTGTCTGACTCTTAGCAANAGACAGCAGCCCACCAGGCTCCCCTGTCCCTGGGATTCTCCAGGCAAGAACACTGGAGTGGGTTGCCATTTCCTTCTCCAATGCATGAAAGTGAAAAAAAAGTGAAAGGGAAGTCGCTCAGTCGTGTCTGACTCTTAGCAACCCCATGGACTGCAGCCCACCAGGCTTCTCCGTCCATGGGATTTGCCAGGCAAGACTACTGGAGTGGGGTGCCATTCCTTTACACATCCATAACTGTTTTACAAACATTTTGTCAATTTGCACAAAAAATTGGATGAATTCTGAATTTTATTGACTTGTAAAACAATTTTGAGACAATTGAGAGCCTGTAAAGCATGATCTTTTCAGTTTATGGATATGATATTTCCTTCTATTCAGAAGTACTTACTTTTTCAAGATAACATTTACAAAAATTTTATTAGATTTATTTCTAAGTGTTTGATGTCCACATTATAAATGGTAACTTGAAAAAGACCTTTTCTTTACTCCTTGTGGCTGTTAAATTCAAATATGGTTTTTTTTAATATTAACTTTTTATCAAGCCAAATGGTTAAACTCACTTATTTGCTCTAATAAAGGTCTTTTGCATTTTCTATATACACAGTATTATACAAATAAGCTATTGTTTTTCTTATTAAACNTGGTTTGATCTCCTTGCAGTCCAAGGGACTCTCAAGAGTCTTCTCCAACACCATGGTTCAAAAGCATCAATTCTTTGGCACTCTCCTTAGCTTAAAGTACAAACATTTCATCATCCAAATCATCTTAATGAAGGTACAGATGAGGTTTCTAATATAATCCATAAATACAACTCCTAGGACATTCTGCCCTCCCTCTGTGGACTTGTTAAATTGTATAGAAAAGTAGTGTGTTCACAACATTCTCAATGTATCTGATGAGACAAATGTATCAGATGATAGTTGTAAACATTCTGGCACAAAAGAAGAGAAATGGAAAGTCAAACTGGGTCACTGGTCCAAAGCAGTTCTGTAATCTGGAGTTTCTTGACTACTTTGTTAAAGGCTGTGAATAATTCTCTGTGGTCTTCATTCCACTCTCCTGGCTCTATGTTTCACTGTCTAAGTCATTCTTTTTATGAAAAGAAGTTTGCAGATGAATAGTTTATCCACATGCTTGTTCGCAGTGGAATTTCGGTTACAGGAGGGTGGTGATCCCACAGCCTCCTTTCATTTTGTACTTCTTCTGTCCTTTGGAGAAGGGAATGACCACCCACTCCAGTATTCTTGCCTGAAGAATTCCATGGACAGAGGAGCCAGGTGGGCCACAGTCCATGGGGTCACAAAGAGCCAGACACAAGTGAGCAACTAAACATATCACTGTCCTTTACACCAAGCTTGAAATGTTTGTACTAATAGAACTTTTTCAAGGACTTCAGGGCCTTCCATGGCTTTGTATGACATTAACTCCATTTAGACGAAAGGCATATTTACAAATCTCTTTGAGATGACTCCTTTCTCTTTGGCTTCTCTTTGTAGAGGTCCTCCAGTTTGGTTGAAATGTGTGAGACAACTGATCTCTTAAAATAGCCATAATTTAAACACAGGTCTCTTTTGCTCTGGAGCTCCTTCTTTTAATGTTAGGTTATATTGCCATCTTCTAGAGTTATTTTTGAGGCATATTTTGTAATGATAGCTTACAGTGAACCATGTCAGATTTGTGATCTCCGAAGAAGAAAATTTAGCTTCAGGATCAGGGACCAGGCTTGACCATTCAGGGCTCTTGTGTGGCAGAAGTTTTATTACAGTGAAAAAGGACAGAAAAAGCTTCTAACATAGACATCAGAAGGTGGAGAGTGCCCCCCTCACTAGTCTTAGCAAGGGAACTATACACTTTTTCAGTTGGTTATTATAGTAAATCAAAAGAATGTTTCAAGGTTGTAAAGGTCTTACCAGACCCACTCCCACAATTTGCATTTTATGATGACAGGATTAGAACTAACAATAGAAAGATCTTACCAGACTCACTCCCACAATATACATTTTAAGATGACAGGATTAGGCAGAAGTTTCTCAAGAAGAACCTCAAGTGTGTCCTCAAGCAGGATACACTGTTATATAATCCTTACTATAGAATTCAAGCTGAGTTGTTTTGTAGTATACTCATAGCTCTGGCTTCAAAGGAAAAAAAAAAGTTTTATGTGATTAAGACTAAGGAAATTTAAAAAAAAATAGTTTGACCTTTTCTCCTCATTGAGAACCCCAGACCCCTTTCTCTTCCTTGGCTATCTTAGACTTCTTATTATCTACCTAAGAATTGCTGACTGTATAGAGATTCTCCATCTTTGGCTGCAAAGAATATAATCAATCTGATTTTGGTGTTGACCGTCTGGTGATGTCCATCTGTAGAGTCTTCTCTTGTGTTGTTGGAAGAGGCTGTTTGCTGGGAAAACCAGTGTGTCCTCTTGGCAGAACTCTATTAGCCTTTGCCCTGCTTCATTCTTTACTGCAAGACCAAATTTGCCTGTTACTCCAGGTGTTTCTTGACTTCCTACTTTTGCATTCCATTCTTTCTGGAATTAGGGATGAAGAATTGACTCTCTCAGTAACTTAATATGTTCAAGCCAGAATTGATGTATATGCTTTTTCAAAGTATCAAGCACAGGTCAAATTTATTTACCTCCCACCAATAAAGAGATAAATCTATATTTGCTAAGAAATATATGTATTTGATACAGAAACATTTTACACATATAAACATTAACTACAATACTGGATGAATGAGTTAATATAACTAAAATTGTTCTCAGTCAGTTCAATTGAATATAATCTATTACATGATCTCAACCAATTAAAAGCACTTTGGTACATTGTGTACATCTTTTCAATTTGTATTATTAGTTAGAAGCTTATTTGAGTAATAATAACTGGTAAAGTATAACATTTTTTAAAATCTCACTTAAGCACCTAGGCTGACTGTAAGCATCCAGGCTGACTGTAAGTATCCAGGTCTGATTGGTAGAGACCCATGTTTCTTCCATGTTGTTGCTCAGTTCAGTTCAGTCACTCAGTCATGTCCGACTCTTTGCGAACCCATGAATCGCAGCATGCCAGGCCTCCCTGTCCATCACCATATCCCAGAGTTCACTCAAACTCAGGTCCATTGAGTCCATGATGCCATCCAGCCATCTCGTCTGTCATCCCCTCTTCCTCCTGCCCCCAGTCCCTCCCAGCATCAGAGCCTTTTCCAATGAGTCACCCTAAACAGATATCTTCCATCATGTACTCTGTGGTGACTCCTCTGACCCCTGCCATAACTCCAGCTAACATGGACAAGGAGAACAGAAAGAGTGTGGCCATGGGCACCTCTATTTAAGAGAATGCCTAGAAGTTGCTTCCTCTCACATCCCATTTTTTTAGAAAGCCTAGTCAAACGGTCATTCCTAGCTGCAAGGGACTCTAAGAAATTTAGTCTTTGATGAATAAAGACAGATTCAGCCAACATTTTTATTATTGTAGAAAAAAGAAAAAAAGTGATCAGAAGACTGTTAGTTATGACTGCCACATTTTTGTAATTGCTGTCCTGAGTGTTGTGGGCCAGTAATTCTGGTTATTATGACAGATTTTGACCTATCATTTCTGGCTAGCCAAAGTTAGGCAAATCATATAGGATATGAAAATCTAATGTTTTACCGATGTGGCAGGCAGAGAAACATGTTTAAGATAACCAAATAAACAGATGATGGCAATCAGCAGTCAATAAGATATTAGTGGAAAATTTTTCTTTACAAAGGACATTATAAATATCAACGGAGACTAGTGACAAAAATGTCAAGAGTTGCCAGGAAAATTGTAATGCAAGCCTCTGATTGCTTCAGAGGATGTGAAGAAAAGAGGCTATGACTGACATATAAAGACATGGAGCACAATTGCTTGGGGGAATAAGTGCTGTTAATTTCATTCAGCTCTTATTCAGATGATGCTCCATTTCAGGGAACTCATTTCTTAGGCTGGATAAAACAGTGACTCTACATAAGTCATTAAACTAAATCTCACATATAATTAGATTAATATTTCTCTAAACCATTTGAAAAAGTACATTTTCCTAATATGAACTCTTTATATCTATCATTAGCATAGGCAATGGCACCCCACTCCAGTACTCTTGTCTGGAAAATCCCATGGATGGAGGAACCTGGTAGGCTGCAGTCCATGGGGTCGCTAAGAGTCAGGAACGACTGAGCGACTTCACTTTCACTTTTCACTTTCATGCATTGGAGAAGGAAATGGCAACGCACTCCAGTAATCTTGTTTGGAGAATCCCAGGGACAGAGGAGCCTAGTGGGCTGCCGTTTATGGGGTTGCACAGAGTCGGACACGACTGAAGCGACTTAGCAGTAGCAGCAACCATGGTTTTAGTGATATACCACAGAATCAGCATAGCTCTCATATACGGGATATAATCAAGTATCATTTAAATATTATTTAAGAACTGTGGCCCGGCATACTGTTAGAATATGAAACAAATTCAGAATAGTATGGAGCAGAGATACATGGAATCCTAGTAAGTAGGAAAGTGAGTAGGGTATGACAGACCAGACAGAAGATATTTTCTGCTTAAGTTTTCTGAATTGAGAGACCTGAGTTGGTTCTCTTAGCCAATACCATGTAAGACTTGAATCCATGGTTGTTATAGTAACCAGTGGCCCAATGTGTCCATCACTGGCAAGGGAAAAGCACATCTGGATGTCTGCAGTCTATGTTTTCTTTCACTCAGCAAAAAATGGTGATCCCAATTTTATTTTTTCCTTGGTAGATTGCTGTGGTTCAGTCTCTAGGACGCGTCCCACTGTTTGCGACCCCATGGACTACAGCGCAGCACATCAGACTTCCCTGTCCTTCACTATCTCCCAGAGTTTGCTCAAACTTATGTCCATTGTGTTGGTGATACCATCCAACCATCTTTTCCTCTGCCGTCTCTTTCTCCTCCTTCCCTCAATATTTCCCAGCATCAGGATCTTTTCCAATGAGGCAGATCTTTGCATCAAGTGGTCAAAGTATTGGAACTTCAGCTTCAGTATCAGATTTTCCAATGGATATTCAGGGTTGATTTTCTTTAGGATTGATGGGTTTGCTCTCCTTGCAGTCCAGGGGACTCTCTTCGAGAGTCTTATCTAGCATCACACTTTAAAATTGCAAGGGGCATAAATCCTTTCACACTTTTTCTACATACATACAATAAATACATTTATAAGTATTACAGTTAAAGCTTATTTTCTCTTTTTTTTTTTTGCAAAAATACTTTTTTGGACAAAGATTTTTACTGAAGTATAGTTGATTTATAACTTGTATTAATTTCAGTGTACAACATAGTAATTCAGTATTTTTATAGAGTATATTCCATTTTAAGTTATTATAAGATATTGGCTGTATTCCCTGTATTGTACAATATATCCTTATAGCTTTTCATTTTGTATTTACTAGCTTGTGCTTCTTAATCCTTTACACCTATATTGTCCCTCTCCACTTTTCTCTCCCCACTGATGAACATTATTTTATTCTTTATATTTGTGAGTCCATTTCTATTTTTTTTATTTTGTTATATTCATTCATTTGTTTTATGTTTTAGATTCCACATATAAGTGAAAACAATATTTGTCTTTCTCTAATTTATTTTACCAGGCTTATTACCCTGCGTGCATGTGTGCAAGTCACTTCATTTGAGTCTGACTCTTTGTGACTCTAGGGACCATAGCCTGCCAGGCTCCTCTGTCCATGGGATTCTCCAGATAAGAATACTAGTGGGTTGCCATTTTCTTCTCCAGGGGATATTCGCAACCCAGAGATTGAACCTACATCTCTTATATCTCATGCATTGGCAGGTGAATTCTTCACCACTAGTGCCATTTGGGAAGTCCTATTACCCTTCAGGTCCATCCATGTTGTTGCAAATGGCTAATTTTCACTTTTTTAAAAAAATTATAAATAATGCTACCATGAACATTGAGGTGCATGTCTTTTAAATTAATGTTTTCAGTTTCTTCAGATATACACTCAGGAGTGGAATTGCTGGACCATACTATCCCTGGTGGCTCAGATAGTAAAGAATCTGCCTACAAAGCGAGAGACTGGGATTCTATCCCAGGGTGGGGAAGATCCCAGGGTAAGGGGATGGCTACCCACTCCAGTATCCTATCCTGAAGAATTTCATGGGCAATGTAGCCTGGTAAGCTACAGTCCATTGGATCACAAAGAGCTGGACATGGCTGAGCAACTAACAGTCTTATTGTTATTTCATGTATTCCTGGTTAGTTCTAGTTTTTAGTTTTTTGAGGAAAGCCCCTACTGTTTCCATAGTGGCTGCCCCAATAACATTCCCACCGGAAGTGTACTTGAGTTCTCTTTGCTCCATATCTTTACCAACATTTTTTATTTGTGGTCTTTTTGATGATAGCTATTTTAACAGATGTGAAGTGAAAATCTCATGGGCGGAGGAGCCTGATAGGCTGCAGTCAATGGGGTCCCAAAGACTCGGACATGACAGCGACTTCACTTTCACTTTTCACTTTCATGCATTGGAGAAGGAAATGGCAACCCACTCCAGTGTTCTTGCCTGGAGAATCCAGGGACAAGGCAGCCTGGTGGGCTACCATCTATGCAGTTGCACAGAGTCGGACACGACTGAAGCGACTTAGCAACAGCAGCAGCGGTACTATCTTATTTTGGATTTGATTTGCATTTTCCTGATGATTAGTGATTTTGAGCATCTTTTCATGTGCTTGTTGGCCACCTATCTGTATGTCTTCTTTGGAAAAATGTCTATTCATATCTTCTGCCAATCCTTTAATTCGATTTTTTT
>SJYW01010174.1:294629-304728 GCA_006410735.1 Raphicerus campestris
GAAGAGGAACTAAAAAGCCTCTTGGTGAAGGTGAAAGAGGAGAGTGAAAAAGTTGGCTTAAAACTCAGCATTCAGAAAACTAAGATCATGGCATCTGGTCCCATCACTTCATGGACAATAGATGGGGAAACAGTGGAAGCAGTGGCAGAATTTATTTCGGGGGGCTCCAAAATCACTGCAGATGGTGACTGCAGCCATGATATTAGAAGACGCTTAGTCCTTGGAAGAAAAGTTATGACCAACCTAGATAGTATATTCAAAAGCAGAGACATTACTTTGCCAACTAAGGTCCATCTAGTCAAGGCTATGATTTTTCCTGTGGTCATGTATGGATGTAAGAGTTGGACTGTGAAGCAGGCTGAGCGCCGAAGAATTGATGCTTTTGAACTGTGGTGTTGGAGAAGACTCTTGAGAGTCCCTTGAACTGCAAGGAGATCCAACCAGTCCATTCTGAAGGAGATCAGCCCTGGGGTTTCTTTGGAAGGAATGATGCTAAAGCTGAAACTCCAGTAACTTTGGCCACCTCATGTGAAGAGTTGACTCACTGGAAAAGACTCTGATGCTGGGAGGGATTGGGGGCAGAAGGAGAAGGGGACGACCGAGGATGAAATGGCTGGATGGCATCACAGACTCAATGGACGTGAGTCTGAGTGAACTCCGAGAGATGTTGATGAACAGAGAGGCTGGTGTGCTGCGATTCATGTGGTCGCAAAGAGTGTGACACGACTGAGCAACTGAACTGAGCTCAACTGAAAAGTGTCAAGATAGTGAAATTACCAGTTACAATAACTGATGCCAGTTACAATAACTGTTACCAGTTGCAATAACTGAGCAACACATATAGGAAAGTAAATGACAATATTGGTCACTTACCACAGAACCATAATAAGCCCAAATTAAAAATCTTAAAAGTGAAAAATACCATTAATGAAAGTAGGGTATTTGGGAGAGAATAGATACATGTATATGTATGGCTGAGTCCCCTCACCATTCACCTGAAACTGTCACAACATTGTTAATCGGCTATACCCTAATCAAAATATTTCTGGTGTTAAAAAATATAAAGAAAGTAACAGCACAGATATGCTTGTTTATTCAGTTGCTAAGTCGTGTCTGACTCTTTGTGACCCCATTGACTATAGCCTGCCAGGCTCCTCCATCCATGGGATTTTCTAGGCAAGAATGCTAGAGCGCATTGTCATTTCCTCCTCTGGGGATCTTTCCAACCCAACCCAGGGATTCAACCTGTGTCCTGAATGTCCTGCATTGCAGGTGGATTCTTAATTGTTGAGCTGTTGGAGATGCAAGCAGATAACAACTAAACTAAAGCATTAAAAAAAAAAAAAAAAAAAAAAGGAAGACGTACAAGGAAAGGTAACAGACATGGGTTCCAGTGAAAAGCCTAAATGCCTGTCACATGGGCTCTAATATAGAGGAGAGAGAGAATGAGGTGGAAACACAATTTGAAGAGACACTAGTTTAAAAAAAAAATATTATAAACTAAAGATATCAAGTCATAAATTCATAAAACTTTAGTAATCCTAAAGAGGATGAGTGAAAAGAAGCTATACTTTCTACATTTTCATGTATCTTTGAAAATTTAAAGCTGGAGAAAACTGTAAAAATATCCAGAGATAGAAAAGAAAAAAACCCTACATTTCCCTCAATGAAGCTACAGTAAGACTGACACCTATTAACTTGAACTATGGAAACTTGATGAATCTGATCAAAGTTCTAAATATATAACTACAAAAGCTACAGGATGACATTAAATGTCATCAGGTCAGCCATGCTGTGCTTGCTAAGTCATTTCAGTTGTGTCCAATTCTTTGCAACGCTATGGACCGTAGACTGNAACTTGATGAATCTGATCAAAGTTCTAAATATATAACTACAAAAGCTACAGGATGATATTAAATGTCATCAGGTCAGCCATGCTGTGCTTGCTAAGTCATTTCAGTTGTGTCCAATTCTTTGCAACCCTATGGACCGTAGACTGCCAGGCTCCTATATCCATGGAATTCTCCAGGCAAGAATACTGGAGTGGGTTGCCATGCCCTCCTCCAGGGGATCTTCCGAATCCAGGGATTGAACTTATCTCTACTGCGGCTCCCACATTGTAGGCAGATTCTTTACTGCTGAGCACTGGGGAAGCCCCATCACCAGGTATAAAGACAGCCAAATCCAGAAGGTCAAGAAGAAAGAGGAGAAATGTAGGAAGAGGAGGAGGAGAGGAGAAATGTAGTAAGAGGAGGAGGAGGAGGGGAGGATATGGGGAGAGGAAGGAGAGGGGGATGTGGGAGTAAGAGAAGAGCACAGTGAGTTCCCTACACATGGATGAGTTCTGTTCTAGGAGTCTGTTCATAAGTCCAATTGGCTCAAAAGTCCAACAAAATTAGCCTCGGTACACATATTGTACTGTACTGTAACAGGTTAATAATACCTGTCACTGCTGCTTTTACACTTGTTTCTGGACATCCTGGGCTTGAAATGAAGACACTGTACTACTGTACCATGCAGTAAAGCACACAGAAGCAGAAGCACAACCTCTTGTACAGGATGCACACACGTGACAATGTATGCCAGACACACAAACTAACTTAAGTGATGGGACAGGAAGACACATGTTTGCATCTTTGAAAGTTTGCAACTTAAAGGTTAGTATGTAGGGACTTACTGAAGAAAGGTAGAAAGAGGAGGATGAAGAGAAGGAAGAAGAAGGAAAAGAGGGAGAGGAATGGGAAGGGGAGGGGGAGGAAGAAGAAGCGGAGGAGGAGAAATTATCTTGAAATGCATATTAACCTTATGCATTGTTGGAAATTTGCATGTATCCTATTTCGATAAACTCAGAAAAGACATTTGTGAAACAGCTGGGGAAGTGTAGGTGTGATAATTCTATTTTCTGTTTAAATTTATTTTTAATTGGAGGATAATTGTGTTATAATATTGTGTTGGTTTCTGCCATACGACAGTGTGTATCAGCTATATATATAATATAGCCCCTCTTTCTTTAATGAACATATTTTTAAAAGCCCTTAACTCTTAGAGATATGTACCAAACTGAACAGATAACAATATGATATTTATTATCTCCTTTAATATAATTCAGTGGAGGTGTAGCTAAATGGGTAGACAAGATTTTCCACGTTGATAATTTTTGAAGCTGTTGATGAATACAGGGAATGTACTACCATATTTGTATTTTAGAACCTTCCTGTAATAAAAAGCCAAAATCATAAAAAAGAAAGAAATAGCTAAAAATAGCTTTTAGCTCTTTGAGTTGAACAAAATGAGCTTGCAATTTACATTTTAAAAGGCGTATCTGTGGAATTGTTTTACTACACCTAAGTCCCAGGTATTTCCTCAGAAACACAAAAAGTCAAAGCAACAGTTCTAGATTCCAAGGTTTCAATTCTTTAATAGTGACTCAGGATCACGTGTTTTATTTCTTCTGGAAAATCCCTGGCAGTCCAACCATTAAGACTCAGGCTTTCACTTCCTACATTAACTTATACCAAGAATATAAACATAAAACGTTGTGTTTTAAAATTTCTGTACATTCTTTGTCTAACATTAATACATCATCATTTCAAAGATAAACTATTTGTATGCATCACTGCTATATAAGAATCTGTCTGTTGCCTGGAAGGAAGCTTCTAAATCCTTGAAATTTCCTGAGTAATAGGAGTGTCTTAGTTATTCATGAGCCCCTTGGATCACCCTTCAGTTTATGCTAAGAGATGAACGGACTCAGGATGGAAGCTGAGAGCACCAGAAAGACCAACCAAGAGGCTAGGGGCTTGGAGCAAGCCTAACCTTGAGGAACAAAAGGTCAGATATTTGATATGAGTTCAAGCAGATGATCAATGATTAAATCAAGCAAGCCTCCTCTATTGGGAAAAAAAAAAGGCTCATGCTTTAATTGTTCTGGACCTGAGTTCATCCCCAGTCAGGGAACTAAAATCCTGTAAGCTGCACAATTTGACCAGAAAGAAAAATTCTTTTTTCAAATTTGTGCTGTAGGCACTGTTCAAGACTTCTTAGCTGAAGTGCAATAGAAAATCACAAACCACCTCTACAGAGTGTACAAAGTGTGCTTTATGCACCAATTTGGTGAGAAATAGGTAAGCACCTATATCTCTGTATAATATTCTAGAAGAGTAGATTATTTTTGAGATTTAATCTTCAAGGGATACATTCCATAATGTACAGAAAGGATAGCCAACAAGGACTTTCCTGTCACCACACTTGATCTAGTCTGTTGGAAACTAGAATAAGATCATTTGCAAGACTTGAGAGGGAAATGACTGAGACTTTTGTTGTTCATCCAGTAACTGTAAGGACAGCTTAAGTTAACATACTATACATTGATTTTCTTTGGCCCAGTCCATGATGCAAACACTGAGGTTTCATAGTTGAGTAGATAGGATAGTTGAAGTAATTGGGCTAGTTATACAGGACAGGCACATAATTTCAAAAGAGGGAGTGGAACAAGTGTAGTGTCTAAATNTATACATTGATTTTCTTTGGCCCAGTCCATGATGCAAACACTGAGGTTTCATAGTTGAGTAGATAGGATAGTTGAAGTAATTGGGCTGGTTATACAGGACAGGCACATAATTTCAAAAGAGGGAGTGGAGCAAGTGTAGTGTCTAAATTAATCCAAATCACTAAGCCACAGCAAATAATAATTCATAGCATCACTTAGAGAGGTAATTAATAATGTGGTGTAGCACATGAAGTCTGGAATCTAACTGGCCCTTCCAGGCGTATCTAAGCAATTCCAGGCAAGCCACTCAAGCACTGTGCTTTAGTGTCTTCTGTGGAATGTGATAATCATACCAACTAGGTCATATAATTGTTATGAGTCAGGGGACAGATCTATTCTTTTTGCCCAGTATCTATTGTACCCTTCTTCTAATCATGAGTCCTTAGTATCTCAGTTTTCCTCTGGTAAGCCACCCCTTTCCCACTTTTAACCTGTGTTTGTAACAGAAAGTGTGTGATTTAACCTGGCTCTGTGATTGGGTCAGAGACATTTACATTGTCCAGTGAGAACAACAGAGATACAGAGAGAATTTTTCTAGGATTTTAGGGAGAGAGGGACATTTTCTTTGCCACTGGATTGGAATCTAAAAGAATGTGAGTCTGAAACTGCTATGAGCCGTCTCACTGGGAAGAACTTGAAAACTAAAATAACATGGNAACAGTGGCTGACTTTATTTTCTTGGGCTCCAAAATCACTGCAGATGGTGACTGCAGCCATGAAATTAAAAGACGCTTATTCATTAGAAGGAACGTTATGACGAACCTAGACAGCATATTAAAAGGCAGAGACACTACTTTGCCAACAAAGGTTCATATAGTCAAGGCTATGGTTTTTCCAGTGGTCATGTATGGATGTGAGAGTTGGATGATAAAGAAAGCTGAGTGCTGAAGAATTGATGCTTTTGAACTGTGGTGTTTTGNCAGCATATTAAAAGGCAGAGACACTACTTTGCCAACAAAGGTTCATATAGTCAAGGCTATGGTTTTTCCAGTGGTCATGTATGGATGTGAGAGTTGGATGATAAAGAAAGCTGAGTGCTGAAGAATTGATGCTTTTGAACTGTGGTGTTTTGGAGAAGACTCTTGAGAATCCCTTGTACTGCAAGGAGATCCAACCAGTCATTCTGAAGGAGATCAGTCCTGGGTGTTCATTGGAAGGACTGACGTTGAAGCTGAAACTCCAATACTTTGGCCACCTGATGCAAGGAGTTCACTCATTGGAAAAGACTCTGATGCTGGGAAAGATTGAGGGCAGGAGGAGAAAGGGACAACAGAGAATGAGATGGTTGGATGGCATCACTGACTCAATGGACATGGGTTTGGGTGGCCTCCGGGAGTTGGTGATGAACAGGGAGGCCTGGTGTGTGGCAGCTCATGGGGTTGCAAAGAGTTGGACATGACTGAGTGACTGAAATGAACTGAACTGAACTGGATGACAAAAAGAAAACTCTTTAAGTGTTTTTCTCATCATTCCGGTTTTGACACTTCATCATTAGCTAATCTTCATTTATTTGTTATTTATTTAAAGATTCTTATTTTCTGTGTGTTTTGTGCTCAATAGTGTCCAACTCTTTGCAACCCTAAGTACTGTAGTCCAGCGGGCTCTCTGTTCATGGGATTTTCCAGGCAAGAATACTAGAGTGGGTTGCCATTTCCTCTTCCAGGGGAATCTTCCCCACCCAGGAATAGAACCAGCATCCGTTGTGTCTCCTGCATTGGCAAGCATATTTTTTTCCACTGTGCCACCTGGGTTTCTTATTTTATGACAAAACATATGTTTATACTTTCTGTATATGGCACCCTACTTTCTACATATACCAATGGTATCCCACTTACCTCTGTCCTTGAGCTAACGACATCATGTCTAGAATTTTTCTTGCAGGTCATCTCTAGGACAACATTTTCTTTCTGTTTCCATGGTTAAAATTTCAGTCCATAGTCTAATTACCTTGATAAGTCTACCTTGATAAGTCTCTGCTCATGCATTAAATGCCCCAAACATTAATTTACTATAATGAAAATATGAAATTATGGAATCTTATATAAACACACTTCTTTTGGATAATAATGACATAGCAATAATAGTAAGAGTCCTTAGAGGGCATGGAGCATAAAATGTCAGGATAGAAATTCTTACCTTTGACGTATACAGAGTTGCCTATGGAAGCCATATGAATAGATATTTTCCCAGTGATTATGGTGGCTCAGATGGTAAAGAATCTGCCTGCAATGCAGGAGACCTAGGTTCAATATCTGGGTCATGATCTGGAGAAGCGAATGGCTATGCACTCCAGTATTCTTGGGGGGATAATTCCATGGACAGAGGAACCTGATGGGCTACAGTCTATTGGATTGCAAAGAGTCAGACACAATTGAGTGATTGTTCAAAACTAACACTTTTTTTTAAAGTGCAAGCCATATGAATAGATATTTTTCCTAGTGATTACTGGAGCCAATATTTTTCACAGTGCAACTTTTTTTAAACTGATGGAGTCTATAATTGGTTTCATCAATATAGGAAAGTGCCTAGCTTCAAAACATAGTTAAAGTAACTCAGGGCACTAAAATAATATTTTTGAGGTACCCTTCTCGAGTCAGGCAATAAAACACAATCTTCAGGGCCAAGCAGAACATAATAATAATAATAATAAAAACCTCATAAGTCTTTTTATTTTTTTTCTTTTAGTGTCAGAGAGGACCTCCACATGCTTTCTAGAACACTTGCAATTTGGAATTGCTATTGTCTTTGGCTCTGATTTAACAGTAAACTAGTTAACCTAAATTCTAAGACACTCATGATAGACGTGTGGCTGGTGAAAAAGACCCTCTGTTTAGTGAGTGGACTATGGTTTCTGCAGAAAGAACTGCAGTCCTCCAGACTATTTTAATGTTATGGCTTTAAATGGATAATGCTAGTGCAATTAAGTCATAGTTTGGAGTGGAAAGGACGTGGAGGAGATATTAAAACCAATGAAAACACTGCTGACCAAATTACTTTGGCTCTTTGATGGGGCAGATACATCAGATTAAAAAGTGGTGATTTGCAATACTGTGTACATACTACAGTCCAAGAGTTGTTGACTTTCAGATTGATGAAGCTGTAAAGAAAAACTGCCACCTATATGCTTGCTTACTTTTCAAATATGAAATACTTAAAAACTGGTCTAATTATGGACTATAGTTCCCCAATGAACATTAATAAAAGTTTGACCAAATCTAAATTATGCTTTCCACAACCTTTTTAAAGTAAAAAAACAAAACAAAACAGAAAAAAACCTCAACCAGTTATAGTAACAGTGCTGTGTAGGAGGTTTGCAAATATATGATACATTTTGACAGCTGTTTTTTACTGGAATCCTATCAAGACAATCACGAAAATATTTTGGAATGCTTAAAATGAGGGAATGCTAAATTTGTAGCTGTGCCTCAGCCACTGGAGGCCCCAGAGTGGGAAAGTGTTTTTTGGTTGCTACAGTGCTACCCATTATCGAAGTTGGCCACATTCTGTCACTCAGATTCCCCAGTAATTGATACAAAATATTCACTTATTAAATTAAAAAAAATTTTTTTTGGAATGTAACTGCTTTAGGATGTTATGTTAGTTTCTGCTGTACAATGAAGTAAATCAGCCACATGCATACACATATCCTCTCCTTCTTAGACCTACCTTCCACCTTCCCCTCATCCACTTCCCCCAGGTCAACACGGAGCATTTGTGCACAGTAAAGGAAACCATTAAAAAGGCAGAAAGACAACCCTTAGAATGGGAAGAGATATTTGCAAACAGAGGATTAATCTCCAAAGTATACAAACAGTTCATGGAGCTCAACATTAAAAAAAAATACTCATTTTACTGTTAATGTTTATACCATTTTTGTTAAGAATCATGTCCTTCTGACACAATCAATAAAATGGGCAGGTAATATATTCAGAGATTGTTCCTATGCAATGGGTTTGATGATTATAAAATAATACTCCCCAACTTGTAAATAACAAATTGCTGGAGAGCAACAGAAAGGAATAAATGAGTGTGCAGAGCTCACGCTTGACCCTCTCATTATCAGTAGTTTCATAGATAATGATGAAGTTGTTGCTATTGTTCAGTCACTCAGACATGTCTGACTCTTTGTGACCCCATGGACTACAGCACACCAGACTTCCCTATCTTTCCTTATCTCCCAGAGGTTGCTCAAACTCATGTCCATTGGTTCCATGATGGCAACCAACCATCTCATCCTTTGTCACCCCCTTCTCCTCCTGCCTTCAATTTTCCCCACCATCAGGATCTTTTCCAATGGGTTGGCTCCTTGCATCAGGTGACCAAAGTATTGAAGTTTTAGCATCAGTTCTTCTAGTGAATATTCAGGACTGATTTGCTTTAGAATTGACTGGTTGGATCTCCTTGCTGTCCAAGGGACTATCAAGAGTAGTCTCCAACACCACAGCTGAAAAGCATCAATTCTCAGGCATTCAGCCTTCTTTATGGTCCAACTCTCACATCCATACATGACTGTTGGAAAAATCGTAGCTTTGACTAGATGGACCTTTGTTGGCAAAGTAATGTCTCTGCTTTTTAATACACTATCTAGATTTTTCATAGCTTTTCTTCCAAGGAGCAAGCATCTTTTAATTTCATGACTGCAGTCACCATCTGCAGTGATTTTAGAGCCCAAGAAAATAGTCTCTCACTGTTTCCATTGTTTCTCCATCTATTTGCCATGAAGTGATGGGACCAGATGCCATAATTTTTGTTTTTTGAATGTTGAATCTTAAGTCAGTTTTTTCACTCCCTTGTTTCACCTTCATCAAAAGGCTGTTTAGTTCCCCTTCGCTTTCTGCCATAAGGGTAGTTTCATATGCATATCTGAGGTTATTAATAATTCTGCTGATAAAGTATATTTCCTGTTCTCTGTTCTATGATCTATCCATGTGTGTATGCTGTTACTTCAGCCATGTCCAACTCTTTGGACCCTATAGTCTATAGCCTGCCAGTCTCCTCTGTCCATGGGATTTCCCAGGCCAGAATACTGGAGTGGGTTGCCATTTCCTTCTCCAGAGGATCTTCCCAACCCAGGGATCGAACCTGTGTCTCCTCCATTGGCAGGATGATACTTTAGCACTGAGCCACCAAACAACCCAGAGAAGGCAATGGCACTCCACTCCAGTACTCTCGCCTGGAAAAGCCCATGGACGGAGGAGCCTGGTGGGCTGCAGTCCATGCAGTCACTGAGAGTTGGACACGACTGAGCAACTTCACTTTCACTTTTCACTTTCATGTATTGGAGAAGGAAATGGCAACCCAGTCCACTGTTCTTGCCTGGAGAATCCCAGGGACGGGGGAGCCCGGTGGGCTGCCGTCTATGGGGTTGCACAGAGTCAGACACGACTGAAGCGACTTAGCAGCAGCAACCAAGTAACCAAGGTACTCTAGTAATATTCTGTTTCATGATCTTGTTATGTTTCGGAGCCCTTTCAGGAATTGGAGTATCTTTGCTTTTCTCTTCTTTGACAGATTCTTTATTTTCTGAAGACTTTGGCTTTTTTTTTTTTT
>SJYW01010174.1:310759-322019 GCA_006410735.1 Raphicerus campestris
TTTTTAATACACTATCTAGATTTTTCATAGCTTTTCTTCCAAGGAGCAAGCATCTTTTAATTTCATGACTGCAGTCACCATCTGCAGTGATTTTAGAGCCCAAGAAAATAGTCTCTCACTGTTTCCATTGTTTCTCCATCTATTTGCCATGAAGTGATGGGACCAGATGCCATAATTTTTGTTTTTTGAATGTTGAATCTTAAGTCAGTTTTTTCACTCCCTTGTTTCACCTTCATCAAAAGGCTGTTTAGTTCCCCTTCGCTTTCTGCCATAAGGGTAGTTTCATATGCATATCTGAGGTTATTAATAATTCTGCTGATAAAGTATATTTCCTGTTCTCTGTTCTATGATCTATCCATGTGTGTATGCTGTTACTTCAGCCATGTCCAACTCTTTGGACCCTATAGTCTATAGCCTGCCAGTCTCCTCTGTCCATGGGATTTCCCAGGCCAGAATACTAGAGTGGGTTGCCATTTCCTTCTCCAGAGGATCTTCCCAACCCAGGGATTGAACCTGTGTCTCCTCCATTGGCAGGATGATACTTTAGCACTGAGCCACCAAACAACCCAGAGAAGGCAATGGCACTCCACTCCAGTACTCTCGCCTGGAAAAGCCCATGGACGGAGGAGCCTGGTGGGCTGCAGTCCATGCAGTCACTGAGAGTTGGACACGACTGAGCAACTTCACTTTCACTTTTCACTTTCATGTATTGGAGAAGGAAATGGCAACCCAGTCCACTGTTCTTGCCTGGAGAATCCCAGGGATGGGGGAGCCCGGTGGGCTGCCGTCTATGGGGTCGCACAGAGTCAGACATGACTGAAGCGACTTAGCAGCAGCAACCAAGTAACCAAGGTACTCTAGTAATATTCTGTTTCATGATCTTGTTATGTTTCGGAGCCCTTTCAGGAATTGGAGTATCTTTGCTTTTCTCTTCTTTGACAGATTCTTTATTTTCTGAAGACTTTGGCTTTTTTTTTTTTTGGTACACTTCTATAGTTGATCCTTCTGCTTCAGCCATCATCCACCCAGGAGGTTCCTGCCTCCACGGTGGTTTGGTTTTCCCCCATGCTGTGTTTTGTTACTGTTATGTGTATGTGTGTGTATGTTTTATTTAGAAGAAAGCTAACCTGAACTTTAGAGAAAATCACTTTTTACTGTCCTTCCACCCCTCTTCCTCCCTCTGTTTACTCCATCTCAGTCGCCTTTGCTTTTGTTTATCCAGCCTAGCTGGGTTCCTGAGCTGCAATTATCTGGAAGCACCTGAGTCTCAGGACTCCCTTCTTATAGTTCTCTCCTTCTCTGCCATCACTGGACAGCAAAGTGTCTCCCTCACACTGTCTAAGAACATTGTGAGGAAGCTCTAAAAATTCGTAACAGGTAGCCAACAAGAAACCCAAATTTTGCATCAATTCCAGGTCCTTTTCACAGTGGGTCCCTTACGTTATTTGCTGCAGCCCTTATTTCAAGCAGCATATGAGACAAGACCTGCAATATTTAAGGCGTACACACAGACTCTCATTCCAGCTTATCTATTCTCATCCCCCATCTCTTACTTTCAGTTTCTGCCAGTGACATTCTTCCCTCTCTGCTTGTGTTAATGTTGTCCATTCTGCCTGGAAAAAACATTTACAAATCCCCCCCACACCTCCAGTGGCAGTTCCTCCAGGAAGCTTTCTCCCAAATCTTAGTTAACCTGTGAGTTTCTTTTTTAAAAATGTATTTTATTTAAGTATAGCTGATTTAAAATATTGTATTAATTTCTGCTATACTTCAGATAAAATATAGTTCCCTGTGCCATACCGTAGGACATTGTTGTTAATCCATCCTAGGTACAACAGTTTGCATCTGATGATCCCAAACTCTTGGACCATCCCTTGCATATCCCCTATCCTGACAACCGCAAGTCTGGTCTCTACATCTGTGTGTATGCTCTGTTTCATAGATAAGTTCATTTGTCTCACATTTTAGATTTCACATATAAGTGATACCATATGGTATTTGACTCTCTATCTGACTTTCACTTAGTATGATAATCTCTAGGTCCATTCATGTTGCTGAGAATGGCATTGTTTTGTTCTCTTTTTATGACTGAGTAATATTCCATGTGTGTGTAGTGGGGGGTATGAGTATATACACATATATATACACACCACATCTTTTTCATTCATTCATCTATTAATGGGACATTTATGTTTTTTATATATCTTAGCTATTGTGAAAATAGTGCTTCTGTGAACATTGGTATACCTGTATCTTTTGAATTATAGTTTTGTCTGGGTATTTGATGCCAAAGAGTGGGATTTCTGAATCATATGATTATAACTCTTATTTTTTAGCTTTAAAGGAAATGCCATCTGTTCTCCATACTGGCTGTACCAACCTTTTCTCTCCTCTGTGTTTCTTTGTAATCCTTGTGTGTTTAGGCCCTCAAACTTCAGTGTGTGCTGAAACAACCTAGAGGACTTGTTGCAGTATAGATTCCTGAGTTTCCATTTCAGTGGATCTGAAATGCAGCCTGGGATTTTGAATGTCTAACTAGTCTCTAGGGGCAGTTGATGCTGGTAATGTAAGGATACACTTCAAGACTTACTGTTCCAAGTTCTAATCAAACATCGAAAAATTATAAGACTATGTAGAATTTCCCAAAGTCAACTGTGAACCCTTTGAAGGCAAAGGACTTGGTCTGAAACCCATGGATGCAGATCCCATGAATGTGGAGGGCCCATTGTACAATGATATTCTATATAAGGGACTTGAGCACCCAGGGAGTTTGGTGTCTGAGGGGGTCCTGAAACCAATCATCCTGTGGATGCTGAAGGACAACAATCCAGCATGATGCCTGACACTCAGTAAGCAATTAATGAAAAGTGAAGAAAATTAAAGTGTTAGTCAGTCATGTCTGTCTCTTTGCAATCCCTTAGACTGTAGCCCACCAGGTTCCTCTGTCCATGAAGTTCTCCAGGCAAGAATACTGGTGTGGGTTTCCATTCTCTTCTCCAGGGCATCTTCCTAAGCTGGAGATTCAACTTGGGTCTCCCACACTGTAGGCAGATTCTTTACCATATGAGCCACCAAAGAAGCGCATCAATGATGCTGACAAATAAAAGATTATAGAATTGGGAGGCAGGCTGAAATGCATTTTGTTGTACCAATAACTAGCTAAACTAGCTCTTTAGGAACTTGGGTATCTAACTTTAGCTGTCAAGTCTTCAGTTTCCTCATCTATACTTAAGGATTAAAAACTAGTATACACCTTATCTGCTTATTTTATTAAATTAAATTACTGACATATGTTGGGCTTCCCAGGTGCTGTTGGTGGTAAAGAACCTGCCTGCCAATGCAGGAGATGTAAGAGATGTGGGTTCAATCCCTGGGTCATTAAGATCCCCTGGTGTGGGGCGGGATACATGGCAACCCACTCCAGTATTCTTTCCTGGAGCAGCCCATGGACAGAGTAGCCTGGTGGGCTGTAGTCCATAGGGTCTCAAAGAGTTGGACTCTACTGAAGTGACAGCGTGCATGCATGCATTGACACATTATATATATAAATATATGTTTGATGTAATTCTCTCTACTGGTTTTGATGTGTGTGTGTGTAATGATAAGCTCACTGTTAGTGCATCTTAAGTACTTAGTAAGTGGTTTCTTATTAGAATTATGAATAAACTTGGTTGAAAAGTCTTTCTTCTGGCTACTAACCACATTAACTGCACAACTTGTACTGGTCAGCTTCTATGGAGGCATGGGACTGGGCAGTGGAAGCAAGAGGAAGAACAAAGTTATTCTATACAGAACTGGAGGACACATGGTAGGTCTCTGAAACATGATTTGCTGTGGTAACTGGAAAGTCCTTGTTTATTAAAAGTGGTTTAGGGTTAGACAATATGTTCTTGAATTTTCAAAGCTTTGGTTTTCATTGGAACGGATAAGTCTTTAAATTAAATGTGGTTAACTTAACACAAACATCTAATACTTTCTTCATCTCCTATATCTGCTCTCCTTGGAATACCGCCAAGTCACTGGAGAGTTGCTGAAATACAGTTCTTGAGTAATGATTAACATATAGCATGAGGTTAGTTTTCCATCTGGAGATTTTACATGTGTGTACACTTAAACCCTGAGGGATTCTGACTGAGAGAAAATCTCAGATTCTAGGAAGTATAGGTAAATAGCTATTATCTGATTGAAATATACAATTGTCCTCTTCTAACCTGTGTTGGGCAGGAAAAAAGGTGCTTCAATCTGTCAGGTCTTAGAAATGTCACTGAAGCTATTCTCACCATCCACATCCTGAAAACTGAGAAGTATCTTGCTCCTATGTTGGAGTGATTTAAATGCCAAACTGATTTCTCAGTATACTTAGGTTGGGGCCGTGGGCGGTGATTAGGAGCAGAGCAAAATGAATTTTAGGAAAGGACAGTTGATTCCAGTTAGAACCTAATCTACCCTTACTTTAAATCATCTCATTAACTTCAGTAGAAGTTAATACTGATAGAAAGTTACCTGATATAGAATTATTAGATGATGAGTTTGTTAAAATTCTGCTAAATCATTCTGTCCTAAACATCCTTATAAATCAATGCTCAATTAATTCCACCATCTGCAAATGAAAAACCAAACATTACTAAGTGTGTACTGTATTTAAGCTCTTGGACATGAGTTTATTCTTTACATGGCTGATGTTTATCACTGACTTAGAGATGAGAAAATAGAAGTTCTGAATAAGAGATATTGCTCTGTGATGACCTAGAGGGGTGGGATGAGGCGTGGGTGGGAGGGAGGCTCAAAAGGGAGGGGATATATGTGTACATATAGCTGATTCACTTTGTTGTATAGCAGAAACTAACACATTATAAAGAAATTATATTCCAATTAAAAAAAGAGACAGAGATTTGCCCAAGAAAATAACACCTAGTAGGCAGAGCTGGGACCAGTTCCTGATTGCAAGTCTAGAATTTAATACATTTCAACTACATCCTCCTTATCAAGAATTAAAATCTACTTGCCTGTTCACATATTTTAAAATTGCATTAACTTTCTCTATAAGTTAGCTCTTCAATTATTTTATGGATTATAAGCCACTCACTTAAAAGTTAACTTGCTTTTGAAAAACTGAAATTATGCCTTCTACCCTTACATATTCAACTTGCCATGACTAGGTAAATGTAGGTACTGATATTTTTAGTCACTCTGCCGTGTCCGTGTCTGACTCTTTGTGGCCCCATAGATTGTAGTCCACCAGGTTCCTCTCTCCATGGAATTTTCCAGGCAAGAATACTGGAGCAGGTTGTAATTTCCTATTCCAGGGGACCTTCCAGACCCAGAGATTAAAACTGTAGCTCTTGCATGTTCTTCACTGGCAGGTGGATTCCTTGCCACTAACGCCACATGAGAAGCCTAGGTGCTAATATGCACGCATGCGCGCTAAGTCACTTAAAATACATCTGACTCTTTTCGACTGCAGCCCTCCAGTCTCCTCTGTCCATGGGATATACCAGGCAAGAATACTGGAGTGGGTTGGATGCTCTCCTACAGGTGATCTTCCTGACTCTGAGATTGAACCCTAGTCTCCTGCAGCTCCTACACTGCAAGTGGATTCTTTACCACTGAGCCACTGAGGAAGCCCGGATACTAACATACTAGTATTTTATTTCCTTAGTATAAATAAGTAGACTTGCTTAGGATTATCCAACAAATAAATCGGAGTCTATATCACTATATACTCTCTCCACATATCCTTTTTTTTTTTTACATTTCCATTCAGATTCCTGTTCTTTATTGCATAAAGTAAGATCAATTGTTATTTTTATTGAAGCTATTTAAGAGTTTGAAAACCACCAGTTTCCATTAGATGCACAGATTTCCTTGAAATATGAATTTACCTGTGGCCAAAGAGTGTTCTCCACTGTTTTCTAGTTCACATCACCATTTTGCACACAGATTTGTCTTAATTGTCACAATATGATTTTCTTTTTCATAGACAGTGGAACTCATCTTGAACCACCATCAGCACATGAGTGTGTGCATGCTAAGTTGCTTTAGTCATGTCTGACCATTTGTGACCCTATGGACTGCCCACCAGGTTCCATACACATGATAAACTAGATTTCCTTGTTAAAGCTATCACAAACATCAGATATGAGCAAAGAACATTTAATTAAGGATGAAATTANGTCATGTCTGACCATTTGTGACCCTATGGACTGCCCACCAGGTTCCATACACATGATAAACTAGATTTCCTTGTTAAAGCTATCACAAACATCAGATATGAGCAAAGAACATTTAATTAAAGATGAAATTAGTAATGGCAATGAGATTAGCAAAGGAAATGGCAACCCACTGCCTGGAAAATTCCATGGACAGAGGAGTCTGGCAGGCTACCAGTCCATGGGGTTGCAGAGTCGGACATGACTGAAAGACTGAGTATGCATGAGATTACTAATATTTCTCCTAAAACCCTAAATAGCAGAAATGGTTTTCATGCTAAAATTCTAGTGGAACACTTATATTTGAATATACCTTAAACCAAGAGCTATGTAAGTGAGGCTTTGCAATTTCTAATTGTATAAGGCCAAACATACATGCCTCCTCCCTCAGGCTGGGGGGAACTTCTTAAATTTTCAGTTCAGTTTAGTTCAGTCGCTCAGTCCTGTCTGACTCTTTGTGACCCCATGAATCGCAGGACACCAGGCCTCCCCGTTCATCATCATTCCTGGAGTTCACTCAAACTCATGTCCATTGAGTCAGTGATGCCATCCAGCAATCTCATCCTCTATCGTCCCCTTCTCCTCCTGCCCTCAATCCCTCTCAGCATCAGAGTCTTTTCTAATGAGTCAAGTCTTCGCATGAGCTGGCCAAAGTACTAGAGTCTCAACTTTAGCATCATTCCTTCCAAAGAAATCCCAGGGCTGATCTCATTCAGAATGGACTGGTTGGATCTCCTTGCAGCCCAAGGGANGAGTAGTGCTTAGCATGCTCTTTAATTTTATGAATGTCAGCTATAATCTCTTGAACACTGATCATTTATGTATAAATTGTGAGGCAATAACACTCTTATAACCAAAATATTTAATTAACTAGAGTACTCATAGCTTGGCTAGATAAATGAGTTTGCTGATCTGTTTTTTACCTGTATATCTAACAGCAGACTCATTACAAATATTAGGAAAAATACCTTTAAGCGGTGTTGCTAATCAATTTGTGAGCCTAATGGAGGCATATATATTGTCAGTATATTAGCAAATATGACTGAACTTAAAAAAGGTTACTTTGTTCTTATCCATATAGTTACAGACTTCTATTGTGGTTTGTGAAATTTTCTTTAAGATACTACATAAATTTAAACATTTAACTATTTATTAATTTCATTCTTCTCTCCTGTTTCAACACTATTTCTACTTATTTGCTATTATTACACATGCTCCTTATCTCCTTTATTTATATAATTGGTCTCTAGACATTTTCAAAGAACAATACTATTTTAGAGTATTATTATATTCCAGATAACTTTGAAAAACTGAGAACAGTCAAACTCACAGAAAATATGATGTAAAGAAATGAGAGCTGCCTTGTTTGAGAATTTGTTATCTTATCACTTAGTCTTTCCATTATGATCATTTCCATTTTATAAAGACAAGAATCAAAATCCAGAGCAGCTAAGCTTTACACTGGCATTATTAAAATTTTTCATTCTGAGAGCACAAACAGAAATTTCAGGGTGTGATATGTAGGTTGAATATATTAAAGACATCTTAAGAATGGGATCCATTATAGATGGTATTAAGAGGCCAAAAATTACATGTCTTCACTATACTCCTTGTAACTCTCTTACCAGAGTGCAATTTTGGTCACCACACATTTTAAAAAAGAAAAAACAAAACAAAACAAAACACAAACCTTCAGAGGAAAAGTGATATAAATAAGGTCTTTCCACTGAATTATAATGCTTCATGAAAGCAAGGACTAAACATCTTTAATTCATAAAATAAATGATTTTAAAGCAGAATTGCCTTTAGGAAATAATCTTTGAATCTATTCAGTGGATAGTAATGTGCTAAAAGCTATAAGAATACAGACAAATATAATAATCTCTGCACTCAAGAATTCCATAACATTCTTGGGGAGAATTATAGTAATTAATAACATGTAAAATAATAATACATCAGATATATGAAGGAAGTCTTAAATGCCAGAACAGTAAAATACCAAATAGCAACTCCAGGAGGTTGTGCACTCACTTCTTTTTGTGTATTCTTAAAAATGAGGTGAGTCAAATCATGCTGATTGATTTAATGATTGAAAATGACTATTTATTGAATCCATTCTGTGTGTCAGTCATTAGCACACAGTTGCTGGTTAGCATTCTTCATCTTATGCCTCTGTTTACATTATCAGAAAAAGACTCTTTGCTTGCTTTCTAAAACCATGTCACTTAACTTCAATCTATTAGGTATTTATTGAACATTTACTTTGTAGCAGACCCTGTATTAGAGTCTGGAGTTGTGAAAATGTCCTTGAAGAACTTCCTATGGCAGTAAGATACTGAATCAAATATAATGTGAAAATACTAAGGAATTCACTAATGAGATTTTTTTCAGATGTTTCAAAGCTTACATACCAGGGAGCTTCAGTTCAGTAATGATACATCTTGGATTAAAATGAAAATATATCCCATTTCACTGCATCACAATTAAAACTCAGGGCTGAGGGTGGGATGTAGGTAGGGGGAACCTCATTGGTAGGAATTACCCTATTTCAAAAATTTTCATGCAGATGTCAAAAATGAAAACCCAGGAAGAGAAACTGCCCATGGACTGCAAGTAATTTANATTAAAATGAAAATATATCCCATTTCACTGCATCACAATTAAAAGTCAGGGCTGAGGGTGGGATGTAGGTAGGGAGAACCTCATTGGTAGGAATTACCCTATTTCAAAAATTTTCATGCAGATGTCAAAAATGAAAACCCAGGAAGAGAAACTGCCCATGGATTGCAAGTAATTTAAACACTGTCTGTCAGGAGCAAAGAAAACAAAGGGGGAAATTGGCACTTTATTTTATAATATGGAACTTAAAAAAATTGTATGCATCTATTAAAGGTTTCTGTATGTAAATATTGAAAAGTTCATAAGACTGCATTTTCATTTTGATACTGAAACGCAGAAGTATTGAGTCAAACCAATTAATTTGGCCATTAAAATTTCCTAAGATCCATATGTTCACCATTATGACAAAACCATATTCAATGGTTACCAATCAGAATTCTATTTGAAGAAGGAATTTGGCACTCATAGATCCTAATATGCTGCTACCCTGGATGACCTTTGTGAAGGTATTTGCATGCCTAGTGGTGGAAGCATTAGTTTAACCTGAAATACCAAACATGGTAATATGTTTGTCAGCTTGTATTTTAAATTATTTTCCTACAGAAAAGCACCTTAATCTCATGAAAAAAAAAAAAGAAGTTCAACTTAATATTGAATTCAAATGTATACTCCACAGTGTTCTAAAATACATTGCTGATTCTGACATGTAGGAAATTTATTGAGTTTTGTGAAGTAAAGATCTTTGATTTCAGCATACATTATGTGATCAGCTCTAATGCTTTTGCATTGAGTATGTAGTGATCCTTTCCTGTCTTTCCATAAAATAAGCATCTCAAATGCTGCTAACCTGCCACTTCATGCATTGCACATGTTAGACATTAACTTACATGATAAGCATCTCTTACATGTGACACATTTAGGACTAGAGGCTTGTGAGAGTCTTGATTCTAAGAGCCACAATTATAGGTTAGAACTTATTCTCCCTTTTTATTTGTGGTTAAGTTTTAATGTGGTCATGGTACATAGTCCCATGATTTACAATCAGATGGATTAGCCACTGACTTATGCCTCACATAAGCATTATAAATTCATATGCATACCTTCCAGATGCAGGGAAAATGCAGAGATATTTTCATAATGGATTATTCAGACCATTTTGAGTGGGGGGTGGGGCGGAACCAATCCAAAGCAAAAACAGCTTTTACATATGGTATCCATGGCTGTAACACTCAATATATTGCAGAAAACGCTCAGATGAAGCAAAAATGTCCTGACAAAGACCAAAAGGAAAAAAAAAATAACCCAACAAACTATTTTTAACTATAGCTCAAGCTGTCAAATTTAGAGTAAACCTTTTGCCCCTAACCACATTTGCTGCAGAATTCTTCTGGCTAATTGCAGGCTACCCTTGTTTTGCACTGAGACATCTGTACCTTGGCACACCCTGTAATTATATGGGAAGGGATCACTCATGATTTTGTTGATAGTGTATTACAGTTAAATCCTTTGGGTGGGAATGGGAGGACTGCATTGTTTCCATCTCGGTGACAAAAAATACAAGTTTTAAGGAAGTAAAATTGTCCACAGAGTAAACCACGCCATTATTCTATGATGTTTCATACTTTTTCATAACTGCATACAGAGACTCTTCATGTTCTATGAAAGAGAAAGAGAGAAGGGAAACAGGGATCTCTGCACAGCCAGGATGATTCCCTCCAAGAGTATGTTTGAGATGAATCATAATTACCCCTGTCCTGGTTCAAGAAGTTATCGATTCTTGACTGCAAGATATTATTGACTGCAAAGATGCTTCATGCAAATGTCTGTTTAGCAGATTGCAACAAGATCTTCAAAAGTAAGAAAGAGAAAAACAAACATCATATATTAACATATATGTGGAATCTAGAAAAATGGTATGGATGAGTCTATTTGCAGGACAGGAACAGAAATACAGACAGGCATAGAGAACAGACATATGGGCCCAGAGGGGAAAGGGAAGGGTGGGAAAAATTAGGAGATTGGGATTGACATGTATTCACTACCATGTGTAACATAGCTAGCTACTAGGAACCTGCTATAATATATAGTGCAAGGAGCTCGTCTCAGTGCTCTGTGATGACCGTGAGAGCGAGGCTCAAGCGGGAGGGGATCAGTCCTGCATATTAATTGAAAGGGCTGATGCTGAAGCTGAAACTCCAACACTTTGGCCACCTGATGCGAAGAACTGACTCACTGGAAAAGACGCTGATGCTGGGAAAGATTGAAGGCAGGAGGAGAAGGGGACAACAGAGGATGAGATGGTTGGATGCCATCACCGACTCGATGGACATGAGTTTGAGTAAGCCCCAGGAGTTGGTAATGGACAAGGAGGCCTGGTGTGCTGCAGACCATGGGTTCTCAAAGAGTTGGACACAACTAAGTGACTGAACTGA
>SJYW01010174.1:352651-364194 GCA_006410735.1 Raphicerus campestris
AAAACACAGAAAACAAATGTTGAGAAGGATGTAGTGCAATTGGAACCATGTGCACTATTGATGGAAATCATGTAGCATAGCTTCTGTAGAAAATAATATGGCAGTTCCTAAATTTTTTTAAAAATAGAATTGGCACGTGTGTATGTGCTCGCTCAGTCATGTTCGACTCTTTGTGACTGCATGGAGTGTAGCCCACCAGGCTTCACTGTTGGAATTTTTGAGTCAAGAATACTGGAGTAGGTTGCCATTTCCTACTCCAGGGGACCTTCCAACCCAGGGGTTGAGCCTGAGTCTCCTGCATTGGCAAGCAGATTCTTTAACACTGTGTCACCGAGTAAGCCCAATGATCTAGCAATGCCACTTCTGAAAATATACCTAAAAGAACAAGTAGAGTATCAAAGAAAATATATTTTTACACCCATGATCATAGCACCATTTTTCACAACAGTTAAAATGTTGATGTAACCCAAGTATCCATTGATGTATGAATGAATAAGTAAATATTGCATATATATACACACACATATATATAATGGAATATTATTATCCTTAAAAAGGAGGGAAATTCTAA
This sequence comes from Raphicerus campestris, assembly GCA_006410735.1. Classification (NCBI taxonomy): domain Eukaryota; kingdom Metazoa; phylum Chordata; class Mammalia; order Artiodactyla; family Bovidae; genus Raphicerus; species Raphicerus campestris. Next base: position 353,223 of record SJYW01010174.1, read on the forward strand.
CATATAACATGGATGAACTTTGAAGACATGCTTACTGAAATAATTCAATCACAAAGACAAATATCATGTAATTCCTTTTATATGAGGTACCTAGAGTAGTAAAAAACCATAGCAACAGAAAGTATGGTGGTGGGAATAGTAAGTATGGCTGGAGGGAATAGCAAGTTGTTGTTTAATGGGTATAGAGTTTANTACACACACATATATATAATGGAATATTATTATCCTTTAAAAGGAGGGAAATTCTGACATATAACATGGATGAACTTTGAAGACATGCTTAATGAAATAATTCAATAACAAAGACAAATATCATGTAATTCCTTTTATATGAGGTACCTAGAGTAGTAAAAAACCATAGAGACAGAAAGTATGGTGGTGGGAATAGCAAGTATGGCTGGAGGGAATAGCAAGTTGTTGTTTAATGGGTATAGAGTTTGAATTTTGCAAGATGAAAAGATGTCTGGAGATAGATGATGGCAATGGCTGCATACATAGGAATGTAAAACCACTCTACTGTTCATGGGGTTCTCAAGGCAGGAATACTGGCAGGAATTCTCCAGGCCAGAATATGGGAGTGGGTAGCCTTTCCCTTCTCCAGTGGATCTTCCCGACCCAGGAATTGAACTGGGTTCTCCTGAATTGCAGGCATATTCTTTACCAATTGAACTATCAAGGAAGCCCCTCAAGGAAAGAATACTGAAGTGGTTTGCCATTCTCTTATCCAGTGGACCACGTTTTGTCAGAACTCTTCGCCATGACCCGTCTGTCTTGGGTGGCCCCACACAGTATGGCTCATAGTTTCATTGACTTAGACAATCTTGTGGTCCATGTGATCAGTTTGATTAGTTTTGTGTGATTGTGGTATACATTCTGTATGCCCTCTGGTTAATAAAGATAAGAGGCTTGTGGAAGCTTCCTGATGGGAAGGACTGGCTGTGGGGGAATCTGGATCTTGCTCTGATAGGTGGGGCCATGCTCAGTAAATCTTTAATCCAATTTTCTGTTGAAGGGTGGGGCTGTGTCCCTCCTTATAGTTTGGCCTGAGGTAATGGTGACCAACTTCAAAAGGGCTTCTGCCATGACTGCTGTGTTCAGTGCTCCTGACCCCACAGCAGCCACTGTTCACTCACGCCTCTGCCAGAGACTCCTGGACATTCACAGGCAAGTTTGGCTCAGTCTCTTGTGGGGAATCACTGCTCCTTTCTCCTGGGTCCTTGTGTGCACAAGGTTTTGTTTGTGGCTTCCAGTTTCTGGGTTGTCTGCTCTGTAGCTCTGTGCTGGGGCTCATACGTGNGACCAACTTCTAAAGGGCTTATGCCATGACTATTGTGTTCAGTGCTCCTGACCCCACAGCAGCCACTGTTCACTCACGCCTCTGCCAGAGACTCCTGGACACTCACAGGCAAGTTTGGCTCAGTCTCTTGTGGAGAATCACTGCTCCTTTCTCCTGGGTCCTTGTGTGCACAAGGTTTTGTTTGTGGCTTCCAGTTTCTGGGTTGTCTGCTCTGTAGCTCTGTGCTGGGGCTCATACGCAGCCCCTCCCAGGTCTGCTGCAGCCAGAGCCCCTGTCAGGTCACAGCTGACCTATGCTTCCTCAGCAGAAGACATTCAAACACACAAAGGCAGGTCTAGCTCGGTGTGGGGTCCCTGGGTTCTGGTGCACACAAGCTTTGTTTGAGCCCTCTGATAGTGCATAGGAATTTGGTGAGGTCCATGAATCAAGGTAGATTGGAAGTGGTCAAACAGGAGGTGGCAAGAGTGAATGTCGACATTTTAGGAATCGGTGAACTAAAATGGACCAGAATGGGTGAATTTAACTCAGTGGACCATTAGATCCATATCTATGGGCAAGATCCCTTAGAAAAATGGAGTAGCCCTCATAGTCAACAAAAGTGTCTGAAATGCAGTACTTAGGTGCAGTCTCAAAAATGACAGAATGATCTCTGTTCATTTCCAAGGCAAACCATTCAATATCACAGTAATCCAAGTCTATGCCCCAACCACTAATGCCAAAGAAGTTGAAGTTGAATGGTTCTATGAAGACTTCCAAGACATTCGAGAACTATCACCAAAAAAAAAAAAAGAAAAAAAAAAGATGTACTTTTCATCATAGGAGACTAGAATGCAAAAATAGGAAGTCAAGAGATACCTGGAATAACAGGCAAATTTGGCCTTGGAGTGAACCGTGAGCTTCCTGATGTTCACACTGGTTTTAGAAAAGGCAGAGGAACCAGAGATCGAATTGCCAACATCTGCTGGATCATCAAAAAAGCAAGAGAGCTCCAGAAAAACATTTATTTCTGCTTNGAGATACCTTGAATAACAGGCAAATTTGGCCTTGGAGTGAACCGTGAGCTTCCTGATGTTCACGCTGGTTTTAGAAAAGGCAGAGGAACCAGAGATCGAATTGCCAACATCTGCTGGATCATCAAAAAAGCAAGAGAGCTCCAGAAAAACATTTATTTCTGCTTCATTGACTATGCAAAGCCTTTGTGTGAATCACAATAAACTGGAAAATTCTGAGAGAGATAGGAATACCAGACCACCTAACCTGCCTCTTGAGAATTCTGTATGCAGGTCAAGAAGCAACAGTTAGAACTGAACATGGAACAACAGACTGGTTCCAAATAGGAAAAGGAGTATGTCAAGGCTGTATATTGTCACCCTGCTCATTTAACTTCTATGCAGAGAGTACATCATGAGAAATGCTGGGCTGGAAGAAACACAAGCTGGAATCAAGATTGCTGGGAGAAATATCAATAACCTCAGATGTGCAGATGACACCACCCTTATGGCAGAAAGTGAAGAGGAGCTAGAAAGCCTCTTGATGAAAGTGAAAGTGGAGAGCTAAAAAGTTGGCTTAAAGCTCAACATTCAGAAAACGAAGATCATGGCATCTGGTCCCATCATTTCATGGGAAATAGATGGGGAAACAGTGGAAACAGTGTCAGACTTTATTTTTCTGGGCTCCAAAATCACTGCAGATGGTTACTGTAGCCATGAAATTAAAAGACGCTTAGTCCTTGGAAGAAAAGTTTCGACCAACCTAGATAGCATATTCAAAAGCAGAGACATTGCTTTGCCGACTAAGGTCCGTCTGGTCAAGGCTATGGTTTTTCCTGTGATCATGTACGGATGTGAGAGTTGTACTGTGAAGAAGGCTGAGTGCCAAAGAATTGATGCTTTTGAACTGTGGTTAGAGAAGACTCTTGAGAGACCCTTGGACTGCAAGGAGATCCAAGCAGTCCATTCTGAAGGAGATCAGCCCTGGGATTTCTTTGGAAGGAATGATGCTAAAGCTGAAACTCTAGTACTTTGGCCACCTCATGCGAAGTTGACTCATTGGAAAAGACTCTGATGCTGGGAGGGACTGGGGGCAGGAGGAGACTGGGACGACCTAGGATGAGGTGGCTGGATGGCATCAGTGACTCTATGGACGTGAGTCTGAGTGAGCTCCAGGAGCTGGTGATGGACAGGGAGGCCTGGCATGCTGCGATTCATGGGGTTGCAAAGAGTCGGACACGACTGAGCAACTGAACTGAACTGAACTGAAGGAAATGAGCAACAAGTCCCTTGTCTGTTATCTTCATGTTACTGCATAACATCACTTGCTTCTTTTGTCCATTTTACTTTTCAGTTTTAGATATGATTACATATTTAGTACTGAGAAATTTCTGCATCTCAATTACTGAGATACTGGGCCCATTTACTTAATTCTTTAACTATTGCAGTTCTTAAATTGATTTAGCACTTTTGCCCTAAGCCTGATTAAAATTAATGTTGTGTTTGAGTTTTCTGAATAACCCTGGGTTGGAGCTAATATTTAAATAACTCCTTCTAATGCAGATAAGGTAAACTTCTTGCTACATTGTTTTATCTGCAATTTGCAACAAATAACCACAGTTAGAAGCTTAAAACAACACGATTTCCTATTTTACAGTTCTGTAGGTCAGAAGTCTGACATAGGTTTTATTGGGATAAAGTCAAAGAGGCAACAATGATGAGTTCCTTTCTGCAGAATTTATGGAGAGAATTAGTTTTCTTACGTGGCTTCTGAAGTTTGCCCACTTTCTTTGGCCCGTGGCCCTCTTTCTCTATACTCAGTGCAACTGTGTTGCATATATCTGACCCTTCAAGAGTCACATCTCCTCCTTGTTCACAGCTGGAAAACATTTTCCCCTTTTTAAGGACCCTCATGAATAAATTGGATTGACCCAGATAATCCAAGATAATCTCTCCTTCTGTAGGTTCTTAACCTCAATTACATATTCAGAATCCCTTTGCCATGTAAAGCAACCTATTTACAGGTTCCAGAGATTAAGACATGGACATCCTTAGGGTCCATGTCTTTCTAGTTCTACAACCTAATTGTGATGATGTAGGAGATTTTAACATTTCATATAGCTTTTAGAAAATGAGTCTTTGATTTTTAAAAATCTTAACTGTATTTTCTGAAGTCACTCACTTTAAATAAAATACTTATTTGAAATATTACTTATTCAAATATTTTCCCTTTGTGTAGTGCTGCAAAATATAATTCTCGGCTTTCAGCCATCTTTAGAATCATTATTGTTAGAGTGGCTTCCCTGGTGGCTCAGCAGTAAACTAATCCACCCACAGTGCAGAAGACCACCTGCAAGACAGGTGATACGGGTTCAATCCCTGGGTTGGGAAAATCCCCTGGAGGAGGAAAAGGCAACCCACTCCAACATGCTTGCCTGCAAAATCCCATGGATAGAGGGGCTGGGTGAGTAGCAGTCATGGGGTCACAAGAGTCTGACAAGACCTAGCAACTAAACCACCATCACCACCACATTGTAAGAGTAATTTTTATACTGGAATTACAATTTTTCCTGAGTTAAGGATATATAATAATTTTAGTTTACTATTTTAGTTTACTATTTAAAAATGTTGTTTAGTGACCTGCTAGATGATCTCTCTTGAAGTGAATAATAAGAATTATCCTATTTTTAAAGGTCAGCAAACTGAGATGGAGAGATTGATTATACCAGTAGATATCAAAATGGAAAAAAGAGCTAAAATAAAAAGTCAAAAATATTTTATCTATAATTCTTTTTGTGATTCTTTAAATTCTATAATAATGAAGTTATTGATTCACTGCATTTTTCTAACACATGTGTTGCCTAAATGTTAGAGAAAACTAGCAGAAATCTGTTGATTTTATCTGTTGCTTTAGTACTAAAATCAGTACTAAAATCTGGACATTTCTGCCTGTCTCAAATCCACAGATTCATTAAAAATCTGTTTCTATTCCTCTCTTCCAATGAGTCTTTCCTGAAACTACCAGTGCACAGTGATACGTTTCTTCCAAAGTTTTAAACTTTCTTTGGTATATTGTTCATTTGGTACATGTGAGCTGCCTTGAATTATGCATGACTCTTTATATGCATAAACATTCTCTTTCAAATGAATTGTGAGCTACTTGGTGCAAATGATGTTCATTATATTTCTTCATATTCCTCTCATGCTTATCATACTGTTCTGCCCATTGTAGGTAATTATAGTACATTTGCTGATGGGCCAGCAGTACCACATTCCCATCCTCATCATCATTATCGGCATCATCAGTCAGCATTTACTGAGAAAATGACAAGTCGTCATCTGCAACAGCAAAGAATGTCCTCAGAAATGCTTAACACGTGTTTTTCTTGCATCATACACAGGAAACCAGTCAATCCTAAAGGCAATCAGTCCTGAATACTCATTAGAAGGACTGATGCTGAAACTGAAGCTCTAACACTTGGCCATTTGATGCTAAGAGCTGACTTATTAGAAAAGACCCTGATGCTGGGAAAGACTGAGACGACCCAGAGGGATGGTATGGGGAGAGAGGTGGGAGGGGAGTTCAGGATGGGGAACACGTGTATACCTGTGGAGGATTCATGTTGATGTATGGCAAAACCAATACAATATTGTAAGGCAACTAGCCTCCAATTAAAATAAATAAATTTATATTNAGACTCTTTGCAGGAGTGAGTGGTGGGTAGGGTTTGAGGGTCTGGAGTATTCTTACTAAATCCAGTCTTATCACCATTTCTTCAACCATAATTTAAGCCAGATGCCAATTTGCTGCCTAAAACGTGACTAAAAATGAAAGTGTTAGTTGCTCAGGCATGTTTGACTTTTTGCCACCCTATGGACTGTAGTCCGCCAGGCTCCTCTGCCCATGGCATTCTGAAAGAAAGAATACTGGAGTTGGTTGCCTTTTCCTTCTTCAAGAGATCTTCCCAAACCAGGGATCAAATCTGCGTCTTATGTCTGTTGCACTGGCAGGCAGGTTCTTTACCAATAGCGCCCTCTGGTAAGCTAAAACATGTCTAAATAGAATTTATGTCTGTTGGGCTCATGTTGGTTTGCAGCAGCCCTCTAGTCCTGAAGGCTAAGGCAAAGTCTTATATGTCTCAGTTGTTTTTTCTGCTCTGTCCTCCATTCGTATGACAGCACAGTCTGCTCCAGCTCCACACTTTCTTGTAGGAAAGAGCTTTGCAATTCCTAAGTGATATCTTTAAATTAAAATTCATGGTACTCTGTTACATAAAACTACTCTGTGACTTCCTATTGCATTTAAGTCAAATTGAAAGTTATTCTTAGAGCCTACTTAGTCTACAGAATTTGGGTCCTACTGAATCCTAAAATTTATCTCATGTCCTCCTTTCCCTGCCCCCTTCCCTAGTCTCACTATAATCTGGACACAGTGACCTTTCTACTTTTAGAACAAGCCAGTTGATTTCCTGTAAGAAGGCCTTTGGATTTGCTATTCCTTCTGCCTGGAATGTTATTCCCTAGTATCTTTCCCTGGCTTTCTCATTAGTCAAGTTTCAATTAAAATATTTCCTTCTCAGAGACTCCTGATTCTACCTCCTTGTCTAAAGTGCCTAGGTTCTTTCCAGTTAATAGCCACTCCATTGTTCTCACAGCACAATGTCTCCACTTGCAATTATTTGCTTACATATTTATGATTCTTCTTTCTTTACTGAAAAGCATTATACTGAGAGCAGGGACCTTATCTTATTTATAACTCATTGTCAGTGCCTAGAACAGTGATTTGCTTATAGGTTCCAAATAAATATTCATTAAATATGAAAATGAGTGAATGTCCTGAAATTTTCCTTTAATACACTGGTCTCTTACCAATTTCCGTTTCCATATGTCTGAAATGTGTTCAGCATTGAATAGCAATATTTAGGACTTTTCTACTTTTATAATAGTTATATTTTACCTAATCCTTATAACTTTCCATGTGGTCACCCCGCTTTTCACATTCTAGGTAATGCTACATGGACTTCTTTTGTTCATTTGCTTACTGACTGCTGGATAGGGTGCCATCACCTCTCTTTGGGGTCTGAGGAGGAAGAGGTGGACACTTACTAAACCCTTGGATAAGTCTTTGTTTTCTCCAGAAGGTCCACAAAATACTCCAAGAAGGTGAGGTAGAAGAATAAGAGAAAATGCACAGATTATAAAGGAGAAGTTCATTCCAGATTTCTGGATGGAGTTGTCTGCCTTCTTCATTAGACTGTGAACTGCATGAGGTCAGGTTCTTACTTTGTTCAGGATTATTCCAGCACCTGGGACAGCACCCAATATACCCTCGTCTCCCATTAAGTATATTTGAATGAGTCCTTCCAAAGCATAGTATTAAGTGATTAACTGTATTCAGAAGCCTATATTTAAAAATATAGATGAGTTTTCTAACTTAGGATCATATGGAGGCAATGAAAAGATTTTTTGAAGTTGACAGAATACAGTCTATAATGAGAATGATAAATAATTGATTACACATTCATATTCAGTGAATTATAGAACCTCACTATATAGTGAGTTCAGATATCAATTTATAGTTTCTTCTCACTAAGGAAGTGGTTTTAACCCATAATTAGTCTTGTTAATTGATGAGACTGTGTTCTGGCTTTGTCATATCCTCATTGTCAGGATGCAGTTATTCCACTGGGATGACCACACTGTCAGTCTCTCTTATTTCTGGTTTCTTAGTCTTCTAAGGTACCTGAAGCCCTTTGATCCAAACCAATAACATCCTGCAAAATTCTAAGTGCCTATAAGCTTGCTAAAGAGAGTCCATATGCACCACTGTAGTCATTTTTCTCTTATTCCCAGATGGTCCCTTATTCTCCTAGGCAATTGTATTAGGCCTATAAGATGAATGTTCCATCAATGTTAATGGTGGAAAGGAAATAAAAGCCCCCTGTTCATAAGAATCATTTTGGTTTTGGAGTCTGAATTGAAAACAAGACCTCCCTCCCCGCCTGCCACCCCACAAGCCTAGCAGAGGCTGCAGAGTCAAGTTGTTGTTGTTTAGCGGCTCAGTTGTGTCCAACTCTTTGCGACCCCATGGACTATAACCTACCAAGCTCCTCTGTCCACGGGATTCTCCAGACAAGAATACTGGATTGGGTAGCCTCTTCCTTTTCCAGGGGATCTTCCCAACCCAGGGGTCAAACCCATGTCCGCTATATTGGCAGATGGATTCTTTATCACTGAGTCATCTGGGAAGCCCAAGTTAGGTATATAGTCAACGGCGTGGGTACAGATCTCAGTGTTATCATTAACTATTCCTCATACCTTGGTTTTATTTCTTCAGAGTCTCTTCCATTCTTCTCTGCACCCCCCTCTCTGCCTAAGAAGGCTGGTGACTGCATGCATGGTATCAGGGCTCTGGCCCCAGCTAGATATAGTCAGTATGAGGCTCCAGTAGTAAGGTGCTTATTCCCTTGATCCTCCTTCTACTTATAGCTCTCTCTGTCCCCTTGACATCAAGTATCTGCTCTTCTCCAGAATGTTTTCAGTCGGTACATCTCTCTCTCCCTCTTGGGTTGTGATAAATTCTGCTACTTAGGGGGTGAGGAGAGGTTTGTGGCAGGAATAGTGTCAGCATCAGTACTCACAGCCCTGGCTTTAGGCAGTATCCCTTCTGGTGCCCCTTCATGCCATCCATCAATGCCTGCATAATAAACAAATACTGCCATTATTTTCTGTTGGAATTCTGACATGTTAACCATGTAAACCTGTGCCCTAGCACTTTCTGCTTTGGTTTTCTTATCTATAAAATAAGATTATTAATGTTACCTACATTGTGAGACTCCTGTTAGGATTAAATGAGAGAAGATTAGACACATAGTAAATACTCTTCATTTATTTATTTTATTTTTAAATACTCTTTAGAAGTTAGATCTTATCACTAATATTATTTTGTTACATGGTGACACTTTCTGTGAAGCATGATTGAGTAAATTGCACTTTGGCAGATTATATTGCTAGACTTTGTTTAATCACCTCAAATACAAAACTGTGTTGGTTATATATCTTTGAGATATCATATTAAGCATACAAGTTAGATAAAGATATGAAGCCCAGCCTGAAAGGACTTCAAATACTACAATATAAAATAGAAAGTGCACAGAGAAAAATATATATTTTTTTAATTTTGATGATAAGCAGAGGATATTCCCCAAATGCTTCTACTTTCAGAGAAAAAAACTCTTTGACTATGACAAAGGGGGTACTGTTGAAAGTCTGAGGACAGAAGATATGAAAAAGAATGGGAGTGTGTGAGAGAGGAAGAGCTATCGTAGACAATTATTATGTAAGTGCTATATAGGTACAAAGGAGTTTATAGTCTTTTTTTTTTTTTTAGTCCAGTCGTTCTAGTTTTCTTTTTCTGTAGCCAAAACCAGTCATTGCTTAGTAAAAAACAATAAAAGGAATGCTGGGTTGACCATGTTGGAATTTTTTTCATGAGTATGACAGGATGTGTGCAAGAAATTTGAAAAGGTATGCAAGTGAACAATTATGATACTGCATGCACCATGGACTCTTAGCTGAATAAAGACAGAACTGACTGTATAAACAGGATAGTAAATAGTGATGAAACATGGTGGTTTAATGAATCAGCAGCTCAAAGATCTGAAAGGGTGCCAGTATCTATGACCTAGGAAGATAAGAGGTACAGGTCATTTTATGTGAAAATATGGAGTTAAAGCAAGTGTAGACGTGAGACTTCCCTGGTGGTCTAGTGGTTAAGACTTTGCCTTCCATTGCAGAGGATATGGGTTCAATCCCTGGTTAGGGAGCTGTCTCACATGTCTTGCAGCCAAAAAACAAAAACATAAAACAAATGCAATACTGTAACAAATTCAACAACGACTTTTTAAATGTTCCATAAAAAAAACTAAAAGAAAAACAAAATATAGACACCCGTTGTAAAAAATTTNGAGACGTGTATGTTTTCACATAAAATATGGAATCATGTAGTTAAAGCAAGTGTAGACATGAGACTTCCCTGGGGGTCTAGTGGTTAAGACTTTGCCTTCCATTGCAGAGGATGTGGGTTCAATCCCTGGTTAGGGAGCTAAGTCTCACATGTCTTGCAGCCAAAAAACAAAAACATAAACAAATGCAATACTGTAACAAATTCAACAATGACTTTTTAAATGTTCCATAAAAAAACTAAAAGAAAAACAAAATATAGACACCCATTGTAAAAAATTTGGAAAATATACTATATGCAGTATACACATTTGTGTAAGGGTGTGTTTCTGAAGTTATTACTTTTCATTATGCTCACTGTATCAATGATATAAGATTTAATTATTGCAAATTTATATCTAATAATGCAAGTTCTGCTGTTTATTTTTCCTCTTCAAAATTATCTTGGGTAATGTGAAGTGAAGTGGAAGTTGCTCAGTCGTGTCCAACGCTTTCTGACCTCATGGACTGGAGCCTGCCACGCTCCTCTGCCTGTGGAATTCTCCAGGCAAGAATCCTGGGGTGGGTAGCCATTCCTTTCTCCAGGTGATCTTCTCAACACAGGGATTGAACCCAGTTCTCCCCACTGTAGACGAATTCTTTACCATCTGAGTCACCAGGGAAGCCCAAGAATACTGGAGTGGGCAGCCATTCCCTTCTCCAGGGGAATTTCCCAACCCAGGAA
>SJYW01010174.1:398920-423360 GCA_006410735.1 Raphicerus campestris
TCACAGAAAGAGTCAGACATGACTTAGCAGCTCAACGGCAACAACATATGTGTATACATACACACACATACGCATAGCACTGGTCTGTCTACTGGTCCCCAGCCCAGAGATTCACTCCCATCCAGATCGTTAGGACCAGTACTGGTGTTAGGTAGATGTGCTACATTAATAAGAAGTCCAGAAATCACCAGTTAGTAGTAATCTGGCTGCAGACATGTTTTATTTGGGCCTGCACAATATATTTAAAAGTTGGGTCAATGTCCTAGAAATAGGAAATGTCACATAAAATATTTTTGAGTTGCAGATTCTCTAAAAACTGATAAGGTCTTCCCACACTGAGCCTACATGCTCTCATCCCAGCCCTGATCTTGAATCAAAAAGCAGCTGATACTTAAGATGGGTTATGTTCTCACCACATTGACAGAGATTTGGTGGTGGCTCAGACCATAAATAAAAATAATCTGCCTACAGTGCAGGAGACCTGGGTTTGATCCCTGGGTCAGGAAGATTCCCTGGAAAAGGGAAAGGTCACCCACTCCAGTATTCTTGCCTGGAGAATTCCATGGACAGAGGAGCCTGGCAGGCTATAGACCACATTCACTTTTACTTCATGACTACTCATACTTATTGGCATCTGCAGTGTCATCCTTAAGTTACTCATTCATAACACCTATGAGATTCTTCTAGACATTGGAGTTTGTGACCTCCAGTATAAATTACTACCTAATGTTTTAAAGGGCTTCCCTTATTGCTCAGCTGGTAAAGAATCCACCTGCATTGTGGGAGACCTGGGCTCAATCTCAGGGTTGGGAAGATCCCCTGGAGAAGAGAAAGGCTACCCACTCCAGTATTCTGGAGTCACATAAAGTCAGACAGGATTAGTCCAGTTATGACTCCTTTGATCAGTCCCTTTGGTTGGGTTTAACTTCAGTCCTTGGGATCTCTCAGGTTGTCCCATAGCACTGGGAATCAGTTCAGTTCAGTTCAGTTGCTCAGTCATGTCTGACTCTTTGCAACCCCATGAATCGCAGCACACCAGGCCTCCCAGTCCATCACCAACTCCCAGAGTTCACTCAGACTCACGTCCATCGAGTCTGTGATGCCATCCAGCCATCTCATCCTCTGTCATCCCCTTCTCCTCCTGCCCCCAATCCCTCCCAGCATCAAAGTCTTTTCCAATGAGTCACCTCTTTGCATGAGTTGGACAAAGTACTGGAGTTTCACCTTCAGCATCATTCCTTCCAGAGAAATCCCAGGGTTGATCTCCTTCAGAATGGACTGGTTGGATCTCCTTGCAGTCCAAGGGACTCTCAAGAGTCTTCTCCAACACTACAGTTCAAAGGCACTGGGACTAAGCTGAGCCAAAGTCTAAGATGACTATATTGCTGATAAAAATTAACTGAGCACTTAACATGCATAACGCCCTGTAATAAATGATTTATATACGTCATTTCACTTACACCTTACAACAACCTTATGGGTTAGGAATGTTTTTTACATTTTAACCTCAAAGAACATTCATCATAGTGGTATTAATTGACTTACCCAAAATTACACATAGATAATTAAAAACAATACCCAGTTGTGCATGTGACTGGTGATAGAAACAAGATCCGATGATGTAAAGAGCAATATTGCATAGGAACCTGGAATGTCAGGTCCGTGAATCAAGGCAAATTGGAAGTGGTCAAACAAGAGATAGCAAAGGGTGAACGTCGACATTCTAGGAATCAGCGAACTAAAATGGACTGAAATGGGTGAATTTAACTCAGATGACCATAATATCTGCTACTGTGGGCAGAAATCCATCAGAAGAAATGGACTAGCCGTCATGGTCCACAAAAGAGTCTGAAATGCAGTACTTGGATGCAATCTCAAAAATGACAGAATGATCTGTCTTTGTTTCCAAGGCAAACCATTCAATATTAGAGTTATCCAAGTCTATGCCCCAAACAGTAATGCTGAAGAAGCTGAAGCTGAACGGTTTTATGAAGACCTACAAGACCTTTTAGAACTAACACCCCCAAAAGATGTCCTTTTCATTATAGGGGACTGGAATGCTAAAGTAGGAAGTCAAGAAACACCTGGAGTAACNGCAAGTTAACCTTGATATACAGAGATCTTTTTTAAAAATTGTCTAAAGTAGAAGCAAAGACAGTATTTGTTATAACAGAATTCAAATATAGTTAAAATTATATGTAGGACTTCCTTTGCAGTCTAGTGTTCAAGCCTTTGCCTTTCAGTCCAGGGAGTGTGGGTTCAGTCCCTGATCAGGGAGAAAATACTGCATGTCTCTTGGCCAAAAAAATCAAAACATAAAACAGAAACAGTATTGTAATAAATTCAATAAAAACTTCAAAATACTTTTAAAAAGTTAAACTGTAGAGCTATCAGAAATTATAAACAATTTCCAATATGCAGATAAACTGTACACCAAAATTGCACTTATCACTTGCAGCTCAGAACCATTTTCTTAAACTATCCATCCATTTCCTAGGTCACCTCATAAAATGCCAAACCCATTATTTGTATTGAAAAATTAATTTTGTTGTATGTAGCAAGAAGAAATGTAATGACATCAAGTAAACGTCTCCAGTCTCCTGAAAGTTCCCTGCCTCAGGTATCTGGTGATCATTTCATTTGGGCTAATTAAATAAATAGGAACACACTATGACCATCTTCCTTCCGATAACAGAGCTGTGACCATCATGGAGTCAAAAAAGTAAGATAACACATTTCAGGGAACACATCTTGCTCTCTAGAATAGCGAGCAAAATCTAATCCTATTTGAATACATACACAGCAATACATTCTGGTTAGATTCTGTTCACAAGTTCAACATTCATAACTTAGGGAACACTATAAATCTGGTGATGACTGAAAACCTAAACATCTAAGAATAGATGCTTAAGTGTAAATCTCACAGATGAGGAGAGGATTAATGACTGTGTTGCTGTTTAGTTACTAAGTTGTATCTGACTCTTTTGCAACCCCATGGACTATAGCCCGCCAAACTCCTCTGACCATGGGATTTCCCAGGCATGGGTTGCCATTTCTCTCTCCACAGTATCTTCCCAACCCAGGGATCAAAGCTGCATCTCCTGCATTGGCAGGTGGATTCTTTACTGCTGAGCCACAAGGGAAAGTCAGCTAATGACTTGCATAAGCACAAAAGGATAGATGTAACAGTAGTGATGTGGATTAAATTTTTGCATGATCATGCTGTCTATAGGATTTAGAGAAAACTATGGAGAAAACAAAGATAGAAGCAGGGAAAACAGAAGCTATGGGCTCTAAAATGTCAACGTTCTTGATGGAAGTCCAAACACTGGATTTTCTGATAAAGATGATCTAACCTTGGGTTTTAAACTTTAGCATACACCTTAATCACATAGAGTGCTTGTTAAAATAAGGTTTCTGGCTCATACTTCCAGAGTTTTTAACTTAGTAAAATTGAAGTAGGACCTGAGAATTTGTATTACTAGCAAATCCTCAAGCAATGCTGATGCTACTTAGTCCAGGGACTACACTTTAAGAACCACTGGTCCAGAGGATGCCTCTACCTCCTTCATTAATGCTAGAAATCAGGGCTGCCTGAAGGAAAGCTGGTTTTGCATAGCAAACAATGACAATTTTACTTTTTGTTTTTCAATTTGGATTCCTTTTATTTATTTTTCTTCTCTAGTTGTTGTGGCTAGGACTTACAAAAAACTATGTTAAAAACGTGATGGCAATAGATGCAGAGAATGAGAAATTTGAAGTTGTTAACAAATAATTCTAAAATATAAAGAACCACCAAATAGAATTACAGAATACAATAACCAAAATGAAAAATACACTACAAGGAATCAATAGTAGACTAAATGAAGCAGATGAACAGATCAGTGAGCTGAAAGACAATGTAATGGAAGTCACTGCTATCAAACAGAGAAAAACAAAAACAATGAAAAGGAACAAGGACAGTTTAAAACATTTCTAGGACAATATCAAACATGCTAATATTCACATTACAGAAGACCCAGAAAGAGAAAAGAGAAAGGGCCTGAGAAAGTATTTGAAGATATAAGACCTGAAAACATCCTTAACCTGGGGAAGGAAACACTCACGCAAGTACAAGAAACACAGAGAGTCTCTCATACAGTATTAACCCAGAGAGGAATACACCATGATGCATTATAATCAAAGATAAAGAGACTATTAAAAAGAACAAGAGAAAAGCAACAAATAGCCTACAAGAGAACTCCCATAAGGCTATCAGTTGATTTCCATTAGAAGCTCTGTGGGTCAGAAGGAAGTGGCATGATATGTACTTAAAGTGATAAAAGAGAAAAATCTACAACCAAGAATATTCTACCCAGCTAGGTCTCATTAAATGTGATGGCTGTAAAATCAAAAGCTGTACAAATAAGCAAAAGCTAAAAGAATTCAGCACTACCAAACCAGCTTTGCAACAAATGCTAAAGGATCTTCTCAGGCAGAAGAATAGGCCACAACTAGAAACAAGGAAATTATAAAATGGAAAAGCTCACCGATAAAGGCAACACACAATAAAGGTAGGAAATCATCCACAGAGAAAGCTAATGGGGAGGTTAAAAGACAAAAAAGGTAAAATCATTTGTATTCACAATAAGCAACTAAGGGATACTCAAAACAATTAGATGGAAAATCTAAAGCCAAAACCAGTAATTGTGAGGTGAGGAGACTACAAATGCAAGAAATCTAAAATACATTTGAAATTAAGAGATCAGCGACTGAAAACAAACCTGAATATAGATTCCTATACAAAAATCTCATGATAACCACAAACAAAAATCTGTGATATATGAGAAAGGAACCCAAACATAGTACTAAATTTAGTCATCACATCACAAGAGAGGATAACAAAAGAAGAAAGGGGAAAAAACCCTACAAAAACAAATCCAAAACAATTAACAAAATGACCATAGGACAGACATAACCATTATTACCTTAAATGTAAATGGACGAAATACTCCAACCAAAAGACAAAGAGTGAATGAATACAAAAACAAGACCCATAGATTTGCTGCCTATAAGAGACTCAGTTCAGATCTAGAGACACATAGAGACTGAAAGCCAGGGGATGGAAAAGATATTCCACACAAATGGAAATAAACATAAAGCCATAACTGAAATATTTATATCAGACAAAATAGACTTTAAATTAAAGTCAGTTACAAAAGACAAACACTACACAATGGTGCAAAGACCAGTCCAAGAAGACAATATAACCGTTGTACATATGTATGCACCCAACGTAGGAGCATCTCGATATATAAGGCAAGTGTTACAGACGTAAAAGGATTTTGTTTTATTATATAGTAAATTCAGTTTACTTTGCTGGCTTCTCAATTTGTATTCATAAACAAATGCAAAGAATGAAACAAAAATCCAGATACAATTATGCTTTGTCTATTTCTATAAGAATATCCAGAAACATACCAAAGTTTCACATATAGTCCTAAGCACACTCAGTTGAGAAGGAAAACCCAATTGCAATTTGCCTGAGTACTGGAATTCGGGAATGATTAATGTAATTCTTTGATTTCCTAACTATCCCACATTGGCTCAATTATATATTATTTAGCTATGGAAACAGCAGTACAATGTATATATTCAAACTCTCATGTACACACAAATATTGTAAAGACTTATTAACACATTAATATTCTGTCATATATGTTCTGCTACTGCTAAGTTGCTTCAGTCGTGTCCGACTCTGTGTGACCCCATAGACAGCAGCCCACCAGGCTCCTCCGTCCCTGGGATTCTCTAGGCAAGAACACTGGAGTGGGTTGCCATTTCCTTTTCCATTGCATGAATGTGAAAAGTGAAAGTGAAGTCACTCAATCGTGTTCGACTCACCCATCAATTTGTAAATTTGTAAAGGCAAAAAGAAGGGAAGTTAACTTGTTGATGACATGGGTCTAAAAACCCCTTACCAACATTTTTATTCCTTTAACTCTCATCATATTTACTTTATATCAACATTTATATTTTATTTTTACTTATTTTTTACATAATCATTTTTTAAGACTGTGAATCAGATAAGCCCTCAAGCTGTGTCATTCTCATTTATGAACACACCTTACAATCTAGGAACATGTGCACGCACTTCCAAGCCAAAATTTAATGAAATGGAATAATGGCACTTTAAATGGTTTAACTTCTTTAGTCAGAACTCAGAATTCAACCTCTCATTTCCCTTTCTTACCTTCAAATAAGGAAAGCAATAAACAAGTCCAACATGAAAAGGCAAATCATTGGGAACATTGGGAATGCCAACATGCCTTTTTATTAGTTCCCATAGTTCTACCCATTATCATCTGAATAGAAGTCTACATGTCAGACCTTTGGGATTTTAAAGTGGGAAGTGTGCTGTGTGCTTAAGTCCTTTGTCTGTGATGTACTGTCAAGAAAGTGCAGAAATGAACACAGAAAAGAAAGGGAAAGAGAGAAAATTATTGCTTTGGTTTTGCAGCTCTTGTTGATTGTAGCCACTTCAAAGGCATTGGGTAAAATACTCTGTAGAAATTGGTTAATCAACCTTTAGTAGGAAGGAACAATATTAGAAACTTTCTCAACTTGCTGGGAAGGTCTTTTTAAAAATTTTTCAAATGCATACTTCATGTTCTTTGTAAATCAGTGCCTTGTCTACACTAGTTTTTCGAAGAATACATAAGATTTGAAGGATGCAGAACCAGATAATGATGTTTTGTGGTTTTCTATAGTCAAGTTTACTTGAATACTTGCAGAAAATGTATATATATATATACATATATATATATATGTGTGTGTGTGTGTGTGTGTGTGTGTGTGTGTATGTATAGGAACTGTCATGAAGAGATTATTGTCACTGTGTCTATGAAAGCCATATAGGATTAACCCATAGTTTACACTTGTATGAAGATGAAAATGAACTATTTAGCTCATCTGGGAAGCAGCTGTGCAGAACTGTGGAAAGCAGTGGTAAGAAAAAAACCACGATTAGGTAAACAAAGCAACAGAAAGATGGTGAAAAGGGTAAAGGAATAAGAAATTAGAATCCATTCAAACAAAACTTAACTTGGATGAATGAGGAAGAAACTCATTTTGTGCCAATTCAGTAAATGTTTAATCTGGAAAAGCATGCTTCCACATCTGGCTTATGTTTAATATTGTAAATATCACTGCTTTGATTTTTTAATTTTATTTTTGATGTAAATTTTTGTTTATTAACAAAAATAAAATAAAATTCAGTAGAGAGATATATTAATATTACAAGTGGTAAATATTTCAAATAAAATATTCAAAATACAAAATGATACCTGTTCTCTAGCATGTGTTGCCAAAAGCCACTAAAGAAGAAAAGTGAAAATATTGGAAAATAGCAAACATTTTTATTGTTTGAATATGAGTCATCTAACATATTAAATACTGTGAAAATTCTCAAAATGGCCAGAAGACTAGTCTCTTTGGTATACTTGTAGTACAGTACGATTTTGAAAGTGACCATAAATCATTTAAAAGGAAAAGAGGAAGTAAAACTGTTTCATTTGTATTAATTTTTTTGAGGACAGTGTTATAATGTTTGTATGCAGTAATGAACTAGCTTCAAACTGAATTATTTCTTAATTTTCTGAGGAATTACTCTGAGGGAGCCTTCTACTCTTCAAGTCAGCCAAACACACTGACATTTGGCTACCAAAGTCTTCCTGGCTCTTCTTCGTAGGGCTTCCAAAGTAAGGTCATATGTAAGTCAGTCCAAAAAAAGAAGACAAGTGGAATAAACTGGGGGTCTATCAACATTGGAAGAGAAATAAATGAAATTGAGCAATAACTTTCCTCTACTTCTCCATGTAATAATAAAGATAATAACTTACATTTATGAGGTTTTAGCATATTTTCACACTTTGTCATTTTAATGTTCTTCACCCATACATTTTATTTCACCTAGTAATTATTACACAATGACTCAAATGTTATTATTCTATAAATGTTATAATAAAATATCTACAGAGTATTACAGATTAAGGTACAATTAATTAATCATTTGTGAAAGTACAGGAAAGGCTTCTGCAAGAAAATAATTTGAAATTTCCTTGAAAAAACAAGTAGCAGAAAGTGAAGGACAGGATGTTTCAAACATGAGCAAGAGCAAGAGAATATTTGACAGATTTTAGAAATAGTGAGTAACTGATACCTATTGAGCAATCTGAAGTTGCTGAAGCTGAAACTTCAAAACTTTAATACTGTAAAGTAAAAAAAAAACACTCCAATACTTTGCCACCTGATGCAAAGAGCTGACTCATTGGAAAAGACCCTGATGCTGGGAAAGATTGAGAGCAGGAGGAGAAAGGGAAGACAGAGGGCAAAATGGTTGGATGGCATCACTGACTCAGTTGACATGAGTTTGAGCAAATTCCAGGAGACAGTGAAGAACAGGGAAACCTGGCATGCTGCAGGCCATGAGATTGCAAAGAATTGGACACAGCTGAGTGACTGCACAGCAATTCAGCAATCTTGGTCTCCTTGATATAGCAAGGTCTAGGACCAAACTGAAATGAAATATATAATGCACATAAAGAAAGAAGAAGGTGGACTGGCAAGGAAAATTTTTTTTTTCAGATGGTATACCAAAGCAGTTTCTATGACTGCAGAAGAAATAAAACATTTTATAAAATTTTGTTATGAAATTCAATAATTATACATTAACACCTGCTATGAGATAAGCTCTATTTGACAGTTGTAATTCAACAATCAACAGTAAAAGTCTAGCTTCTCTTGAAGTACTTATATTCTGGCAGACAGAAATAAAAATTGCTAGATGTAATGACCAAGCATTTTAGTTTCAGACAGTAGAGTCTACTAAAGTTGGCTTAAGCACAAAGAGATTTAATAAGAATATAAATAATTCACAAAATCATTTGGAGGACAAAAGAAATAGACTCCAGACTGAGTTTCTACACTTGAGCCATACTGCAGAACTGAACTGGTAAAAAGTTGCAGCTTCTACCACTGTCAGGAAACTGCATGATCAAGAAGCTTCTACCACTGTTGACAGCTTCAAAAACATGCTGCTTCTGCAGCAATCAGGAGCTGCAGTGAATCTTCGGTCACACCTGCCAGTTCTAGAACCATGCCTTTTCTACCAAAATCTGAGAAAAATTATTCCTTCTGTCCTATTTCTCTCCCCACATGACTTAGTTCCAAATTAATTACTCCTGTGAGAGCTTGTAGTTGGTGGAAACTGAATCACCTGGAAAAACTCAGCTGCAGAGTAATCTTAGGAAGGTAGATTTTAGCTCTCTCACTTCTGCAGTACAGGAAGGCACACCAGAAAGGGATTACAGTGGATACTGAGTGGAACAATCCATGGTATCTGACAAAAGTGATGAGTAAATTGCATGACTTACATTTTTAAATAACTAATTTCAAAAAAACAAATGGCTAATGCTAAGAACAAGCAAGCAGGAGTAAGGGTTGCTTTTCTGAGTAGGTAAAATGTATGATCATTCGTAAAAGAGGAGAGTGCTTCCTAACTTTCCCTATAAAGAGTGAGGAAAGATGATTTTAGGGAAAGAGATTTTATAGAGTGAGATCTCTAGAACTAAACTGAGTTAAAACCTAATACTCCCCCTTGCTTACTTTATAATCATGGGCAAATTATGCAAATTCTCTATTTTATTATCCTTATTTATAAAACAAAGGTAGTAATACTACCTACGAAGGTTACTGTGAGGATTTAGTGTGTATAAAGCACTCATAACAGTGACTGGCACATAATATGTACAGTAAAAGAAAAGGGGGGGTTATTTTTAACTTTTCCAACATGTTAAGTTTGAGTTATCTACGAGATAAGTCTAGAACTGAGAAGTCTAGAGAAACAAATTTGAAAGTGATTCAACAGATAATTAGTACTTAAATCTCTGGGAAGGAATATTGCTAACCACAGACAAGAAGAGAACAGATGTAATGTATAAATGCCAAATTTTAGATCCTGGGAAAGAGACCTGGTAATGAAAACTGAGAATACAGGTACAGTGGCATGGGAGGAAAAACAGAGGACAATCATAGCATGGAATTCAAGAAAGAAAAGTATTTCAGGAGTGAAGAAGTGATGGAAAACAGTATGTAACCACCTCAAAAAATTAAAAACTAAATAGACTGACAGTGTCATCCAGAAATCCCACTTCTGGGTACATATCCAAAGAAAATGAAAAGAGGATATTGAAAAGTTATCTACATCTGAATGTTGTTCAAATAAAGAAGATGTTGAATATGTTATATATATATATATATATNTGTCCGACTCTGTGTGACCCCATAGACAGCAGCCCACCAGGCTCCTCCGTCCCTGGGATTCTCTAGGCAAGAACACTGGAGTGGGTTGCCATTTCCTTTTCCATTGCATGAATGTGAAAAGTGAAAGTGAAGTCACTCAATCGCGTTCAACTCACCCATAAATTTGTAAATTTGTAAAGGCAAAAAGAAGGGAAGTTAACTTGTTGATGACATGGGTCTAAAAACCCCTTACCAACATTTTTATTCCTTTAACTCTCATCATATTTACTTTATATCAACATTTATATTTTATTTTTACTTATTTTTTACATAATCATTTTTTAAGACTGTGAATCAGATAAGCCCTCAAGCTGTGTCATTCTCATTTATGAACACACCTTACAATCTAGGAACATGTGCACGCACTTCCAAGCCAAAATTTAATGAAATGGAATAATGGCACTTTAAATGGTTTAACTTCTTTAGTCAGAACTCAGAATTCAACCTCTCATTTCCCTTTCTTACCTTCAAATAAGGAAAGCAATAAACAAGTCCAACATGAAAAGGCAAATCATTGGGAACATTGGGAATGCCAACATGCCTTTTTATTAGTTCCCATAGTTCTACCCATTATCATCTGAATAGAAGTCTACATGTCAGACCTTTGGGATTTTAAAGTGGGAAGTGTGCTGTGTGCTTAAGTCCTTTGTCTGTGATGTACTGTCAAGAAAGTGCAGAAATGAACACAGAAAAGAAAGGGAAAGAGAGAAAATTATTGCTTTGGTTTTGCAGCTCTTGTTGATTGTAGCCACTTCAAAGGCATTGGGTAAAATACTCTGTAGAAATTGGTTAATCAACCTTTAGTAGGAAAAAACAATATTAGAAACTTTCTCAACTTGCTGGGAAGGTCTTTTTAAAAATTTTTCAAATGCATACTTCATGTTCTTTGTAAATCAGTGCCTTGTCTACACTAGTTTTTCGAAGAATACATAAGATTTGAAGGATGCAGAACCAGATAATGATGTTTTGTGGTTTTCTATAGTCAAGTTTACTTGAATACTTGCAGAAAATGTATATATATATGTGTGTGTGTGTGTGTGTGTGTGTGTGTATGTGTGTGTGTGTATATATGTATAGAAACTGTCATGAAGAGATTATTGTCACTGTGTCTATGAAAGCCATATAGGATTAACCCATAGTTTACACTTGTATGAAGATGAAAATGAACTATTTAGCTCATCTGGGAAGCAGCTGTGCAGAACTGTGGAAAGCAGTGGTAAGAAAAAAACCACGATTAGGTAAACAAAGCAACAGAAAGATGGTGAAAAGGGTAAAGGAATAAGAAATTAGAATCCATTCAAACAAAACTTAACTTGGATGAATGAGGAAGAAAGTCATTTTGTGCCAATTCAGTAAATGTTTAATCTGGAAAAGCATGCTTCCACATCTGGCTTATGTTTAATATTGTAAATATCACTGCTTTGATTTTTTAATTTTATTTTTGATGTAAATTTTTGTTTATTAACAAAAATAAAATAAAATTCAGTAGAGAGATATATTAATATTACAAGTGGTAAATATTTCAAATAAAATATTCAAAATACAAAATGATACCTGTTCTCTAGCATGTGTTGCCAAAAGCCACTAAAGAAGAAAAGTGAAAATATTGGAAAATAGCAAACATTTTTATTGTTTGAATATGAGTCATCTAACATATTAAATACTGTGAAAATTCTCAAAATGGCCAGAAGACTAGTCTCTTTGGTATACTTGTAGTACAGTACGATTTTGAAAGTGACCATAAATCATTTAAAAGGAAAAGAGGAAGTAAAACTGTTTCATTTGTATTAATTTTTTTGAGGACAGTGTTATAATGTTTGTATGCAGTAATGAACTAGCTTCAAACTGAATTATTTCTTAATTTTCTGAGGAATTACTCTGAGGGAGCCTTCTACTCTTCAAGTCAGCCAAACACATTGACATTTGGCTACCAAAGGCTTCCTGGCTCTTCTTCTTAGGGCTTCCAAAGTAAGGTCATATGTAAGTCAGTCCAAAAAAAGAAGACAAATGGAATAAATTGGGGGTCTACCAACATTGGAAGAGAAATAAATGAAATTGAGCAATAACTTTCCTCTACTTCTCCATGTAATAATAAAGATAATAACTTACATTTATGAGGTTTTAGCATATTTTCACACTTTGTCATTTTAATGTTCTTCACCCATACATTTTATTTCACCTAGTAATTATTACACAATGACTCAAATGTTATTATTCTATAAATGTTATAATAAAATATCTACAGAGTATTACAGATTAAGGTACAATTAATTAATCATTTGTGAAAGTACAGGAAAGGCTTCTGCAAGAAAATAATTTGAAATTTCCTTGAAAAAACAAGTAGCAGAAAGTGAAGGACAGGATGTTTCAAACATGAGCAAGAGCAAGAGAATATTTGACAGATTTTAGAAATAGTGAGTAACTGATACCTATTGAGCAATCTGAAGTTGCTGAAGCTGAAACTTCAAAACTTTAATACTGTAAAGTAAAAAAAAAACACTCCAATACTTTGCCACCTGATGCAAAGAGCTGACTCATTGGAAAAGACACTGATGCTGGGAAAGATTGAGAGCAGGAGGAGAAAGGGAAGACAGAGGGCAAAATGGTTGGATGGCATCACTGACTCAGTTGACATGAGTTTGAGCAAATTCCAGGAGACAGTGAAGAACAGGGAAACCTGGCATGCTGCAGGCCATGAGATTGCAAAGAATTGGACACAGCTGAGTGACTGCACAGCAATTCAGCATTCTTGGTCTCCTTGATATAGCAAGGTCTAGGACCAAACTGAAATGAAATATATAATGCACATAAAGAAAGAAGAAGGTGGACTGGCAAGGAAAATTTTTTTTTTCAGATGGTATACCAAAGCAGTTTCTATGACTGCAGAAGAAATAAAACATTTTATAAAATTTTGTTATGAAATTCAATAATTATACATTAACACCTGCTATGAGATAAGCTCTATTTGACAGTTGTAATTCAACAATCAACAGTAAAAGTCTAGCTTCTCTTGAAGTACTTATATTCTGGCAGACAGAAATAAAAATTGCTAGATGTAATGACCAAGCATTTTAGTTTCAGACAGTAGAGTCTACTAAAGTTGGCTTAAGCACAAAGAGATTTAATAAGAATATAAATAATTCACAAAATCATTTGGAGGACAAAAGAAATAGACTCCAGACTGAGTTTCTACACTTGAGCCATACTGCAGAACTGAACTGGTAAAAAGTTGCAGCTTCTACCACTGTCAGGAAACTGCATGATCAAGAAGCTTCTACCACTGTTGACAGCTTCAAAAACATGCTGCTTCTGCAGCAATCAGGAGCTGCAGTGAATCTTCGGTCACACCTGCCAGTTCTAGAACCATGCCTTTTCTACCAAAATCTGAGAAAAATTATTCCTTCTGTCCTATTTCTCTCCCCACATGACTTAGTTCCAAATTAATTACTCCTGTGAGAGCTTGTAGTTGGTGGAAACTGAATCACCTAGAAAAACTCAGCTGCAGAGTAATCTTAGGAAGGTAGATTTTAGCTCTCTCACTTCTGCAGTACAGGAAGGCACACCAGAAAGGGATTACAGTGGATACTGAGTGGAACAATCCATGGTATCTGACAAAAGTGATGAGTAAATTGCATGACTTACATTTTTAAATAACTAATTTCAAAAAAACAAATGGCTAATGCTAAGAACAAGCAAGCAGGAGTAAGGGTTGCTTTTCTGAGTAGGTAAAATGTATGATCATTCGTAAAAGAGGAGAGTGCTTCCTAACTTTCCCTATAAAGAGTGAGGAAAGATGATTTTAGGGAAAGAGATTTTATAGAGTGAGATCTCTAGAACTAAACTGAGTTAAAACCTAATACTCCCCCTTGCTTACTTTATAATCATGGGCAAATTATGCAAATTCTCTATTTTATTATCCTTATTTATAAAACAAAGGTAGTAATACTACCTACGAAGGTTACTGTGAGGATTTAGTGTGTATAAAGCACTCATAACAGTGACTGGCACATAATATGTACAGTAAAAGAAAAGGGGGGGTTATTTTTAACTTTTCCAACATGTTAAGTTTGAGTTATCTACGAGATAAGTCTAGAACTGAGAAGTCTAGAGAAACAAATTTGAAAGTGATTCAACAGATAATTAGTACTTAAATCTCTGGGAAGGAATATTGCTAACCACAGACAAGAAGAGAACAGATGTAATGTATAAATGCCAAATTTTAGATCCTGGGAAAGAGACCTGGTAATGAAAACTGAGAATACAGGTACAGTGGCATGGGAGGAAAAACAGAGGACAATCATAGCATGGAATTCAAGAAAGAAAAGTATTTCAGGAGTGAAGAAGTGATGGAAAACAGTATGTAACCACCTCAAAAAATTAAAAACTAAATAGACTGACAGTGTCATCCAGAAATCCCACTTCTGGGTACATATCCAAAGAAAATGAAAGGAGGATATTTAAAAGTTATCTACATCTGAATGTTGTTCAAATAAAGAAGATGTTGAATATGTTATATATATATATATATATATATATATATGTAGAGAGAGAGAATTATTATATATATATAATTATTCATACATAAGGAAGAAGGAATTGCTTCCATTTGCAACAACATGAATGTATCCTAGAGGCATTATACTAAGTGAAATAAATCATACAGATAAAGACAAACACACATATCATTGATATGTAAAGTTTAAAATGATGAATGCATAGAAACAGAGACAAAATTGAGGTTACCTGGGGCTGGAGCAGGTAAAGGGAAATTTTGATCAAAGGGTGAAAATTTTTAGCTATGAATAAGCCATGTGGACCTAATGTACAGCATAGAGATTATAGTGAATAATACTTTCTCGTGTACCTCAAAGTTGCTAAGAGAGTGGAGGTTAAATGTCATTACCACAAAGACGAAATATTAATTATCTGATATGATTCAAGTGTGAGCTAAACAATGTGAGGCTAATCATTTTGTAATATGTAAGTGTATCCAATCAACACAACGTACACCTTAAACTTATACAATGTTATATGTCAATTATAGCTCATTACTGAGCTATGGAAAACAGAAAGAAGAAGTACATCTGTTGATTAAGATGAGGGTTTAAAAAATGTCCATTGTGTCTGGAATTGTGGAGAATATTGTTGCTGTTCTTCAATCTCTTAAGTGGAAAAGTGGAGTCGCTCAGTCGTGTCTGACTCTTTGTGACCGCATAGACTGTAGCATACAAGGCTCCTCTGTCCATGGGATTTTCCAGGCAACAGTACTGGTGTGGGCTGCCATTTCCTCCNTACATCTGTTGATTAAGATGAGGGTTTAAAAAATGTCCATTGTGTGTGGAATTGTGGAGAATATTGTTGCTGTTCTTCAGTCTCTTAAGTGGAAAAGTGGAGTCGCTCAGTCGTGTCTGACTCTTTGTGACCGCATAGACTGTAGCATACCAGGCTCCTCTGTCCATGGGATTTTCCAGGCAATAGTACTGCTGTGGGCTGCCATTTCCTTCAATCTCTAAGTCATGTTCAATTGTTTGCAACTCCATGGACTCTAGCATTCCAGGCTCCTCTGTCCTCCACTGTCTCCTGGAGTTCCCTCAGATTCACGTCCATTGAGTCAGTGATGCTGTCTAATCATCTCTTCCTCTGCTGCCCTTTTCTCCTTTTGCTTTCAGTCTTTCCCAACATNAAAAGACTCTGATGCTGGGAGGGATTGGGGGCAGGAGGAGAAGGGGACGACAGAGGATGAAATGGCTGGATGACATCACTGACTCGATGGACGTGAGTCTGAGTGAACTCCACTAGTTGGTGATGGACAGGGAGGCCTGGCGTGCTGCAATTCATGGGGTTGCAAAGAATCAGACACTACTGAGTGACTGAACTGAACTGATCTTATGAATATAGTGAATATAATCGGGAAAATACTAAAATAGCAATGACCTTGTCAGGTTATATACCTTATATTTAAAGAGGCTGGACTTTGGGATCACTCAACCTTCATTTTTAATTCTGGTTCTAGCATCTTGGGCAAGNCTGATCTTATGAATATAATGAATATAATCGGGAAAATACTAAAATAGCAATGACCTTGTCAGGTTATATACCTTATATTTAAAGAGGCTGGACTTTGAGATCACTCAACCTTCATTTTTAATTCTGGTTCTAGCATCTTGGGCAAATGTTTTGACTTTTATGATCCTTAGTTTCTACATCTTATACAAGTTGATAATATCTTCCTCAAACATAAAGGATATGATCCATATGATATTGTATGTAAATTACCTAGTATGAAAACTATCCCATAGTATATGTTTAATCTATTAAGATATTGTTAATCACTTCATTATGTGTTGAGTATCAATGAGTAAGATGTTGGTAAATTAAATACAGAATCTAAAGGAATTTATGAAGGTCCATAAAAATGTAAATTTTCAATCATTATCTGTCATGTTAACTATACTTGTAGAAAAATATATGAAGCACTAGAATAATTTTGGTTCTAAAACTGGAAAATGGACAACTGTGGAATACAGTGAGTAAAATCACAAGTCGCCACCACAGGTAGAAATTATGCAAAATCAGATAGCAAAGTTGCCTGTCAAGACAGGACTATTTGGGGGGCATGAATGGGTAGAGGAGGGATGTGTAGGGATAAACAAAATATACCCAGTACAGAATAAAACAGTTGCAGGTATAGAATCTGTAGCATAAACTAGAACATGCACACTTACACACACTTGAACATATTGCATAGTGAGCAATTTTAATTTTTGAAATCCATTGCTTTATCAAAGGACTGATCCTGAAGTTTTTAGTAGTTCTCAGGATCCACTGGAGACATTCTCTTCCCCTTTGGATGAAGCAGTATAATGATGCACTGGATGTTACAGGATACTCTAATTAAACATTCTGGATCTTTCTAAAAATAAAAGAACAAAAATCACTTGCTTCCATATTATACATCATAGTAAATTTTAAAAAAATTTTTCTAATTTTTATCTTATTTTTTACCGGAGTATAATTGATTATTTGGCTTCACTTGGTCACTTCTAAGATGCTCATGATCCTTAAGTATTGCCAAGGGGATATGACAGTTCATTTTGTCTGCTTAGAACTTTAAAACCCACTGACATTAGTTCACCACCTGAATTTTCATCTTATTCCACTGTCTAGAATGACAGGTTTCTGGACTACAGATTTAGTAATTATTAGTGTTTTATCCTCTTGGCTCAGTCACTGTCATCACTCTCATTTCTTTCAGATATGCATACATAGTTTAGCTTAAATATGACCTGAGGATTATTAAGCCTACAATTTACGAAGATACTTTAAATTGAATCTTATTTTAAAATTTTAGAATTGTTTTCATTTTTCCTTCTCAAATATTGCCAGTTGAATTCTCCCCTTTCTTCCTGAGTTGGCCAGCTAATTTTTGGCTTAGGCTAATGTTTGCTTTCTCTCTCTCCATGCTCTAATCCCTTCATTTCTAACACTACACACAACTGCATATATATATATATATACACACACATATATATGTATATAGTATGTATCCTTTCTGAAAAATAGTTAAGCATTCAAGAGTGGCACTTTTAAATAATAAAATATGATGTTTTTCATCTGAATGTGGTACCTCCCTCTTTCTCAGTGTGACATGCCCTGAAGTTACATTTCTTTGTACGAAAAGTTTGAACATTTTCCTTAAGGAAAAAGAAGTTGCAGAACATTTAACCCATTTGTTGTTCGGTCGCTAAGTTGTGTCCAACTCTTTGCGACCCCACGGACTGNCTATCCCATAGTATATGTTTAATCTATTAAGATATTGTTAATCACTTCATTATGTGTTGAGTATCAATGAGTAAGATGTTGGTAAATTAAATACAGAATCTAAAGGAATTTATGAAGGTCCATAAAAATGTAAATTTTCAATCATTATCTGTCATGTTAACTATACTTGTAGAAAAATATATGAAGCACTAGAATAATTTTGGTTCTAAAACTGGAAAATGGACAACTGTGGAATACAGTGAGTAAAATCACAAGTCGCCACCACAGGTAGAAATTATGCAAAATCAGATAGCAAAGTTGCCTGTCAAGACAGGACTATTTGGGGGGCATGAATGGGTAGAGGAAGGATGTGTAGGGATAAACAAAATATACCCAGTACAGAATAAAACAGTTGCAGGTATAGAATCTGTAGCATAAACTAGAACATGCACACTTACACAGACTTGAACATATTACATAGTGAGCAATTTTAATTTTTGAAATCCATTGCTTTATCAAAGGACTGATCCTGAAGTTTTTAGTAATTCTCAGGATCCACTGGAGACATTCTCTTCCCCTTTGGATGAAGCAGTATAATGATGCACTGGATGTTACAGGATACTCTAATTAAACATTCTGGATCTTTCTAAAAATAAAAGAACAAAAATCACTTGCTTCCATATTATACATCATAGTAAATTTTAAAAAAATTTTTCTAATTTTTATCTTATTTTTTACCGGAGTATAATTGATTATTTGGCTTCACTTGGTCACTTCTAAGATGCTCATGATCCTTAAGTATTGCCAAGGGGATATGACAGTTCATTTTGTCTGCTTAGAACTTTAAAACCCACTGACATTAGTTCACCACCTGAATTTTCATCTTATTCCACTGTCTAGAATGACAGGTTTCTGGACTACAGATTTAGTAATTATTAGTGTTTTATCCTCTTGGCTCAGTCACTGTCATCACTCTCATTTCTTTCAGATATGCATACATAGTATAGCTTAAATATGACTAGAGGATTATTAAGCCTACAATTTACAAAGATACTTTAAATTGAATCTTATTTTAAAGTTTTAGAATTGTTTTCATTTTTCCTTCTCAAATATTGCCAGTTGAATTCTCCCCTTTCTTCCTGAGTTGGCCAGCTAATTTTTGGCTTAGGCTAATGTTTGCTTTCTCTCTCTCCATGCTCTAATCCCTTCATTTCTAACACTACACACAACTGCATATATATATATATATACACACACATATATATGTATATAGTATGTATCCTTTCTGAAAAATAGTTAAGCATTCAAGAGTGGCACTTTTAAATAATAAAATATGATGTTTTTCATCTGAATGTGGTACCTCCCTCTTTCTCAGTGTGACATGCCCTGAAGTTACATTTCTTTGTACGAAAAGTTTGAACATTTTCCTTAAGGAAAAAGAAGTTGCAGAACATTTAACCCATTTGTTGTTCGGTCGCTAAGTTGTGTCCAACTCTTTGCGACCCCACGGACTGTAGCCCGCCCCGTTCCTGTGTCCATGAAATTTTCCAGGCAGGAATACTGGAGTGGGTTGCCTTTTCTTCCTCCAGGGAATCTTCCCGACCCAGGAATCGAATCCATGTTTCCTACATCTCCTGCGTTGGCGGACAGATTCTTTACCACTGAGCCACCTGGGAAGCCTTCAATAACTTAAATCATCTGGGTTACTTATAATGCCTGAGTGAATGAGTGAGTGAAAGTGGCTCAGTCATGTCCAACTCTTTGCAACCCCATGGATTGTAGTCTGCCAAGCTCCTCTGTCCATGGAATTCTCCAAGCAAGAATACGGGAGTGGGTAGCCATTTCCTTCTCAAGGGGATCAGATCCAGGTCTCATTGCAGGAGGATTCTTTACCAGCTGAACCACCAGGGAATATAAATGTAATGTAATTAGTTGTAGATGCCATTTATAAAATAAGTAAATAAATGCTATGTAAAGAGCTGACTAACTGAAAAAGACTCTGATGCTGGGAGAGATTGAAGGCAGAAAGAGAAGAGGCCAACAGAGGATGAGATGGTTGGATGGCATCACCAATTCAATGGACATCAACTTGGGCAAATTCTGGGAGATAGTGAGGGACAGGGAAGCCTGGCATGCTGCAGTCCATGGGATCATGAAGAGTCAGACATGACTTGGCAACTGAACAACAACAAAGAGTTAGTTGCCAGAATATGAAACATTCAAGTTTTGCTTTTGCGAACTTTCTGGATTTTTTTTTCCTGAATATTTTCAATCCACATTTTGGTTAAATCTATGGATCGAAAATATTTAGGAAAAGAAATACCAGAAAGCTCCAAAAAGCAAACTTAAAATTTTCATCCTCTGGCAACTCTTGACATAGTATTTAATTGTATTTACAACTATTTATACAACATTTGCATTATATTAAGTACTAAAAGTAACCTAAATGATTTAAAACATACAGGAGAATATGCATAGTTTATATGCAAATAACTCCACTACATCTTATATAAAGGACTTGAGCTTCAGTAGATTTTGGTATCTCCAGGGTGTGGATAGTGAAGAATGACAGGATATCATCAGCCTTTTTTTTTAAGAGAGGTTGGTTNGTGCATAGTTTATATGCAAATAACTCCACTACATCTTATATAAAGGACTTGAGCTTCAGTAGATTTTGGTATCTCCAGGGTGTGGATAGTGAAGAATGACAGGATATCATCAGCCTTTTTTTTTAAGAGAGGTTGGTTGGTTTGCCAACACAGAAGGAACAGTTTCAAGAGAAGATCACTTTCTATAAATGCACACTACTAGGAGTAATTTTTAAAGAAGTTGATAAACAACATTTTACCTTCAACTAGATTTTATAACTGTTCAAATACAAGAATAAATTATTTTACCAGAGTAAAATGGTATACAGACACAGCTCATTTTATTGTGCTTTGCAGATATTGCAGGTTTGTGTGTGTGTGTGTGTGTTTATAAATATAAGGTTTACAGCAACTCTACATCCATTAAGTGGGCTTCCCTGGTGTTTCACATGGTAAACACTTGACCACAGTGCAGGAGACCTGGGTTCGATCCTTGGCTTGGGAAGATCCCCTGGAAAAGGGAATGGCTACCCACTTCAGTATTCCTGCCTGGAGAATTCCATGGACAGAAAATCCTGGCAGGCTACAGTCTATGGGGTCACAAAGAACCAAACTCCACTGAGTGACTAACACTTTTCACTACATCTACTAAGCCAATTAGTGCCATTTTCCTAACAGCATTTGCTCACTTTGTGTCTCTATGTCATATTTTTGATTATTCTCACAATATGTCAAACTTTTTCATTATTATTTTCTTTGTTATGATGATCTATGATGATCTGTGATCAGTAGTTTTTGATGTTATTGCAAAAAGATTGTGACTCGCTGAAGCCTTGGATGGATGATTGCATTTTTTTGGCAAAAAAGTATTTTTAAGAATATCATATTACTTTATTTTTATTGAAGTATAGTTGATTTACAATGTTGCATTACTTTCAGGTGTACAGTGTAGTGATTCAGCTTTTTTTCTAATTATATTCCATTATAGGCTATTATATCAAATATAGTTCCCTGTGTTATACAATAAATTCTTATTGCTTGTCAGTTTTACGTATCGTAGCTTGTATCTGTTAATCTCATAGTCCTAATTTGCTCCGCTCCCCTCCCTCTCCTCTTTGGTAACTGTAAGCTTGTTTTCTGTGTATATGAGTCTGTTTCTATTTTGTATGTAGATTCATTTTTATTGTTCTTTTAGATTTAAAGTATATCACATAGTATTTGTATTTCTCTGACTTATTTCAATAAGTAAAATATTCTCTAGGACTACCCCTGTTGCTGCAAATGGAACTATTTCATTCTCTGTAATGACTGAGTAATATTGTTGTTGTTTAGTCACTAAGTCATGTCCAATTCTTTGCAACCCCATGGACTGCAAAATGCCTGGTTCCTCTGTCCTCCACTATCTCCCAGAGTTTACTCAAATTCACGTTCATTGAACAATATTCCATTGGTCCATTGAGTAATGGTCCATCATGTATAAATATATATACCACATCGTAAGCCAGTCATCTGTTGATGAGCACTTGGATTGTTTCCATGTTTTGGCTATTATAAATAGTGCTGCTATGAACATTTAGCAAAAAGTATTTTTAAATTAAGGTGTGAAAATTGTTTTTGAAGACATAATGCTATTGCACACTTAATAGAATACAGTACAGTATAAAACTAACTTTAATATGTACTGGGAAATCAAAAAATTGTGTGACTTGCTTTATTGTGATAGTCATTTTATTTAGGTGGTTTGGAATCAAACTTGAAATACCTCTGAGCTATGCTTGTATATAGGACATTATGACAGTGGTTTATTGAAGTATGTGTGAGTGAAAGTGAAAATATTAGTCGCTCAGTCGTGTCTGACTCTTTTTCGATCCCATGGACTGTAGCCTGCCAGGCTTCTCTGTCCATGGGATTCTCCAGGCAAGAATACAGGAGCGGGTAGCCATTCCCTTCTCCAGGGAATCTTCCTGACCCAGATTGAACCCAGGTCTTCTGCATTGCAGGCAATTCTTTACAATCTGAGCTGTATATTTACACATAAATATGCCATGTGTGTTGAAGGAAATGGCCACCCACTCCAGTATTCTTACCTAGAGAATCCTGTGGACAGAAGAGNCTCCAGGCAAGAATACTGGAGAGGGTAGCCATTCCCTTCTCCAGGGAATCTTCCTGACCCAGATTGAACCCAGGTCTTCTGCATTGCAGACAATTCTTTACTGTCTGAGCTGTATATTTACACATAAATATGCCGTGTGTGTTGAAGGAAATGGCCACCCACTCCAGTATTCTTACCTAGAGAATCCTGTGGACAGAAGAACCTGGTGGGCTGCCGTCTATGGGGTCGCACAGAGTCGGACACGACTGAAGCGACTTACCAGCATCAGCAGCATGCCATGTGTACATACATAGTATAAATCATCAATGAATATCATTATGCTTCAAAGAAATTGAGATTATTTCAATATGTTAGTATAATTGCATATAAAGCGTTACAGCCTAACAAGGTTATTATATTTAGAAATTTTCAATAGAAGATAAGTCTTTTAATGAATATAATGGCAAAGACAAAGTGGAAAAACCTAAATCTTTGGTGAGATGATATTGGAAGGTTACTACCTTTTTGGTTAGAGGAGGACGTGGAATATTACAAAGCATCTTTTGTTTTGACAGCGGTTGCCCCACTAGGACACCCTGACCTCAGAAGTCAAATCACATGCCTGCAGATGTGTCTGGAATAAGAANACAGCAAAGACAAAGTGGGAAAACCTAAATCTTTGGTGAGATGATATTGGAAGGTTACTACCTTTTTGGTTAGAGGAGGGCGTGCAATATTACAAAGCATCTTTTGTTTTGACAGCAGTTGCCCTACTACGACACCCTGACCTCAGAAGTCAAATCACACGCCTGCAGATGTGTCCGGAATAAGAAACCCTCAGTGTTGCTGTTGTCCATATCCATGTATCATTGTCTGCATGGCCCAAGAAGAGATTTTTAATGAGTGGTCCAGCAAGGAACCTAAATTCCATAGCAATTAGGGAATGAAAATGGAGACATTTTACCTCTGCTTATCATCCAGAAGGCAGATTTCTAGTTCTATCACAGTTACATAGATAAAGATTGAAATCAAATGTAAAAAAATTTTCAAGGGAAATTATTATTATCATAACACATATTTTGGTTTTAATTATAAAGATAACTTACATTTAGTGATGACAAATAGCACACAAAAGTATAGAGAAAATTAAAATCATCTATAATTTTATCACTCTAAGATATTACAATTATTCTCATTTATTTCTCTCTAGTATTACTTTGTGTGAAGATACATAGCTATCAATAGCAAAATTGATTATCGATATTGTTGTTGTTGTTGTTCACTTGCTAAATCATGTCTCACTTTTTGTAGCCCCATGGTCTGTAGCACACCAGGCTCCTCTGTCCTCCACTATCTCGCAGAGTTTCCTTAAATTCATGTCCATCGAGTGGGTGAGGCTATCAATACAGGTACAGGTAGATATTTTTGTTAGTGGNTGTTCACTTGCTAAATCATGTCTCACTTTTTGTAGCCCCATGGTCTGTAGCACACCAGGCTCCTCTGTCCTCCACTATCTCGCAGAGTTTCCTTAAATTCATGTCCATCGAGTGGGTGAGGCTATCAATACAGGTACAGGTAGATATTTTTGTTAGTGGTGTTTCAGTTCAGTTCAGTAGCTCAGTCGTGTCTGACTCTTTGCGACCCCATGAATCCCAGTA
>SJYW01010174.1:423404-477473 GCA_006410735.1 Raphicerus campestris
TCTTTCCTTTTCTCCTTTGCTTTTCACCTCTCTTCTTTTCACAGCTATTTGTAAGGCCTCCCCAGACAGCCATTTTGCTTTTTTGCATTTCTTTTCCATGGGGATGATCTTGATCCCTGTCTCCCATACAATGTCGCAGATCTCATTCCATATATCATCAGGCACTCTATATATCAGATCTAGGCCCTTAAATCTATTTTTCACTTCCACTGTATAATCATCAGGGATTTGATTTAGGTCATACCTGAAAGGTCTAGCAGTTTTTCCTACTTTCTTCAATTTAAGTCTGAATTTGGTAATAAGGAGTTCATGATCTGAGTCACAGTCAGCTCCTGGTCTTGTTTTTCTTGACATTATAGAGCTTCTCCATCTTTGCCTGCATAGAATATAATCAATCTGATTTTGGTGTTAACCATCTGGTGGTGTCCATGTGTAGAGTCTTTTCTTGTGTTGTTGGAAGAGGGTGTTTGCTATGACCAGTACATTTTCTTGGCAAACTCTATTAGTTTTGCCCTGCTTCATTCCACATTCCAAGGCCAAATTTGCCTGTTACTCCAGGTGTTTCTTAACTTCCTACTTTAGCATTCCAGTCCCCTATAATGAAAAGGACATCTTTTCTGGGTGTTATTTCTAAAAGGTCTTGTAGGTCTTCATAAAACCATTCAACCTCAGCTTCTTCAGCATTACTGGTTGGGGCATAGACTTCGCTAACTGATATTGAATGGTTTGCCTTGGAAATGAACAGAGGTCATTCTGTCGTTTTTGAGATTGCATCCAAGTACTGCATTTCAGACTCTTTTGTTGACCATGATGGCTATTCCATTTCTTCTGAGGGATTCCTGCCCGCAGTAGTAGATATAATCGTCATCTGAGTTAAATTCACCCATTCCAGTCCATTTTAGTTCGCTGATTCCTAGAATGTCGACGTTCACCCTTGCCATCTCTTGTTTGACCACCTCCAATTCTCCTTGATTCATGGACCTGACATTCCAGGTTCCTAGGCAATATTGCTCTTTACAGCATTGGATCTCGCTTCTATCACCCGTCACATGCCCAGCTGTGTATTGTTTTTGCTTTGGCTCCTCTGAAGTTATTTCTCCACTGATCTCCAGTAGCATATTGCACACCTACTGACCTGGGGAGTTCCTCTTTTGGTATCCTATCATTTTGCCTTTTCATACTGTTCATGGGGTTCTCAAGGCAAGAATACTGAAGTGGCTTGCCATTCCCTTCTCCAGTGGACCATGTTCTGTCAGCCCTCTCCACCATGACCCGCCCGTCTTGGGTNACTGACCTGGGGAGTTCCTCTTTTGGTATCCTATCATTTTGCCTTTTCATACTGTTCATGGGGTTCTCAAGGCAAGAATACTGAAGTGGCTTGCCATTCCCTTCTCCAGTGGACCATGTTCTGTCAGCCCTCTCCACTGTGACCTGCCTGTCTTGGGTTGCCCCGCAGGCATGGCTTGGTTTCATTGAGTTAGACAAGGCTGTGGTCCTACTGTGATTAGATTGACCAGTTAGTGCTAAGTAATGTCTGACTCTTTTGCAACCCCATGAACAGTAGCCCACCAGGCTCCTCTGTCCATAGGATTTCCCAGGTAAATATACTGGAGTGTGTTGCCATTTACTTCTCTAGGGGATTTTCCTGACCTAGGGATCGAGCCCATGTTCTCCTATTTGGTAGGCAGAAACTTTGCCATTGAGCCACCTGTGTGTTAGTCGCTCAGTCGTGTCCGGCTGTGTGAGACCCCATGGACTGTAGCCCAGCAGGCTTCTCTGTCCATGGGAATCTCCAGGCAAGAATACTGGAGAGGATTGCCATGCCCTCTTCCAGGGTATATTCTCAACCCAGGGATCGAACCCAGGTCTCCTGCATTGCAAGCAGAGCCACATTACCATGTAAGCCACAAGGGAAACCAGCTACCCTGGAAGCTCTATACGTGTGTGTATAGTTCCTAATGTATATGTACAAATCCTATATGTATAGCTGTATATGTATAGATCCTAATACAGCTCTTTTTTTTTTCCCAAAATTCTAATCATGCTGTCATGAGAGATGATTTTAATTACTCTTAGTCTTTTTTAGAGCACACATCTTGCTCAACTTACAATGAAGTTATGTCACCATAAACCAATCAATAAAGTTAAAATATCATAATTTAAAATGCATTTAATGCCCCTAACCTACCAAACATCATAGTTTAGCCTAGCCTACCTTTAACATGCTTATTGAAAATGCATTTAAAACACCTAACGTACCAAACATCATGGCTNTACAGTGAAGTTATGTCACCATAGACCAATCAATAAAGTTAAAATATCATAATTTAAAATGCATTTAATGCCCCTAACCTACCAAACATCATAGTTTAGCCTAGCCTACCTTTAACATGCTTATTGAAAATGCATTTAAAACACCTAACCTACCAAACATCATGGCTTAGCCTAGCCTACCTTAAACATGCTCAAAACACTGAACAGTAGCCTGCTGCTAAGTCACTTCAGTCGTGTCCGACTCTGGGTGACCCCATAGACGGCAACCCACCAGGTTCCCCCATCCCTGGGATTCTCCAGGCAAGAACACCGGAGTGGGTTGCCATTTCCTTCTCCAACAGTGGCCTACCATTGGGCAAATCATCTAACAGAGAGCCTCTTTTATAATAGAGTGTCAACTATCTCACATAATTTATTGAATCTTATACTTAAAGTGAAAAACAATGGTTGTATGGGCACAGAATGATTGTTTTCTTTCATGACCACATGGCTGACTGGGAGCTGTGGCTGCTGCCACTGCCACCGCAAGAGAGTATTGTACTGCACCAGCCAGAGAACAGATCCAAACTCAGAATTCAAAGTCCAGTTTCAGCAGTATGCTTTCACATTTATGATGCATTCCCAGCATCCTAAAATTGAAGAATTGTAAGTCAAAGCATCATTAAGTTGTAAGGAAGTTCCTGAAATATACATTTAAAGGAATCTATCAATCAATTCAGTGAAACCCATTAAATAATTGTGATTACCTATAGCATTCACAGTGGTGTAACTCAGAGTCATTGATCTCAAGAAATTTTTTATTATTCCCTGCACTTATATAGGGATTCATAGAAAAATAAATTTGTCCTTGATCAGGAACACAGAGAAACATTTTATGAATTGCTCAAAGACATATATACTGAGTAGAAAATTTATCAGTTTTCACTTGGCATACACATAATAGAGGTAATGTTATTTATTTATATTTTACAAGGAGCTTCCTCAATGTCTCAGTGGGTAAAGAATCTGTCTGCAGAATCCTGTCATGCAGGAGACATGAGAGACATGAGTTTGATCCCTGGATGGAGAAGATCCCCTGGAGGGGAAAGTAGCAACCCACTCCAGTATTCTTGGCTGAAAAAGCCTGTGGCCAGAGGAGCCTGGCAGGCTACAGTCCAAAGGGTCACATAATTCTTACAATGTATTAATACTTCCATATTTTAGATTCTGCTTAGAGCAATAAGCATGCAGTACAGTTAATTAATTAACTATGAATTTAAAGTAAAATTGGAAGTTTTCCAGTTTCAAGTGTACTGTTTTTGAAATTACTGCCTTCGTTGCTCTCGGTCAAATATGATGCTAATTGTTACCCGGTTTAATCCAGCAATTCAGTTAGAGGAATGAATATGTTTGGTCTGAGGAATGCTGAGTTCAAGCAGTGCATCTCAAAAAATGGTTCAGAGTCAGGCTGGAAACAGCTTCAATCTTCTTAGAGTTGTGGAGTCTGTATCAGCAAGTCTGAGTGAAGCTGCTACAGTAAAGACATAAAGACACTTGCCTCTTTCCACCCCATTCCACCCTTAGGTCCTGGTCAGATTGGCAGGTGGGGACCTTTTGCTTAGATTCTATGGGCAACCATTTCAGAAGCTCTAAATTGCCTTGTTATTGTTGTTAAGTCGTGTCCCACTCTTTTGCAACCCCAAGGACTATAGCCCTCCAGGCTCCTCCATCCATGGGTTTCTCCAGGCAAGAATACTGGAGTGGGTTGCCATTTCCTTCTCCAGGAAATCTTCCCGATCCAGGGACTGAATTCACTTCCCTGGCATCTTCTGCATTGGTGGTGGTTTCTTTACCACTGAGCCACCAGGGAAGCCCCTAAGTTGGATAATTTCATCTTTCTGTTTCATATCCTAGAGAAGAGAATGGTCTCTTCCTCCCCATTTTCCTTGAAGGACTTTTTCCTGGGGTTTGACTTTCTTCATAATTGATGTGGTAATATCTGTATGGAACAGGCCAAGATAAAAGGAACAAGCAAGTTGTTCAGTGTATTTTTTATAGGCCTTAAGTCAACCTCATCCAAGAAAAGCCATCCATGGTTCAGCCTAGTTCTCAGGAGAACACACTGGAATTTGGGACAAAAGCCTAATAATAAAAATCATTGATGTATACATCTTAGTGAGAAGAAGTGAATCTTTTGATGTGCAATAAAACTGATATAGACCCTTAGGGGACGGGTGATATGTGTCATAAGAAGCAAACATGAGTCCCTTAAGCCTTTGTTACAGGCAATAAAAACCATGAGCTAAATATGAGGGAAAAAGCATTGTATGGTGGGAGATAAATAGAAAATGGTTTTGCAATATGAGAAGATATTATCCAACTTTATGATATTTAAAAGTATGTGTCAGATAATGCAATTCTACATGAGACAAGTTTGTAATAAAACATTATACAAATTTTATAAGTTAAAACAATTTTTAAAAGAAACAGTACTCCCACTCAGTATGCTTTGTAAAGGTCCCCATTTCTTGAGATTGAGGAAAACTGGAAATACTTAATTAAGCTAAAAGAGCACTCTTTTGGTTATAATGCAAACCTGTGTGCTACTAGCTGGCTAACTTTCATCATTTCAACTCATCAAATTCATGGTCACTGTATTTGAATCTGGTCATTCAGTGAAAAAAGCCAGGAAAAAAGAAAAATGTTAGTCACTCAATCCTGTCCGACTTTTTTGCAACCCCATGGACTGTAACCCGCCAGGCTCCTCTGTCCAAGGGATTTTCCAGGCAAGAATACTGGAGTGGGTTGCAATTTCCTTTTCCTTCTTCCTGACCCATGGACTGAACTCACGTCTCCTGCATGGCAGGCAGATTCTCTACCATCTGAGCCACCATGAACTTCTAAACCAAACTTACTGGTGAGTTTGCCCATAAATAAGGACTGCCAGCTAATTCCTGCTCCTCAACTGGCACCACTGGGTTGATTTCCATTGTTCCTTCTAATCCCTAAAATTGTTTTTACAGAAACTGTATCCTTTAAAAATGACTAGAATTCTAAAGAGTTGGCTGGACATGGCAGTAATATTCTTAGGGCTCGAAGAAAATATATTGACAGTGTTTTCACTCTAAATCTCCCTCACCCAGAACGGTTGCCAAGAAAGCATCAAGCCCACCAGGAGAAGCCTTTCAGAAAGCGTAAGGGCGCCCATGCCCCATCGCCTTATTTCTGTGGAGAAACCATTCTTTTAGTTACCTTTGGCTTTCAGTACTTTTACTCTGTGGCAAAGGGCCTCTCCCTGCAATTTTTTATCATGCTTTTTCATTTTGAGATTAGCAGGCAAATGCAAAAATGGTTTCAAAACTTTGCTCACAGAGCCCGCAGTACCTTGTTCATCAGTACTAGAATTTCTCACTCTCACAAACCCTTCTGCCACTTTTTCAGTGGTCCCCAGTAGTCACTGTTAACGAGTGTGTAATAAACTGTTGTGTTGCAGTTGAGACACTTTATATCCATATACGATGATGACTTGACTGCCGATAGTGTATGAATCCTGCGAGTTACATTCATCAGCACTGTGAAATCAACCACCCATGAAATACAAAGTATGCTTGATTTAGTTTGCTGATAGGATATCCCACAGAGTTTAAGCTTTAAGAATACTTTTTTGAGTTTAGGTTTGGTCTTTTTCCCCACATCTTTGTTTNTCCTGCGAGTTACATTCATCAGCACTGTGAAATCAACCACCCATGAAATACAAAGTATGCTTGATTTAGTTTGCTGATAGGATATCCCACAGAGTTTAAGCTTTAAGAATACTTTTTTGAGTTTAGGTTTGGTCTTTTTCCC
This sequence comes from Raphicerus campestris, assembly GCA_006410735.1. NCBI lineage: Eukaryota > Metazoa > Chordata > Mammalia > Artiodactyla > Bovidae > Raphicerus > Raphicerus campestris. The sequence continues at coordinate 429,504 of SJYW01010174.1, forward strand.
CACATCTTTGTTTCATATTTTGAGACTATGGGTTGAGTGTGGCATTCCTACCTGCTTAGGAATGGGAAAAATTAGTGGAGAAATGATTCACACTAGAGTTGTTCTCATGCCAGGATTTTATTCTTCCAAACTTTGCTTTGGTGATGCACCTGTTCCTACACATTAGAATCGGGAGAGAGAAAATATTACTTTAAGTGCTTGTTCTCTTTACATATCCAGATGAAAATGTCCTTTGGAAGTAAGTGTGCAAGCCAGATTGCCTTGTTGGCACGGGTGTACTACACCTCAGGTAATATTGCTAAGATGGTTCAAATTGTCAATCGACATATTTGCTAAAGCAGTTTGCAAGTTCACTGAAGTGATCTTTAGGTGCTAATGCTCAATCTCTTTCATCACCACTTTACTCTGGTGCATAATCTATACCAAAAGCATATCTCTGGATTGAATGCAAAGGTTTTAAAATGCATTTTAAACACACACACATTCACGTGTATGTATGTACACAGACACATATATGAACTCACATTCTGCCTTAGTCTCACCTGATCTGAGCCCTCAGATGACGTCAGGCTCTGATGCTGACATTATGACTCAAACTTTGGGAAAGTCTCATAACAGGGTAAAGGCTTTTTACTCTACCAAATGCATATGCAACTTTGATCATTCTCCCAATTCTCCCCAGTTTTCCAAATACAAAACTTTCCAAATGCATACTTAGAACATACATCTAGAGAGGTGTTTGACTGGATTTAAATCCAAATCAGTTTCTCCAGTTGCCTTTAGCTTTTTTACTAATTGAATACTAACAAAGGAAGAGGAACTAAAAAGCCTCTTGATGAAAGTGAAAGAGGAGAGTGAAAAAGCTGGCTTAAAGCTCAACATTCAGAACACGAAGATCATAGCATCCAGTCCCATCACTTCATGGGAAATAGATGGAGAAACAGTGAAAACAGTGTCAGACTTTATTTGGGGGGGCTCCAAAATCACTGCNCTTCTCCAACACCACAGTTCAAAAGCATCAATTCTTTGGCGCTCAGCCTTCTTCATAGTCCAACTCTCACATCCATACAGGAATACTGGAAAAATTTTAACCCACCTTTTATATAAAATATTCTTTTCTACTACAGTCACACTCTTCCTATTCTATTCTACCAATTCACATTTGAAGACATTATTCTGACATAAATACAAGTTGGTTTTATAAGAATTTTCACATCAAATATACTAGTGAGCAAAAACCATCACAATATTCTAATTATCCTCCAATTAAGATTAATTAATTAAAATATTTTTTAAAAGAAGAAAGAGAACCAAACTTTTTTTTGTTTTGTTTAATTTCATAACTAAGGCAGGTGTTAGATAGATTTGGAACCAGGTATCTATTCCAAATGGTAGATTTTTCTTTTTTTTTTTTCTTTTTTCACCACTGATTTGTCTGTATCCTAAAAGGAATTTAAGTTGAGTACATTCATCATCCAAATTGATGTCAGGCTTAGGTTGTTAGGAAAATATCTGGCTACAGTATGATTTGGCTGATTCTGTAAATCTCATGAAAATTTTCATATCATACCAAAGTACATCACACCAACCTTTAAAATTATACCACATACCAGAGGAAGGAAATCAGAATTGCTTCCATCAGGATCAACATAATGAAATAAGAATTTCTTGAAAGGGAGAATGATCTATAACAAAAGGAAGAGGCATTTGTTTTATATTCAAGAAACCTGTGTCTATTTACTTGGTCTTTTTTATACCATGCAAAAATGGTTTAGTCCCTGACATTGTAACTGACTTACAACTGTATTTCAAAAGCAGAATTTTTCCAGAGTTGTTCAAATTTTTTAAAAATGTGTATTTTACTTTTTTAAGTTAAGGCATGCTGACCTCAAAGCAGCAAACCAACATTATTTAATAGCTTCTTTTTTCAGAGAGAAAATATTAAGCATCTGGCCCCCTGAATGAAATGTTTGATTTATTGAGAAGAGTCAGTATTCTGTGGACCTTACAGCTAATCTGCCAGAGAAAAAATGAACAGCAATAATCATGTGCTAATAAGGGCTACAGTTTTACCAGTAGCCAAGTACGAATGTGAGAGCTGGACCATAAAGAAGGCTCAGCACTGAAGAACTGATGCCTTTGAATTGTGGTGATAGAGAAGACTCTTGAGAGTCCCCTGGACTGCAAGGAGATCCAATCAGTCAATCCTAAAGGAAATCAACCCTGAATACTCACTGGAAGGACTGATGCTGAGGTTCCAATGCTTTGGCCACCTGACACAACCAGCGAACTCGCTGGAAAAGATCCTGATGCTGGGAAAGATTGAAAGCAAATGGAGAAAAGGGCAGCAGAGGATGAGAGGGTTGGATAGCATCACCGATTCAGCAGACATGAACTTGGGCAAACTCTGGGAGATTTTGTGAGGGACAGAAAGGCCTGGCATGGTAAGTCCATGGAGGTCTCAGAGAGTTGGACACACTTAGCGACTTGAACAACAACAAAAGTAAGAGCTAAATGCAGTGAAAATGCAACAGATATATAAAATGCAGTGTCTTTTCTCCATGAACTTATTCTATCTTCACAGCAAAATTAACATTTAGGCTGCAGTTAGAGAATACTTGGGTATCAGATTATCACCTGTGTCTTTACCAGGCACCAGGTGAGGGGCCCATGATCAGAGGGCAAGAAGAGGGTACAGTCCTAGACCAAACAGCCTAAGGCAGACCCAGGTGTACATAATGTCCCCATATCAGTCAGAGTCAAAAGATAACATCGGTTAGAAGAACTAACTGGCAACAATGACCAATAGTGTCATAAGCTCTTGGGAAAGATAGACATGGCCAGCCCTGGAACACTGCCTTCTTCAGTGTGTGGGACCTTTTGAGGCCATGAGATGCTGTAGACCTGAGCAGGGATGAAATCCTAATTGACAAAGTTGACACATGCATCAGGGGTAACCTGGCATCTTGAGCGCTTCCTGTGTCAGACATAAGTGAGGCTCACTCAAAATCAACCTCAGCCCTATTCTAAGCAGCACAATCTCCTGTGATCACATGCTATAGGGTCCAGCTAATGAGACCAGGAAGACTCCAAACATATGCGTCCTGGAGCTCCTTGAGTATTCTGACAGACAATAAAAGAATGAGTCAGGGATAAAGAAGGGTCAGAGAGGATCTTGTGGGGGAAAATGGAGACCAGGGAAAACATAGGTCTTGGTGTGTTCTGATTCTCCAGCCATATAGCACTGCCTTCCATAGTCGACCTCCACCGCTAAGTACCACTGCAAGGGTACTTTGACATTTTTTTAGAAATGCACTCCCGACAATGGAGACCCTGATGGAAGCCCTGCTTCCCTGGGCCTAGAAGCAGTACTGCTAGAAAGAATGGCTAGACCTAGTCTTGGATAGATAGTAAGGGTCCAGACAAGAAGAAGGACTTGACAGTAAGCAAAAGAGAAAGGTTGGGAGATAGCAACAGAGAGAGTCCAATTGAGAAAGAAGAAAACAAGTTACATGTATAAGCATGGAACAGATTAGCCAGTGACTACTTGAAGGTGAGCTATGGTGGACACCTTGGGCTGGCTATTTGTTTTTGGTACTAACTTCCATTTAACATGCCTTAATATACTTTGAAATCTGGAGCTAAAAATCACATTGCTCAGACTCCAGTAGACCTAGGATTCTGAGCAAGGAATAGGTCTCCCTGCCTTAATTTGTACAATTGTTTATGGAGAGGGAGACGGATGGTCAGCATCCAGCCTGTGAGTGTGAACTATGACTGGGGCAGCTTCTTACTTGGGCAGGGAGTGTCCCAGTGTCCACAGAGGCTGTGTGGTTCTGAAACCCACAGTTATAGAAGGGTGTGATGTGTGCTTACTCAGTTGTGTCTGACTCTGCGACCCCATGGACTGTAGCCCACCAGGCTCCTCTGTCCATAGGGATTCTTGAGACAAGAATACTGGAGTGGGTTGTCATTCCCTCCTCCAGGTTATCTTCCTAACCCAGGGATCAAACCCAGGTCTCCCACATTGCAGGCAGATTCTTTATCCTCTGAGCCACTGGGGAAGCCTAGTTATAGAAGGGTTTCCTTCATTTGACATGCAATTTCTTTATTTCCCCCTTTTCAGTTTATTTTGAGACACAAGCTACAGACAATAAAACTTTCTAATTTTAAAATGTACAGCCTGTGAGTTTCAGCAAATATATACAATTATGCAAATACCACCATAGTCAAGATATAGAATATTTTCATCACCCACTAAAATACAACTTTTGCCCCTTTGCAGTCAATCTCCTACCCCCACTCCAGCTCAACTGATCTGCTTTTTGGTATCACAGTGTTTTTTCTTTCCTGAGTGTCATAAAAATGGAATTAAACAGCGTGTAAGATTTGAAGTATGATGTATTTCACTTAGACTAATGCTTTTGAGATTTATCCATGCTGTTGCAGGCATCAATGGTGTTTTCTATTGTTGAGTATTATATATGCCACAATCTGTTGATCCATTAACAAGCTGACAGATATTTGAGTTCTTCACAGTTTGTTTCTAAGAATAAAATGACTGTGCACTAAGTCACTTCAGTTGTGTTCAACTCTTTGCCCCTATAGATTGTAGCCCGCCAGGCTTCTCTGTCGATGGGATTCTTCAGGCTAGAATACTGGATTGGGTTGCGATGCCCTCCTCCAGGGGAAATCTTCCCGACCCAAGCATCAAATCTGATTCTCTTATGTCTCTTGCCTTGGCAGGTGGGTTCTTAACCATTAGCGCCACCCAGAAAGCCCTTTAAATGACCATGACAATGAACATGTCTTTCTGTGGATTATTGGATACAATAAGCTCATGTTTAACATTTTGAGAATATGCCAAACTGTTTTCCAAAGATTCTGTAGTATTTTTCACTTCTACCAACATTTTATGAGTTCCTTTTGCTCCACATCCTTGCTAACGTTGGTATTGTAAGTCTTTTTAATTTTGGCTACTCTATTGTGTATGTAGTTTCAGTTTGTTAAGCTCGGCACCATTGCTACTTAAGACTAGATAATTTTTTCTTCTGTTTACTGTAGGATATTTAGAAATATGCCTGTCCTCTACCCACTAGATGCCAGTAACAACCGTTTAGCTTTAACAACAAAAACTGTCTCCAAACTTTGCCAAATGTCCCTTGGGGGCAAATGATCATCTTTTCATTGCGAACCACGAATGTAGTGGTTTCATATGAGTAAGTTATTTACATTAGGTAGCCAAAGTATTGGAGTTTCAGTTTCAACATCAGTCCTTCCAATGAATATTCAAGACTGATTTCCTTTAGGATGAACTGGTTGGATATCCTTACAGTCCAAGGGGCCCTCAAGAGTCTTCTCCAACACCACAGTTCAAAAGCATCAATTCTTTGGCACTCAACTTTCTTTATAGTCCAACTCTCATANTGAGACACAAGCTACAGACAATAAAACTTTCTAATTTTAAAATGTACAGCCTGTGAGTTTCAGCAAATATATACAATTATGCAAATACCACCATAGTCAAGATATAGAATATTTTCATCACCCACTAAAATACAACTTTTGCCCCTTTGCAGTCAATCTCCTACCCCCACTCCAGCTCAACTGATCTGCTTTTTGGTATCACAGTGTTTTTTCTTTCCTGAGTGTCATAAAAATGGAATTAAACAGCGTGTAAGATTTGAAGTATGATGTATTTCACTTAGACTAATGCTTTTGAGATTTATCCATGCTGTTGCAGGCATCAATGGTGTTTTCTATTGTTGAGTATTATATATGCCACAATCTGTTGATCCATTAACAAGCTGACAGATATTTGAGTTCTTCACAGTTTGTTTCTAAGAATAAAATGACTGTGCACTAAGTCACTTCAGTTGTGTTCAACTCTTTGCCCCTATAGATTGTAGCCCACCAGGCTTCTCTGTCGATGGGATTCTTCAGGCTAGAATACTGGATTGGGTTGCGATGCCCTCCTCCAGGGGAAATCTTCCCGACCCAAGCATCAAATCTGATTCTCTTATGTCTCTTGCCTTGGCAGGTGGGTTCTTAACCATTAGCGCCACCCAGAAAGCCCTTTAAATGACCATGACAATGAACATGTCTTTCTGTGGATTATTGGATACAATAAGCTCATGTTTAACATTTTGAGAATATGCCAAACTGTTTTCCAAAGATTCTGTAGTATTTTTCACTTCTACCAACATTTTATGAGTTCCTTTTGCTCCACATCCTTGCTAACGTTGGTATTGTAAGTCTTTTTAATTTTGGCTACTCTATTGTGTATGTAGTTTCAGTTTGTTAAGCTCGGCACCATTGCTACTTAAGACTAGATAATTTTTTCTTCTGTTTACTGTAGGATATTTAGAAATATGCCTGTCCTCTACCCACTAGATGCCAGTAACAACCGTTTAGCTTTAACAACAAAAACTGTCTCCAAACTTTGCCAAATGTCCCTTGGGGGCAAATGATCATCTTTTCATTGCGAACCACGAATGTAGTGGTTTCATATGANACTAGATGCCAGTAAAAACCGTTTAGCTTTAACAACAAAAACTGTCTCCAAACTTTGCCAAATGTCCCTTGGGGGCAAATGATCATCTTTTCATTGCGAACCACGAATGTAGTGGTTTCATATGAGTAAGTTATTTACATTAGGTAGCCAAAGTATTGGAGTTTCAGTTTCAACATCAGTCCTTCCAATGAATATTCAAGACTGATTTCCTTTAGGATGAACTGGTTGGATATCCTTACAGTCCAAGGGGCCCTCAAGAGTCTTCTCCAACACCACAGTTCAAAAGCATCAATTCTTTGGCACTCAACTTTCTTTATAGTCCAACTCTCATATCCATATGTGACTACTGGAAAGACCATAGCCTTGACTAGACAGACCTTTGTTGGCCAAGTAGCATCTCTGCTTTTTCCTTCCAAGGAGCAACCATCTTTTAAATTCATGGCTGCAGTCACCACCTGCAGTGATTTTGGAGCCCCCACAAAATAAAGTCAGCCACTGTTTCCCCTGTTTCCCCATCTATTTCCCATGAAGTGATGGGACCAGATACCATGACCTTCGTTTTCTGAATGTTGAGCTTTAAGCCAACTTTTTCACTCTCCACTTTCACTTTCATCAAGAAGCTCTTTAGTTCTTCTTCACTTTCTGCCAAAGGGTGGTGTCATCTGCATATCTGAGGTTATTGATATTTCTCCTGGCAATCTTGATTCCAGCTTGTGCTTCTTCCAGCCCAGCNGGTGAACTAATTTATGGTGTACATTGAAGAAAAGAAAGTCTGGAAATAGAGAGACCAGGGGGGCAATTAAGTAATACAGTGTTTCCCAACAGTGCTGAGTGTGGAACAGCAAAGAGAAAATGGTTAATATGAGAAACATTTGGAAGGATGAAATTATCTGAGAGGAAAGGCCTGGTAACAAACTGGATATAATGATATTAGGAATGGAAAGGGAAAAGTCAAAGCTGACTCCAAGATTTCTAGCCAGGGTGATACTAAAAGAAATGGGCAAGGAAAAACAGCTTTCAAGAGGAGCAGATGAGCAAGTTTTGGACTTGTATTTTGTGATGAAGGTGGCATATCCAAGTAACCACATCCTGGAGGCTATCGAAAGACAACATACTATTTTACAGATCATATATTCAGTCAGAATACCTAAGTCTGGACAAAAAATACCATGGTCAATATGGATGAGTTTAGTCACTTTTCAAATGTATTACTCTTCAAGATTCTATCCTAATGTCAATCTTACTTTAGTAAAAATAAAAACTAAATAATAATATTTTCTCTGTTTTAGATTTTGAATGCTTTTTGGTTTCTAGACTTGAAAAGGAATTAGAAATATCATAATAATGCAAGGAAAGCTATTCTTCTGTGTAATTACTTACACAAGTATTGGAAGCCTAGCATAAAATGTTGTGTTTGAGGGAACTCCAGCCCATATTCTTTACCAGAATTTTGGCCAACCTTCAGATAAACAAGCCTCCAAATTGTTCAATAGTCACCACCAGCAGTTGCCAGGCTAATTCTTTCATTTCCTTTCCATGGCACATTTCCCAAAGAATCTGAGCCTTTTGTGCTTTGAGGAAAGATTTCATACAGCATAAATAGGCTCTAGAAAAACAATGGATGGGTTTTTTGCTCCTTTTGTGGTACAGACAACTTCCAGAACACAGCATACAATTTTCTGTTCTGTACAATTTCGTTGGGTAGCAATTCATTCACCACAGTTGGTCTAAATTAATCATTAGACAAAAACATAAGTTACAGCATTCCAGGGGACCTTAGAAATCACCAGCTCCAGATGCTTTATTATATAGATGCAGAAATTGTCAGTAAGAAATGGTACACTTTCCTGTCCAGATTAATGATGAAGTTAGAACTAGAATTTTAAAAGATATCTGCTCAGTGCCACATGTTGTACCGTTAGCTTTGCTCTTTGCAAGTAATTTTGAAGTCTCTCTTATCATGGGAAGATGCCAATCAAGCGTGATTTCTTTGATCTATTCACCTTAAATATCAGTACCTTGTGTTGCCCTAGTTTTATACCACATTCATAAGCAACTAGGTAACACCAGGTTATCTCCAGAGGGCCTACAATGACTCAGTTGATTTCACAACACACATAAAACTAGTGTTTTGCCTGTATCTCTTTTGTTACTACATGCCTTGACTCTAATTATGAGATAAATTTCTAGTTTCCATGGCTATGAATAACAAAGTCAGTTTTCTCCCCACTTTAAAATGGTGGGGAAAGCTAACAAATGATAGAATTTGATTTATGACTAATCATATCTAGCATATTCTTGTAGACCTCAATTTACCACTGATTTACTTTCCAAAAGTTTGCAGCTTATTAGAAACATTTACTGCATTTTCCCAACAATGTTATGTATCAAAGTCAGATCTGTTCAATATTATCATTTTGATAGTGAGTTTTGTGTGCATGTCTGTAACCTTTTAATGGCAAACTGGTAACTATCTTTTATTTACAATAAGTGGCTTATGTAAAAAAAAACTTTTTTACAAGTTCTAATATTTATATATAATATCTAACATAGTATGGGCTTCCCTGCTGGGTCAATGGTAAATAATCTGCCTACCAGGGCAGGAGACATGGGTTCAATCCCTGGGATAGGCAGATGCCCTGCAGAAAGAGATGGCAGCCCATTTCAGTATTCTTGCCTGAGAAATCCCTTGGACAGAAGAGACTGGCGGGCTACAGACTATGGGGTTGCAAAATAGACACAATGTAGCAACTAAATAGCAAAAATATTACTTTGCTGACAAATGTCTGTCTAGTCAAAGCTATGGTTTTTCCCGTAGTCATGTATGGATATGAGAGCTGGACCATAAAGAAAGTTGAGTGCTGAAGAATTGATGCTTTTGAACTGTGATGCTGAAGAAGACTCTTGAGAGTCCCTTGGATTGCAAGAAGATCCAACCAGTCCATCCTAAAGGAAATCAGTTTTGAATAGTCATTGGAAGGACTGATGCTGAAGCTGAAACTCAGCTTTGGCCATCTCATGCAAAGAACTGACTCACTGGAAAGACCCTGATGCTGGGAAAGATTGAAGGCAGGAGGAGAAGGGGACAACAGAGGATGAGATGGTTGGATGGCATCACCGACTTGATGGACATGAGTTTGAGCAAGCTGTGGGAGTTGGTGATAGATAGAGAAGCATGGTGTGCTGCAGTCCATGGTGCCGCAAAGAGTTGGACATGACTGAGCGACCAAACTGAACTGAACAACAAGATAATATTCAATAACATAGTTTTCCCCACACTAAAGGTAAACTATTTCCTACCCTGCTCAGGCACAGCCTTCACAATTGTAGCACCAGGAGAGGAGGAGATTGGGGAGGGAGGGAAGAGAGGCTGATGGAATCTTACAGGCAGTGTTTAGGTTGCTTCAATAGTAACTCTTGGAAGAAAAATTATGACCAACCTAGATAGCATATTGAAAAGCAGAGACATTACTTTGCCAATAAAGGTCCATCTAGTCAAGGCTATGATTTTTCCAGTGGTCATGTATGGATGTGAGAGTTTGACTGTGAAGAAGACTAAGCACCGAAGAACTGAGGCTTTTGAACTGTGGTGTTGGAGAAGACTCCTGAGAGTCCCTTGGACTGCAAGGAGATCCAACCAGTCCATTCTGAAGGAGATCAGCCCTGGGATTTCTTTGGAGGGAATGATGCTAAAGCTGAAACTCCAGTACTTTGGCCACCTCATGCAAAGAGTTGACTCACTGGAAAAGACTGATGCTAGGAGGGATTGGTGGCAGGAGGAGAAGGGGACGACAGAGGATGAGATGGCTGGATAGCATCACTGACTCAATGGACATAAGTTTGAGTGAACTCCAGACAGAGAGGCCTGACGTGCTGTGATTCATGGGGTCGCAAAGAGTCTGACACGGCTGAGCGACTGAACTGAACTGAACTGAACTGAACTGAACTGAAATCAGGGTAAGCTCTAGGTTTAGGGAACTGGTTTCTGAGCATGAAAGTTCTATTTCCAGTGTCTATCTGTAAGAAAACTAAGAGGAAGTAAAAGATCTGTAGACTGTGATGATGGCTGAGTTGTCCAGCAGCAGCACAAGCCTCCCTGTCAATCAGGAGGGCAAGTCACTTGTGTAACTATTGCTTGTAAATTGTGTGAGCAAAAGCCAGGGAGGATCTGTAGTTTTCACAATCTGATACTGAACCCAAAATCTTAAGGACTTGTATTTACTTTCTTCTTACTATTTCAGTAAATATACTTTTAGTTCTCAATTATTAGTTCCTAAAGCATGTTACAAACAGCAAATTACAAAACAGACTATTCCTACTTAGAATGGTTTCCAGATTCCACAGTTCAGGTTATAATCCAGTGTATTATATCAGTATTTAACCTCCACATGTTTTAATAACCATGTTGAATTACCATGCAACCCTCTAATTCAAGTTATTGGACAAATGTGGTACATGAAGTTCAAGAATTTAGCCTCTGGTCACAATCATGTCTAAGACAGAAGTGCAGTCATGTGCAGTTCTCAGCACATTATAATTCAAGTGGGCAGAATATTATAGTTTGAGGCTGTTGCAATGTTTTCCATCTTCAACTATTAGCATGAGATCCTCAGGTGAAGTTGAATTATCCATTACTTAAACTTAAGCAGCTCTCTCTTTTTCCAAGCTACACAAGAAACTATTTTCCCTCTGAGTCAAATCCGTGACTCATAAATTCAATATGTTTGGATCATTTCATTCCTAGGTGGGCATAGTTTTCTATTGTTTTGGTCCAAATTTATCTGGTTCATGTAGAATCAGGACATCAAGTTCATTGAAAGAAAAATTATTGTCTATTAACTTCAGGCCAAAGTTAGCTAAGACTATTGCAAAGATTGTCATGCAGATAAAATCAAGGGAGCTATACTTTTCTTATATGAACCCAAGTCCCTTTGTTGTCAAATATAGGATGTCTCCCAGATCATTGGCATAGGCAGGGTTTGACATGCACCAGTATGACTGAAGCAACTTAGCAGCAGCAGCAGTATGAAAGTGAAGTGAAGTGAAGTGAAGTGAAGACGCTCAGTCGTGTTCAACTCTTTGCGACCCCATGGACTGTAACTTATCTGGCTCGTTTGTCCATGAGATTTTCCAGGCAATAGTGCTGGAGTGGATTGCTGTTTCCTTCTCCAGCGGATCTTTCCGACCCAGGGATCAAACCCAGGTCTCCTGCATTGTAGACAGACGCTTTACCATCTGAGCCACCAGGGAAGATCAAGACAAATAATCCTGGACAAAATTCCTTCCTGGCAAATAAGTTTGTAAGTAGAATTTGTCAGTATCAATCAGACAAATATGGAGCTGGACTACTAGCTCCTCATTCTGAATGTGACTCATGTCTCTCCTATATTAAATACACACTGGATCCCACTGAAGATGAAAGTAGTATTTCCTTAACTAAACCAAGTGGAGTCAATGCTAAGCCAATCAATGGTGGTGGGTCATATAGTATATGATACAGATTGTAGGTCTGTGTACCTAACCTGCCTACTGGACCACAGAAAAGGCCAGTGTTCAGACTTAAGTCTTCACTCGATGTCCTTAGGTCTCAAGAGAGTATGCCACATGGTTGACCTCTTAGTCTTTAATTCTAGCCCCTTCTCCTACTTTCCCTTCCTATAATGCATCTTCCTTTTAGCTCCTTTCTATGCAATGTCTCTGACCTAACCTGCACTAAAATATGTGCCCTTTTACTACAAAATACTGATGCCTCAGCCTGCAGTCACTTTTTGTTGCTTATTAATAATGTGCAGAAGTCCCTTGAAAGTCCATGACTTCTTTCTGTAACAGGAAGCAGGGAACCCGAGCTTTACTTTCTAGTGCTTTTGAGGGGTGTACATGGGGAATTGGGAAAGGAACATTAAGGTAGGGATAAGGACTTCTATTCTGGGCTGTGGCTGACTTTTTTTTTTAAGTAATTTATATTAAACCTAGTTTATCAATAAAATATTATTTTCCTATCAAGAGTTACTCAACCTAATCCTTATAAAACCCACAAATTCCTTCTGTGAACCTGACTCTTTTTTTTATTGGAGTTTAGTTGCTTTACAATGCTGTGTTAGTTTCTGCTGTACAGCAAAGTGAATCAACTGTTGTTATTGTTCAGTAGTTAAGTCATGTCTGGCTCTTAGTGACCCCATGGACTGCAGCAAGACAGTTTTCCCTGTCCTTCACTATTTCCCAGAGTTTGCTTAAATTCATGTTCATTGAGTCGGAGACGCCACCCAACCATCTCATCCTCTCTTGTCCCCTTCTCCTCCTACCTTCAGTTTTTCCCAGCATCAGCATCTTTTCTAATGAGTCGGCTCTTCACATCACGTGGCCAAAATATTGGCACTTCAGCTTCCAATAAATACTGGAATGACTGAATATTCCAATGAATATTCAGGGCTGATTTCCTTTAGGATTGACTGGTTTGATGTCCTTGCAGTCCAAGGGACTCTCAAGAATTTTCTCCTGCATTGCAATTCGAAAGCATCAATTCTTTGGCACTCAGCCTTTACATATTATATATCCCTTCTTCATCACCACAGAGCACTGAATGGAGTTCTCTGTGCTATACGGTAGGTTCTCATTAGTTATCTATTTTATACATAGTATCAGTAGTGGATTTATGTCAATCTCAATCTCCCAATTCATCCACATGCCTTCCTTGGCATCCATATGTTTGTTCTCCAAATCTGTGCTTCTACTTCTGCTTTGCAGGTAGATTCCACATATATGCATTAATATATCATATTTGTTTTCTCTTTCTGGTGTAATTTGACTTTTACCCTATTTCTCATGGATTAAATAACGATTTTCTCATTTATTAATTTGCACACATGTCTCCTTCCAGTCTAAATTTTCATGACACCANTTGTTCTCCAAGTCTGTGCTTCTACTTCTGCTTTGCAGGTAGATTCCACATATATGCATTAATATATCATATTTGTTTTCTTTTTCTGGTGTAATTTGACTTTTACCCTATTTCTCATGGATTAAATAACCATTTTCTCATTTTTTAATTTGCACACATGTCTCCTTCCAGTCTAAATTTTCATGACACCGTTTCCCCCACCTTAATTGACAAATCCAAGTACCAAGCCCAATTCTCATATTCTTAATCCCCAGGTTNCCCACATTAATTGACAAATCCAAGTACCAAACCCAATTCTCATATTCTTAATCCCCAGGTTTGAGGAGAGCAGTTTAGTTTATCCTCTGACACATCATTTACTATTTTATTTTCTAAATTTCTATCTATGAACCTGCTATACATTGGGCAGTGTTAAGTGATTTTATCTTATTTTTTAATAAGATAGTTGCTCTACAATGTTGTATTAATTTCTGCTGTACAATGAAGCAAATCAACTCTNGAGAGCAGTTTAGTTTATCCTCTGATACATCATTTATTATTTTATTTTCTAAATTTCTCTCTATGAACCTGCTATACATTGGGCAGTGTTAAGTGATTTTATCTTATTTTTTAATAAGATAGTTGCTTTACAATGTTGTATTAATTTCTGCTGTACAATGAAGCAAATCAACTCTCTCTATGTATAGTGAAAGTGTTAGTCACTCAATCATGTCCAGCTCTTTGCAGCCCTATGGACTATAACCCACCAGGCTCCTCTGTCCATGGAATTCTCCNTCTATATATAGTGAAAGTGTTAGTCAATCAATCATGTCCAGCTTTTTGCAGCCCTATGGACTATAACCCATCAGGCTCCTCTGTCCATGGAATTCTCCAAGCAAGAATACTGCAGTAGGTACCATTCCCTTCTCCAGGGGATCTTCCCAACACAGGGATGGGACCCAGGTCTTCTGCATTGCAGGCAGATCCTTTACTATCTTTTGGGTTTCCAGAAGAGAAATAATATACAGTTCCTTCCCTCAAGGAACACATCATCTAATAAAAAGTTAGACATAGACAATTATAAAGTGATTTGGAAATAGAGTGATAGAAATATGCCCAAGGTATATCTAATTATAGAGGAAAATATAGAATGCATTCACTGGGGGCGGGGGAAGGGGGGAAGACAAGGCTTCACAGAGTAGGTCCCCACAAAACTCATTTTTAAGGAATGCATAGGCGTTTCCATTCATGGAAGATGGGGAAATGGCATTTTGGCTGAGGGAAAAGCATGAACAAGGTTGTAAAACTGAAAAACAACATAATACAGGAAAGAGAACCTATTTGTCATTCAAGGTTGCTACAGCATAAACCTCAAACTGGGAGCAGTAAGACATGAAGGGCCTTGCAAACCAAATTAAGAAGCTTGGAATTTATGTTATAGGTGATGGTGAGTCATTGAAAGGGATTTGCATCGGGAGGCAACATGGTTAAATCTTGAGTATGAGAACACCCTGCAGGCAATGTTGAAGATGGATTAAATAGATATAAGACAGGAGGCAAGGAGACATTAAACACACTAAAGGACTGGATTAGGGTGATGGTGGAGGGGGGCAGGGTGACAAGGAGACCAGTAGGAGAAATATTCACAGAGGGAAACTGGCAGAACTGAGTGGAAACAGGCTGTGTGGAGAGGGGAGTGCATGCGTGTGAAGTCACTTAGGTCGTGTTCGACTCTCTGTGACTCCATGAACTGTAGCCCAGCAGAGTCCTCTGTCCATGGGATTCTCCAGGCAAGAATCCTGGAGTGGATTGCTATGCCCTCCTCCAGGGGATTTTCCAAACCCAGGGATCAAACCTGTGTCTCGTGAATCTCCTGCATTGCAGGCAGATTATTTATTGCTGAACCACTGGGTAAGTCCAGAGAGGGGAGAGTCAAGCACAGTTCTAAATCTAAAACATGAATGTCTCAGTCAACAGAGGTACTAATTAATATAAGAAGGAAAATCCAGGATAACAGAAGTTCAAAGGGAAGATTAAGCTCTCCGTATTGTATATATTGCATTTAAAGTGCCACTAGAGGGGTTTCCCTGGTGGTCCAGAGGTTAAGCATCCACCTGCCAATGCAGGGGACACTAGTTTGATTGCTGGTCCAGGAACTAAGATCTCACAGAACTAAGATCTCACATGTGAGATCTTGGCGGGGGCGGGCAACTAAGCCTGTTAGCCACAAACTATTGAGCCTGCCATACTAGAGCCTGTGCTCCACAATAAGAGAAGCCACTGCAATTGGAAGCCCTCACACCAGAACTAGAGAAAGTTCCCACACAACAGCGAAAACCCAATGCAGTCAAAGGTAAATTAACAAAAGTGAAATAAAGTGCCAGTGTATTTCTGAATCTTTGAGATGTGTAAGCAGAAAAATGGATGTGATATTTTTAAAATATAAGTAGTAACTAATACATCTTGAGCAAAGATGAAATTATCCAAGAAAGTCATTCTTCATATTGTTGTTGTTGTTCAGTCACTCAGTCATGTCCGAGTCTTTGCCACCCCATGGACTGCAGCACAACTGGCTTCCTTNTAATACATCTTGAGCAAAGATGAAATTATCCAAGAAAGTCATTCTTCATATTGTTGTTGTTGTTCAGTCACTCAGTCATGTCCGAGTCTTTGCCACCCCATGGACTGCAGCACAACTGGCTTCCTTATCCTTCACTATTTCCCAGAGTTTGCTCAAACTCATGCCCATTGAGTCTGTGATGCCATCCAACCATCTCATCCTCAGTTATCCCTTTCTCCTCCTGCCTTCAGTTGTTCTCAGCATCAGGGTTTTTTTCCAATGAATAGGCCCTTTGCATCTGGTGACCAAAATGTTAGAGCTTCAGCTTCAGCATCAGTCCTTCTAGTGGATATGCAGCATTAATTTCTTTTAGGATTGACTGGTTTCATCTCCTTGCTGCCCAAGTGACTCTCAAAAGTATTCTCCAGCACCACAATTCAAAAACATCAATTCTTTGGTGTTCAGCCTTCTTTATGATTCCACTCTCACATCCATACATGACTACTGGAAAAACCATAGTTTGGAGTAAACGGACTTTTGTTGGCAAAGTGATGTCTCTGCTTTTTAATACTCTGTTTAGATTTTAAAACTCAACATTCAAAAATCAAATAAATATCATGACATTGGGTCCCATCACTTCATGGCAAATAGATGGAGAAACAATGGAAGCAGTGACAGACTTTATCTTCTTGGGCTCCAGAATCACTGCAGATGGTGACTGCAGCCATGAAATTAAGATGCTTGCTCCTTGGAAGAAAGGCTATGACCAACCTAGACAGCATATTAAAAAGCACAGACATTGCTTTGTCGACAAAGGTCCATCTAATCAAAGCTATGGTTTTTCCAGTAGTCATGTATGGATGTGACAGTTGACCATATAAAGAAAGCTGAGCACCGAAGAACTGATGCTTTTGAACTGTGGTGTTGGAGAAGACTCTTGAGAGTCCCTTGGACTACAAGGAGATCCAACCAGTCCATCCTAAAGGAAATCAGTTTTGAATAGTCATTGGAAGGACTGATGCTGAAGCTGAAACTCCAATACTTTGGCCACCTGATGCGAAGAACTGACTCACTGGAAAAGACCCTGATGCTTGAAGATTGAAGGCAGAAGGAGAAGGGGACAACAAAGGATGAGATGGTTGGATGGCATCACCAACACGATGGATATGAATTTGAGCAAGCTCTGGGAGTTGGTGATGAACAGAGAAACCTGGTGTGCTGCAGTCCATGGTGTTGCAAAGAGTTGGACATGACTGAGTGAGTGAACTGACTGACTAGATTTGTCATGTCTTATCTTCCAAGGAGCAAGTGTTTTTTAGTTTCATGGCTGCAGTCACTGTCTGCAGTGATTTTGGAGCCCAAGAAAATATGTCACTGTTTACACTTATATATAGGTATAAATGGTCAAATCATTGGCCACTGATGATCAACTCAATCTCTGGCACCTCCGGCTAGCATGTCTCCCTTCCCTGGAAGTCTGAAGGTGCAGCTGAAAGTTCTAATCCTCTAATCACAAGGATGGTTCCTCTGGCAACCAACCCCCATTCTGAATCTATCTAGGCTCCCACCAGAGTCTTCTCATTAGCAGAAATGGTTGAAAGGGGCTTAAGATGCATAATAGAACACCCTCCACTCACCCCTACTACTCAAGAAATTACAAGGGTTTGGAAGACCAAACCATATTTCTTATTATATCACAATATCACAGAAATCCATACGGCAATTTTTTCAGATAAAATTATATAAGGTTCAGAACTT
Organism: Raphicerus campestris; assembly: GCA_006410735.1. Classification (NCBI taxonomy): domain Eukaryota; kingdom Metazoa; phylum Chordata; class Mammalia; order Artiodactyla; family Bovidae; genus Raphicerus; species Raphicerus campestris. Next base: position 447,213 of record SJYW01010174.1, read on the forward strand.
GCTAATCTGTTTGGTAAGAGTNGGGGGGAAGACAAGGCTTCACAGAGTAGGTCCCCACAAAACTCATTTTTAAGGAATGCATAGGCGTTTCCATTCATGGAAGATGGGGAAATGGCATTTTGGCTGAGGGAAAAGCATGAACAAGGTTGTAAAACTGAAAAACAACATAATACAAGAAAGAGAACCTATTTGTCATTCAAGGTTGCTACAGCATAAACCTCAAACTGGGAGCAGTAAGACATGAAGGGCCTTGCAAACCAAATTAAGAAGCTTGGAATTTATGTTATAGGTGATGGTGAGTCATTGAAAGGGATTTGCATCGGGAGGCAACATGGTTAAATCTTGAGTATGAGAACACCCTGCAGGCAATGTTGAAGATGGATTAAATAGATATAAGACAGGAGGCAAGGAGACATTAAACACACTAAAGGACTGGATTAGGGTGATGGTGGAGGGGGGCAGGGTGACAAGGAGACCAGTAGGAGAAATATTCACAGAGGGAAACTGGCAGAACTGAGTGGAAACAGGCTGTGTGGAGAGGGGAGTGCATGCGTGTGAAGTCACTTAGGTCGTGTTCGACTCTCTGTGACTCCATGAACTGTAGCCCAGCAGAGTCCTCTGTCCATGGGATTCTCCAGGCAAGAATCCTGGAGTGGATTGCTATGCCCTCCTCCAGGGGATTTTCCAAACCCAGGGATCAAACCTGTGTCTCGTGAATCTCCTGCATTGCAGGCAGATTATTTATTGCTGAACCACTGGGTAAGTCCAGAGAGGGGAGAGTCAAGCACAGTTCTAAATCTAAAACATGAATGTCTCAGTCAACAGAGGTACTAATTAATATAAGAAGGAAAATCCAGGATAACAGAAGTTCAAAGGGAAGATTAAGCTCTCCGTATTGTATATATTGCATTTAAAGTGCCACTAGAGGGGTTTCCCTGGTGGTCCAGAGGTTAAGCATCCACCTGCCAATGCAGGGGACACTAGTTTGATTGCTGGTCCAGGAACTAAGATCTCACAGAACTAAGATCTCACATGTGAGATCTTGGCGGGGGCGGGCAACTAAGCCTGTTAGCCACAAACTATTGAGCCTGCCATACTAGAGCCTGTGCTCCACAATAAGAGAAGCCACTGCAATTGGAAGCCCTCACACCAGAACTAGAGAAAGTTCCCACACAACAGCGAAAACCCAATGCAGTCAAAGGTAAATTAACAAAAGTGAAATAAAGTGCCAGTGTATTTCTGAATCTTTGAGATGTGTAAGCAGAAAAATGGATGTGATATTTTTAAAATACAAGTGGTAACTAATACATCTTGAGCAAAGATGAAATTATCCAAGAAAGTCATTCTTCATATTGTTGTTGTTGTTCAGTCACTCAGTCATGTCCGAGTCTTTGCCACCCCATGGACTGCAGCACAACTGGCTTCCTTATCCTTCACTATTTCCCAGAGTTTGCTCAAACTCATGCCCATTGAGTCTGTGATGCCATCCAACCATCTCATCCTCAGTTATCCCTTTCTCCTCCTGCCTTCAGTTGTTCTCAGCATCAGGGTTTTTTTCCAATGAATAGGCCCTTTGCATCTGGTGACCAAAATGTTAGAGCTTCAGCTTCAGCATCAGTCCTTCTAGTGGATATGCAGCATTAATTTCTTTTAGGATTGACTGGTTTGATCTCCTTGCTGCCCAAGTGACTCTCAAAAGTATTCTCCAGCACCACAATTCAAAAACATCAATTCTTTGGTGTTCAGCCTTCTTTATGATTCAACTCTCACATCCATACATGACTACTGGAAAAACCATAGTTTGGAGTAAACGGACTTTTGTTGGCAAAGTGATGTCTCTGCTTTTTAATACTCTGTTTAGATTTTAAAACTCAACATTCAAAAATCAAATAAATATCATGACATTGGGTCCCATCACTTCATGGCAAATAGATGGAGAAACAATGGAAGCAGTGACAGACTTTATCTTCTTGGGCTCCAGAATCACTGCAGATGGTGACTGCAGCCATGAAATTAAGATGCTTGCTCCTTGGAAGAAAGGCTATGACCAACCTAGACAGCATATTAAAAAGCACAGACATTGCTTTGTCGACAAAGGTCCATCTAATCAAAGCTATGGTTTTTCCAGTAGTCATGTATGGATGTGACAGTTGACCATATAAAGAAAGCTGAGCACCGAAGAACTGATGCTTTTGAACTGTGGTGTTGGAGAAGACTCTTTAGAGTCCCTTGGACAGCAAGGAGATCCAACCAGTCCATCCTAAAGGAAAATCAGTTTTGAATAGTCATTGGAAGGACTGATGCTGAAGCTGAAACTCCAATACTTTGGCCACCTGATGCGAAGAACTGACTCACTGGAAAAGACCCTGATGCTTGAAGATTGAAGGCAGAAGGAGAAGGGGACAACAAAGGATGAGATGGTTGGATGGCATCACCAACACGATGGATATGAATTTGAGCAAGCTCTGGGAGTTGGTGATGAACAGAGAAACCTGGTGTGCTGCAGTCCATGGTGTTGCAAAGAGTTGGACATGACTGAGTGAGTGAACTGACTGACTAGATTTGTCATGTCTTATCTTCCAAGGAGCAAGTGTTTTTTAGTTTCATGGCTGCAGTCACTGTCTGCAGTGATTTTGGAGCCCAAGAAAATATGTCACTGTTTACACTTATATATAGGTATAAATGGTCAAATCATTGGCCACTGATGATCAACTCAATCTCTGGCACCTCCGGCTAACATGTCTCCCTTCCCTGGAGGTCTGAAGGTGCAGCTGAAAGTTCTAATCCTCTAATCACAAGGATGGTTCCTCTGGCAACCAACCCCCATTCTGAATCTATCTAGGCTCCCACCAGAGTCTTCTCATTAGCATACAGTCAGAGATGGTTGAAAGGGGCTTAAGATGCATAATAGAACACCCTCCACTCACCCCTACTACTCAAGAAATTACAAGGGTTTGGAAGACCAAACCATATTTCTTATTATATCACAATATCACAGAAATCCATACGGCAATTTTTTCAGATAAAATTATATAAGGTTCAGAACTTGCTAATCTGTTTGGTAAGAGTGAGTTTGTGAGAGAGGAAAGATGAAACTGAAAGATCAGGGGCGGTCCTAAGATGGCAGAGGAATAGGATGGGGAGACCACTTTTTTCCCACAAGTTCATCAAAATAACATTTGAATGCGAATGTTGGCAGAGGACATCAGACACCCAGAAAAGCAGCCCATTGTCTTCAAAAGGAGGTCCTCTATGACTCCTTTAATTTTCATTTTTATAACCTACCATTACTTTGCAAAAAGAAAAAAAAGAGAGAGAGAGAGAGAGAGAGAGACAGATCTTACTTTTAAAAAACAAACTTCATATATATGTATATATTTTATAATTTTTTTGACTTTGTTTTTTTTTCTTTAATATTGTACTTTTGAAAATCCAAACTCTACTCTAGATTTTTAATCTTTGCTTTTTGGTATTTTGTACCTTTAAGAACCCAGTCTTCAATATCCATTTTTACTTGGGAGCCAGATTACTGGCTGAATTGCTCTATCCCCCTTTGGACTGTCATTTTTCTCCACCAGGTCAGCTCTATCTCCTCCCTCCCCCTTCTCTTCTCTACCCAACTCTCTGAATCTCTTTGTGTGTTCCAGGCTGTGGAGAACACTTAGGAAACTGATTACTGGCTGGATCTGTCTCTCTCCTTTTGACTCCCCCCTTTATCCTCCTGGCCACCTCTGTCTCCTTCCTCCCTCTTCTCTTCTCTGTATAACTCCGTGAACATCTCCGAGTGGTCCAGACTGTGGAGTGCACATAAGGAAGTGATTACTAGCTAGCTTGCTCTCTCCTCTTTTGATTCCACTTCATCTCATCCTGGTCACCTCTATCTCCCTCCTCCCTCTTCTCTTCTCCATGTAACTCTATGAACCACTCTGGGTGCCCCTCACTGAGGAGACTCTTCATCTTTAACCTAGATGTTATATCAATGGTGCTGTATAGATGGGAGGTCTTGAGGCTACTGTAAAAATAAGACTGAAAACCAGAAGCAGGAGGCTTAAGTCCAAATCCTGAGAGCACCAGAGAACTCCTGACTGCAGAGAACATTAATCGACAGGAGCTCTTCAAATGCCTCCATACCTACACTAAAACCAAGGACCACCCAAGGGCCAGCAAGTTCCAGAACAAGACATACCATGCAAATTCTCCAGCACCACAGGAGCATAGTCCTGAGCTTCAATATACAGGCTGCCCAAAGTCACTCCAAACCCATTGACATCTCATAACTCATAACTGGACACTTCATTGCACTCCAAAGAGAAGAAATCCAGCTCCACCTACCAGAACACTGACACAAGCTTCCCTAACCAGGAAACCTTGACNAATATACAGGCTGCCCAAAGTCACTCCAAACCCAGTGACATCTCATAACTCATAACTGGACACTTCATTGCACTCCAAAGAGAAGAAATCCAGCTCCACCTACCAGAACACTGACACAAGCTTCCCTAACCAGGAAACCTTGACAAGCCACCCATACAACCCCACCCACAATGAGGAAACTCCACAATAAAGAGAACTTCACAAACTGGCAGAATACAGAAAGGCCACCCCAAACACAGCAATATAAACAAGATGAAGAGACAGAGGAATACCCAGCAGGAAAAGGAACAGGATAAATTGCCACCAAACCAAACAAAAAAGGAAGAGATAGGGAATCTACCTGATAAAGAATTCCAAATAATGGTAGTGAAAATGATCCAAAATCTTGAAAACAAAATGGAATCACAGATAAATNATTCTTTCTTGACCTTGAGATTCTCACTCTGTGATTTGGAACTGAGAGGTATTCCAGGATGTTTCTAATATTTGCTCCCATTGAAAAATCAGAAAGGGCTTTGTGTAACTCTTTTCTTACACTGGGGAGGTATGGTAATGAGTAGATATGTTATTATCACCTACTCCTTTCCTATTGCCTGCGGGTAGCAATGAAACATTCCAGACACCTTGCCAAAGGCTGGGATCCACAGTGAGGAGGCCAGCATGGGAGTAGGAAGTAGATTTGAAATACTTCCTCTAAATCTCTTTCTATGAGAAGGATTCCTCTGATCAAGGGTTACATTATTCTTTACCCTAGGGGGTATCACAAATATTCAAGTATCCCAAATACTATAACATTCATCTTACCCTTAACACCTGCCATAACCAGTCCATATACTTGACATTGCACTTTGGATTTAGAGCAGATAACATGGTGAGCATGCCAGACAGGTGCCCATCTGTCTTCTGATTCGGTGGCCTCCTGGCAATGAACACTCCCTTTTATTCACATGCCTTCAAGGAGAGGAGAGCCAACTTTGCCAGTTCTCCTTGCTTCCTTTTCTCTCCCTGAAGAGAAGGCACACCCAAAGTTCTCTGCATTTTGGTGGGAGACCACTCCATATTTGATTCTCAATCCACAGCAATTTATTTTCTGCCTCATTAGTATGAAACTGAGAATCTCTTGTAAAGATTAACACTAATTGATATATACTCATTTTTCAGGCTCCCCAGGTGGCACTAATGATAAAGAATCCGCCTGCCAATGCAGGAGACCTGAGAGACGCAGGTTTGACCCTTGGGTTGGGAAGATCCCCTGGAGAAGGAAAAAGCAACACATTCTAGTATTTTTTTGCTGGCAGAATCCCATGGACAGAGGAGCCTGCAAGAGTCGAATATGACAGCATACAAATTTTTCAGTTCTTCTCTAACTTTTAATGTCCTTTCTACCTAGAATGCTTGGCCCTGTTTCTTTCCATCAGGAAAATCTCATTAGAAACATATCTTACCAAGATACATATTCTTTCTTGACCGAACAGTCCCAAAATACCTTACACAAATACCTATTGCATCATTTCTCAGGCTGTATTATAATCCTTCTTTTTTATTTTTGATGGGTTGAATTGAATTGAATGACCCTTCTGACTACCTGTCACTAGGGCACTTAATGTTTTCAATTATTTTAATAGTTGCAATCGGTTGGTCAACAGTTATCTATATTTTCCCAACTGGAATGTGCATTCATTAAATAGTTGATTGAGTTAGAGATACATTATATAGCCATGAATAGGAGCCAAGTTAACTAACTTTTGAAAACACTAAACTTTAGATTTCATATCCTTACCAACCAAAATAACTGATCAAACCTATATTTTTACAGGGAATATGATATTTCAGGAAATTAGTTTGTTACAGAATGTTTTACTGCTTTGATATCATTTGAAAAATAGAAAAAGAACAGGAGTGTTTATTATTCTAGATTAAATTTCATGTCTCTTTACCACAATTGCAATTTCATGTAATTTTCCACAGCAATAAAATAAAAAGGATCAACCATAAGAAAACATGTTTTAGCATTTTTTAAACATCTTTATCATAGTTTTGGCAAATCTATGGCAAACCTTTGGAAACAGTTTAGACAAACATTGGATAAATCAGCTCTAAAACAGCAGCGTTTAAATGATCTGTAGGTGTGGCGACCACACACCTCAGTTCTCCTGGCATTGTCTGAGCTTACTCTTATTGTCTTGGCACAATTGTCAGCAGCTTCTTTTTTTCTCAGTAAGATCCTAGTTGGGACAGTAGAACTGTAGCCATCCTACTTGTCTACACAGAGATTAAAAAGGAGACAGTAATGTTTAATATCTAAATGTCCCCATGACTCAGATAAAACCCCCTGAATTTTCATTTTTCAATAAAATCTTTTGATTTCACAAAAACTGTTTTTATAAGTTTTTAAGTTTATTTCTGTTTTTACAGATTTCCTTTAAATATGATTATCTCTCTTCCTAAAAATTTTATCTTATAAATATTCTTTATTTTTCTCTCAAATGAAATGTGTTTTAACTTTATAAGCATATTCAAGTATTAGGTACTATAAATGGCAACTCACTCCAAGACTCTTGCTTAGAAAATCCCATAGACAGAGAAGCTGGGTGCAGGCTACTGTCCATGGGGGTCACAAAAGATCGGGCACGACTGAGCAACTTCACTTCACTTCCAACTTTTTAAAACCCAGAAAGATTCCATTATTAATGGAGATTGAAATAAACTCCCTCCTATTCATTATGAACTCTCTCCTTTTCATTATGAGTATAACCATACTCATAGGTTCTCTTTCAGTAATGTGTTCTCTGTGATGTCAAATTTACTGTTCATATGATAACGATCTTATTTTTTTTTCCCTACACTTTAGGTAGTGGAGACTACAATTGTTATAGTCATTATTTTTTATCTGGATTCACCCTTAAGATGTTGGCTTGCCTTAAATGTATTCTTATGTGCAACATTTTCTAACCTTTGACAGCATTGTCCATTATGCTTCCATAGTTTTCCTGAATATGCCACTTGAAGGAAGATATTGAACAAAATTAGGACAAAGCATTTTGGAGATAATGGCTTTGAACTGGTGGTCCAAAGCCCTGTTTCCTTGTGATGCAACAAAAATATTTTTTTCTGATACTAGGAGTCATCATGTAAAATAGATGACAAACAGGTAATTGTTTACAAAAATATGCATAAGGACCCATTGTCACTTAATGAACAAATTTTACACATATTTATCTCAACTCATTATTGTAACTTATTTATATAAGTTGTATATAAGTATGCTTTTATATAATAAAATGCCCAATTCCTAGGATGTTTATCATGGGGAGCAAATGGTAGTTTGTTTTGTTACTCCAAAACCTTAATCAATTTCACACAAATCATCCCTTTATGTCCTTCAACTTTACATACAGTACGTTTGAACTTTTCTACAAGTATTTTCTAGATCTGAACATTTATACATAAATTACTCTGTAGGAACTAGAATTGGAGGTTTGAATTTGAAATTTAGAATTACATCTATGGTTGTTGTTTTCAGCAACAGTCTGTTGTTTTCAGCAAGAATTGTCAGAAGACTATAAGAAAGAACAGAGAAGGCAAACATTTGAACCGACTGAGAGCTGGTATTTATGAATACCAAGAGGGTCTATTGAGCTAGACAGTTGTGATTATTGGCAAGTATCTCAAGAAGGAGAGAAGTTAAGAAATTAGTTGTTACAAATGAGAATAAAAAGGGTGATCTGGGGTACCCAAGGCCTCAATAAGTGCAAAACAGTACTGTAGAAGAACTATCAAAGAATACTAATAGACAATAAAATTTATAAAGAATTATGAGTTATAATAATATCTAGAATATGGAGTTGGATATAGATGGCTTAAAATGAGTGGAATTAAGGTTTAAATATACTTTACCACATTCTGCATTGACAATTACTTGGCCATTTTAAAGAAATCAATAAACAGCAGATTAAAAAGAATGTTTGGGTTGGCAACATCAACAAGATAGCAGAGTAGGAAGCCCTGGACTCTTCTTTCCCCCAACAAATACAGAGATTCAGTAACTATTCCTAGACAAATTCCCTTTGTAAGAAAGCCAGAAACAACTGAAAGGTCCGTGTACCCACCCAGTCAGATGAAAACCAGCCTTAACAAAGCCAATAGAGATCTGAGACACCCTCTTACTGGATTACCTCTTGCCAGCTTAGCATCATACAATGAAAAAGAAACCCTCTAGCTCTCAGCTTCTCCCAGGGGAAGCAAGGATTGGTTTCTGTACCCAAACTCCCAGCTCTTCTAAGTGGGGCTCCCCAGGAACTAACTTCCATTTTGCCAGTCTTGGACTTCTGTTGGGTCAGATACAATCTATGCAACTGGAGGGAACTGATTACAGCATCTTGGGCTGGTAGACATCATACATCCCACTCACTGCTCATCACAGAGCGAGGGACAAAATCCACAGCTGCCTGCTTCTTCCTGGGGAGGAAAAAAGTTAGAATGGGCCAATGAATCGCTGTTCAAGTTGGTGGTCTTCTCCTGTAAAAAGCCACTTCATGAAGACTGAGAGAGGCATCTACGTTATCTAATACGCAGGCAGCAACACATAAAGTCAAGGAAAATCAATAATCAGGCAAGAATGTTTCCCCAAAAAAGGAATGAAATAAACCTCCAGATACTGACCCTAAAGAAAGGTAGAAGCGTGTTAGTGTTAGTCATTCAGTCGTGTCCGACTCTTGGTGACCCCATGGACTGTAGCCCACCAGGTTTCTCTGTCCACGGAATTCTCCAGGCAAGAATACTGGAGTGGGTTGCCATTTCCTTCTCCAAAGAAAAGTAGTAATCTGATATATATACCTGAAAGAGAGTTGAAAATGACTTTCAGAAAGGTGCTCACTGAGGTCAGGAACAAGGAGAAATTGAACAAAGAGAAAATATTAAAAAGTAGAAAACAAATCATGGAGCTAGACAATAATCAAGCTTAAACAAAACCCACCAAAGTGTTTCAACATCAAACTAGAGCAAGCAAAATAAAACACTGGTGAATTTAAAGACCAGTCACTGGAAATAATTAGGTCAGAGGAGCAAAAAGAAAACAATGAAGAAAAATGAAGAAAGCTTAAGTCAGCTATGGGATACTGTCAAGAAACCAATACAAATAGTATAGGATTACCAGAATGAGAAGAGTGAAATAAAAGACCAGAAAAGTTACTCAAAGAAATAATACCTGAAAACTTCCAAAATCTGAGAAAGGAAATGGATATTCAAATCCAGAAAGCTTGTTGTTCAGTTGCTTGGTTGTGTCCAACTCTCTGTGACCCAAGGACTGCAGCGCACCAGGCTTCCCTGTCCTTCACTATCACCTGGAGTGATAGTGAGTGATAGTGGAGTTTGCTCAAACTCGTGTCCATTGAGTCAGTGACGTCATTCAACCATCTCATCCTCTGCCCCCTTCTCCTCTTGCCCTCAATCTTTCCCAGCATCAGGGTCTTTTCCAATGAGTTGGCTCATGGAAAGCCAGTGAGCCATTAGGAAGCCAGAATATTGGAGCTTCAGCATCCATCCTTCTAATGAATATTCAGGATTGATTTCCTACAGGATTGACTGGTTTGATCTCCTTTCTATCCAGNCACTTACACTGTATAATCATAAGGGATTTGATTTAGGTCATACCTGAATGGTCTAGTGGTTTTCCTTACTTTCTTCAATGTAAGTCTGAATTTGGTAATAAGGAGTTCATGATCTGAGCCACAGTCAGATCCTGGTCTTGTCTTTGTTGACTGTATAGAGCCTCTCCATCTTTGGCTGCATAGAATACAATCAATCTGATTTTGGTGTTGACAATCTGGTGATGTCCATGTGTAGAGTCTTGTCTTGTGTTGTTGGAAGCGGGTGTTTGCTATGACCAGTGCATTTTCTTGGCAAACTCTGTTAGTTTTTGCCCTGCTTCATTCTGCATTCTAGGCCAAATTTTCCTGTTACTCCAGGTATTTCTTGACTTCCTACCTTGTCATTCCAGTCCTCTATAATGAAAACGGTCTTTTTGGGGGTGTTAGTTCTAAAAGTTTTGTACGTCTTCATAAAACCATTCAGCTTCGGCTTCTTCAGCATTACTGGTTGGGACATAGACTTGGATTACCATGATATTTAATGGTTTGCCTTGGAAACGAACAGAGATCATTCTGTCATTTTTGAGATTGCATCCATGTACTGCATTTTGGACTCTTTTGTTGACCATGATGGCTACTCCATTTCTTCTGAGGGATTCCTGCCCACAGTAGTAGATATAATGGTCATCTGAGTTAAATTCACTCATTCCAGTCCATTTTAGTTCACATCCAACAGACCCTTAAAAGAGTCTTCTTTCAGCACCACAGTTAAAAGCATAAATTCTTAGGCGCTTAGCCTTCTTTATGGTCCAACTCTCACATCCATACATGACTACTGGAAAAACCTTTGTTGGCAAAGTGATGTCTCTGCTTTCAACACACTGTCTAGGTGGAGTTAATAATTAATTGACATCAAATTTCACTGAAACAAGACAAGTAAGCTATAAAGCCCTGCTGTACAGCATTGTACTTATAGTCACACAATGTATACATAAAATTTGTAAAGACAGTCTCATATTGAGTGTTCTTAATATAATAAACTTTAAGAAAAAGTACTTGTTTTAGAGCCTATAGACTGGGTTTGAGACTGTATTCTAGTACTTGCTAGTAATATAAATTTTAAATATTTATCTTCTCTTAGCTCCAGTGAATGGGAGCTAAGAGATGCTCAGTCATGTCTGACTCTTTGCAGCCCCATGGACTGTAGCCTGCCGAGCTCCTCTGTCCATGGAATTTTTCAGGCAAGAATACTGAAGTGGGTTGCCATTTCCTATTCCAGGGGACCTTCCTGATCCAGGGGTCAAACCCACATCTCTTTCATTTCCTGTATTGGCAAGCATCTTCTTTACACCTAGAGCCACCTGGGAAACCCCTTAGTTCCAGTGCCCTCATCTATATAATAGGAATAGAAATAAACAGTATGCAGGGTTCTTACTAAAATCAAATTAATCTCCATAGAAGAGATATATGATAATGCTGTTACATATTAAATATATCATCTCATATATAATTTTTTTATGATAAAGCCTTTTTATACTTCCTGCCACTTTAGGATCCTGCTTTCCCTACTTTTCCTTCATCACATCATGGAAACAAATTCAAGAATAGTTCATCCTAAAAAAAAACTGACCTTTAATTTTTTATATCTTTTTCAGTGCTAGTCCTAGTTTTCAGTCCTAGTTTTCTTGTTTCCTTCATAACTAAATTAATAGAGGAATTTTTTATTCAATGATCTTTTCTCATCTTCTCCTAAATTCTCTGTAACTGAATTTTGCTCCCACCATTTTCCTGCAACTGTTTTTTGTAATATCCTTCCAAGTGAAAATTTGGACGAACTCTTTTCATACATCATCTGAATTGTAAAGCGTTTGGCACTATAATCTTTCCCAAAGTACTGTTTCTTTATATATTCTCCTCTTCAGATTTTGCAATAAAATAACTCTCCTGGTTCTTCCTGATGCTTCAGATCACTATTTTTTAATTTCCTTTACTGATTCCTCTTCTTTTCCTATAAAATTGACATTCCTAGGTTTCACTCTTATTTTAATATTTTATTTTTATTAAAGTTTTTTTTATGCGAACCATTTTTAACATGTTTATTGAATATGTTACACTATTGTTTCTGTTTTATGTTTGGGTTTTTCGTCTGCAAGGCACATGGGATCTTAGTTCCCCAATCTGGGATCAAACCCGCACCCTTTGCATTGGAAGGTGAGGTCTTCACCACTAAACCACCAGGGAAGTCCCCCAGATTTCATTCATATTCACATTTTCTCCTTTGTCTGTCTCAGTCACCTATTGGAATTTAAATACTTCTGGTACTGCTGGTACTCCATCTAAGCATGCTCAGCCACTCAGTCACGTTCAGCTCTTTGCGACCCCACAGACTGTAGCCTGCCAGGCTCCTCCATCCATAGGATTGTCCCAGCAAGATTACTGGAGTGGGTCCTCCTCCAGGGGTTTTTTCCCAACTCAGAGATAGAACCCACATCTCCTGCACTGCAGGCAGATTCTTTCCACAGAGCTGCTGGGGAAGCCCCTTCTCCATCTAAGAAAACCCTAAATTTAGAAATTTATCCATTACCTATTTATTCTGTTAATATACATTTAGTATCTACCATGTGTCAGGCATGGGCTGTAAAAAGGAATTGGAAGTATATATGGCAGTAAACAGCACAAACCAAGACTTTTGCTTTCATTTTCTTGAATATTTCCTGAGGATTTCAAGTTGAACACATCTAAAACTGAAACAATCCCCTTCTATCTCCTGCAATCTGTTCCCTACCTTGTGTTTTATTTCCTAGTAAACATTAATAATTCTATCCACTTAGGTATTCAAATCAGAAATCTGAGAGTAACCTAGACTCTTATTTCATTGACATTTTTCTCATAACCATTAAATCCACTTTTCAGTATGTTATTAAATCCAGTTCCTCATTTTCATCCACAGACACACTTCACAATCACCTGGACTCTGTATGTATAAAATGGGATAGCTTTATGCCTACTTCATGGGGTTGACAATAAGATTAATGATATAATAGATTCCTTAGTCTCAAAACATTACCCAGTACATGGTGCTTATTAAATGTGTTATCATTATTAAATATTAATAATTATTAGCTATTAGAATTGGCATTTGAAATGAAGCTTATTACCCTCCCATGAATAGGAGAACAAAAAGTATTGACAAAAAATCCAAGTCACTTCTTCAAAAGTACCAGGTGCTAGATAAATTGACTTTCTTATATAAAGAGTGTGTGTATATACATATTAATATATATTAAAAAAAACTCTGTCTGAACTTCAATGAGGCTTTTCATTTGAAGTCTGAGCAATAAGATAGGAATGTGTGATATAAACCACGCCCCTCAGAGTATAACTATGACTCAAGCATTTTAGTGAGATTGTCTCTATCTATGTATCTCAGAAATACACACACACATAAGGTTGAGAATCACACCCATGTCCCTTATTCCAGTTTGTCAGTCTCTTAACTGAACATCTAGGAGGATGGAGGTCAATTTATCTTCCTTATTATGAATTAAGCTGAATTGAGGAACCCAGTTTGAGTGTGAAGTCAAATTGTCTTGTAATCCCTTTTCTACTGGATTGAATTTACCACCAGTACTATTGGCAGCTCTCCTATCATCAACCTATTGGGCATTGAACCTGCCAAAAGCTGTCTAAAGTGAGGACCTAGAAAGCATGAATGTTCAGCTCCTGCCCTCAATTTGTTAATCAGATAGTCATTCCTGCTCTCTTGGGAAGGGTTGACAAAACAGACAGAGGTGGCTGGAAAATCTTTTACTAACTCTATGCCTCAGAAAAGGCAGATGTAATTATGTCTTGACCATAGAAGAAATAAGAGGGGAAGAGAGAGATTAGTTCTCACTCATATGCACTCCTGAAGATATATGAGCTATACAATCAATTTTTAAATATTAAAATATTTGAAGGCATTTTCAGGTAATAGCAAAAAGTTGATGCCTTAGAAAACAATGTAATTCAGGGTGACTTTAATCAATGAAATCTACTCTTTCAAAATGAAGAAGAATAGTAATAGAAGGCAAAACAACCCAGAAATAGGATAAGGGGGAAATGATTAAAAATAAATATTAAAAATATTTGAGAGGCATACTGGGCTGTGAGCTATACATGTCTTATCTCTACAGCTGTCATTTTAAAAGCAAACATAATAGTAGAAATGTGTTATTGGGAATGAGATACATAAAAATAAGTATGTTAAGGGTGCTTCTAACACATAACAGCATTATATTTGTATTAACAAATAAATATAAAATAAGACATGGAAAAAATACAAAGTTTCCATAGAAGATCATCCAAAGAAAGAGTTGAACAGGCATTGCTGAGTGGAAGAAAGCGTATGTGCATGCTTTGAAACACACAGATCTGGGTTGAAATATTAGATTTAGAATGCTAACTGGACTAGTTGAACTCCTCTGATATCTTTGCCTTGTCTGCAAAGTAAGAGAAGTTTCATATGGATGTTGTTGTAGAATACATCACATCCTGCCTGGCCTGTGGTCACCTCTCAAACACAAGTAGTTTTCTTACTGCCTGGGAAACATATCATTGAAAAATAGAGCCTTAAAGAAATGAATTAATTGGTTTTGAATGAAAAGAGGTGACTTAGCCTACTTTTCCTTCTAGTAAACAGTCTCTTATTTAATTCCCTGAATACTCAATAACTGAAGAGGCTGAGCTATAAGAAATAGCCTTAAATTACATCAATTTTCTTCTTCCTGGGAATATAATACTGGAATAGGCCCTAGATCTTAGAGTGTCCAAACCAGGAAATCATGTAAAATAGTCATAAATATGTATCCAAATGATTGAGAACCCAGTCTAATCTTTTCTGCGAGAATTTTAATCACATCTGTGGTCTGCATGGTTCTATAGACTGTGATCTTATCCATGTATCTTGAAGGTGACCTGCCCCAAATATTGTCTGGAATATATTTGTTCATTTAATTAATTATGCATATTAATTCTTAATAAATATTTATTTTTACAGTTTTTACAACTGGGACAGTCATATTGCTGTTTGGAATTCAACTCCCAACTACCAAGTGATTGCAGATAATCCAGAAGGCTTACTTTTCAAATACAAAAGAGACAGAAAAATTCTCAATGTGGACCCTAAGGTACATCTGCTTTTACATTTATGAATCTCATTATATTTTATTGTACCTATACTATCACTCAAAAATTATTAAATAATTGACCTTAAGTTGTTTTTTTTTTAATTTATAAATGAAAAGCTATGTGGAAACAAGCGTGATGTATGGCAAAACCAATACAATATTGTAAAGTAATTAGCCTCCAATTAAAAGAAATAAACATATTTTTTAAAAAAAAGAAAGAAAAAAAACTTCAAAACTTAATAAATATCAGAANTTTTTTTTTTTAATTTATAAATGAAAAGCTATGTGGAAACAAGCGTGATGTATGGCAAAACCAATTCAATATTGTAAAGTAATTAGCCTCCAATTAAAAGAAATAAACATATTTTTTAAAAAAAAGAAAGAAAAAAAACTTCAAAACTTAATAAATATCAGAAACCAACAGGGAAGAATTTGAAGGGAAAAGCTTATTTCAAGAGGACACCAAGGAGACAACTTAAGGCTGCAAGCAAAGCATCTGTGCGCCTTGATAAAATCAGTTGAAACACCATGAAAAAGGATTCATTTAGACTCTCCCTTTTGGTAACTTTAAATCATTCGAGTAATACATACTCTAAATACTCAGCTCTCCATATCCTTAGAGGCAGAAACTGCTGAGAGGGAGTCCACGTGTTTGCCCTTTTGAGGAACTTGAACCAGAGAGGATTTTGATACCCACAGGTGGTCGTGGAACCAATCCCCAGAGGATACTAAGGGATGACTGTAATGTATCAAGTTCTGTGCTGAGCTCCTATTAGGTGTTGCTTCATTTTGTCTTCAGAACCACCCGACACAGGCACCATTACTTGTCTTCATTTACAGATCAAAAAAGTGAGGTTAGAGAGGGTATGGGAGGTACCTGAGGGAAGTGGCAGAACCAGGATTTATATCTCAAACTCCTAGGTTCAACAAGTGTTTTGAATCACAATATTTTCACTACATTAGTAGTAGTAGACTTAAAATTTTTCTTATTGTTCGCTGAATGAGTGAGTGAAGTCGCTCAGTCGTGTCCGACTCTTTGCGACCCCATGGACTGCAGCCTACCAGGCTTCTCCGTCCATCGGTTTTTCCAGGCAAGGGTACTGGAGCGGGTTGCCATTTCCTCCTCCAGGAGATCTTCCCGACACAGGGATTGAACCCGGGTCTCCCGCATTGTAGGCAGACGCTTTTACCGTCTGAGCTACCAAGGAAGATTCTAGTGTTCANGGTACTTACTGACCTGGGTAATTCCTCTTTCAGTATCGTATCATTTTGCTTTTTCATATTGTTTATGGGGTTCTCAATGCAAGAATACCGAAGTGATTTGCCATTCCCTTCTCCAGTGGACCACATTTTGTCAGACCTCTCCACCATGACCCGTCCATCTTGGTTGGCCCCGCACGGCATGGCTTAGTTTCATTGAGTTAGACAAGGCTGTGGTCCATGTAATCAGATTGACTAGGTTTCTGTTGATTATGGTTTCAGTGTGTCTGCCCTCTGATGCCCTCTCGCAACACCTACTGTCTTACCTAGGTGTCTCTTACCTTGGACTTGGGGTATCTCTACATGGCTGTTCCAGCAAACCGCAGCTGCTGCTCCTTACCTTGGAAGAGTCACCCCTCTTGACCTTGAACATGGAGTAGCTCCTCTCGGCCCTCCTGCACCCATGCAGCCACCATTCCTTGGACATGCAGTAGCTCCTCTTGGCCGCTGCCTCTGACCTTGGACTTAGGGTTGCTCCTCCCAGCTGCCACCCCTGACCTTGGACGTGGGGCAGTGGCTGAGAGGAGCTATCCCATGCCTAAAGTCAGGGGTGGTGGCCAAGACAAGATTCCTTAGACTACACTTGATGGGAAATAGGGAAATATGCCCAGGCTCTTGTACAGGGAAATAACAGGATGCAAGTATGTTTTAAGGAGATTAGAGAATGTAAATTAGGACAGACTAGGCAGAAAGACTGGAGAAGATGAGACTATAACAATCAGAGAGAACTAGAACTAGGGGTCGCATTGTAGTTAGAATGTTTCTGAGTTATGCTTTTAACACTGCAACTATCTGATCATCCAAGAAAAGACAAAACCTAAAGAATATATCAATGTAGAAAAAGTGATTGAGAAATGTCACTTTACTCCAACACTTAGGAAAGAGAAAGAGAGAGAGAGTTTTAATGCTGGATAAAAATAGAGAAGAAGATAAGCTGGGTGGATGTCATTTAAGTCATTCTGTCACCTCTTTATTCTTCCTTCCATCCTCCTCTTCCTATGTTTACGGGCACTGTGAAGTATAAAAAGTGAATCAGAAAGTTGACTTTCTTTCCCTAAAAAAGCTTACAGGTTAACTGGTGAGTGGGTGCAGAAATATAATGTGCACAGAAATGCAAGCTGGAAAGTGACCTGAGAGGGAAGAAAATGCTCTAAGAACACAAAGGAGGCAGAGATTACTTTCGACTTGAAGCATTCAAAGGGCTTCCCTTATGGCTCAGCTGGTAAAGAATCTACTTGGATTGTGGGAGACCTGGGTTCGATTCATGGGTTGGGAAGATCCCCTGGAAAAGAGAAAGGCTACCCACTAATATTCTGGCCTGGAGAATTCCATGCACTGTATAGTCCATGGGGTTGCAGAGTCAGACACAAGTGAGTGACTTTCACTTCACAAGGCATTCAAAAACAAGTTAGTAAAAGAAGTGGCATCTGAGCCAGATTTTGAAAGATGGATGTGTTGAAAACATGAGAACAAGAGCAGAAAGGGTGTTCTGGTAGGCAGGAACTTCACATAGAAAGGTGTGGAAGCACAGGGCATGAGGCTGCGTGAGGAGAGAGAGGAGCTCCTTTCGGCAAGAGTCATTCTCAGCATTGACCAGACATTAGAATCACCCAGAATGTTTTATAGTGTTTGATGCCTGGCTTCATCAGCAAAAACTGTAGGTTAATTGATGTGGGTGGAAGGTCTGCCTGGACATCGGTTGTTTTTAAAAGTTCCCAGCTAAGTCTTAAGTGCAAGCAGGGTTGAGACCAAGGTGCAGGAAGGAGAGAAATAGCAGAGAAGTTTTGGGAGAAACTTGAAGTCCAAATTCAGTTCAGTTCAGTTGCTCAGTCATGTCTGACTCTTT
Source organism: Raphicerus campestris (assembly GCA_006410735.1). Classification (NCBI taxonomy): domain Eukaryota; kingdom Metazoa; phylum Chordata; class Mammalia; order Artiodactyla; family Bovidae; genus Raphicerus; species Raphicerus campestris. Next base: position 465,449 of record SJYW01010174.1, read on the forward strand.
GCGACCCCATGAATCGCAGCACGCCAGGCCACCCTGTCCTGTCCATCACCAACTCCCATTGAGTGGAAGCCAAATCTAGTGAGTTTTTGCCATTCTGTACAATTCAACAAAAATCTGTANCCAGACATTAGAATCACCCAGAATGTTTTATAGTGTTTGATGCCTGGCTTCATCAGCAAAAACTGTAGGTTAATTGATGTGGGTGGAAGGTCTGCCTGGACATCGGTTGTTTTTAAAAGTTCCCAGCTAAGTCTTAAGTGCAAGCAGGGTTGAGACCAAGGTGCAGGAAGGAGAGAAATAGCAGAGAAGTTTTGGGAGAAACTTGAAGTCCAAATTCAGTTCAGTTCAGTTGCTCAGTCATGTCTGACTCTTTGCGACCCCATGAATCGCAGCACGCCAGGCCACCCTGTCCTGTCCATCACCAACTCCCATTGAGTGGAAGCCAAATCTAGTGAGTTTTTGCCGTTCTGTACAATTCAACAAAAATCTGTACCATTTGTGTCAAGACTTATAATCAAAATTTCTGAGTATGAAAATGATTAAGCCATCCTGAAAGGAGGTTACTTTTCTGCTGGCTAAATTCCAATGGTGTGCCAAAAAAAAAAAAGAAAGAAAGAAAAAGAAAATCAATTGTATGAAAAATATAAAATTAGGGCTTCCCAGGTGGTGCTAGTGGTAAAGCACACACTTGCCAATGCAGGAGCCTGAAGAGACACGGCTTCAGTCCCTGGGTCAGGAAGAGCCTCTGGAGAAGGAAATGGCAATCCACTGCAATATTCTTGTGTGGAGAATCACGTGGACAGAGGAGCCACACATGCTACAAGCTATGGGGTCACAAAAGGTTGGACACGACTGGAGAAGCTCAGCATGGCATGTCACAAGGCTCCTTTCTGTCACTTTTATTTTATGTCTAATAGAGTGTATTTAAATATAGTTGCTTGATGAATGGTTAATAACAAAACAAGCAAATAAACAAAAAAATATGTTAAAAGATCTTAAAGATGCATGGTTTTTATTAGACATGTGTGTTTGTATGCTTAGTCGCTCAGTTGTGTCTGACTCTTTGAGACCCCATGTACTGTAACCTGCCAGGCTCCTCTGCCCATGGAATTCTGTAGGCAAGAATGCTGGAGTTGGTTGCCATTTCCTCCTCCAGGTGATCTTCCCAACACAGGGACCGAACCCATATCTCCTGTATTTCCTGCACTTCAGGTAAGTTCTTTTCCCACTGAGACACCTCAAATCAGACATAGTAAATAGAAACAGAAGACACTATTATATCATAAACCATTCTGATTCACCCTGAGTGTCACTGAACTTGGAAGTCAAGTGTAATGCAAAACTGCACTGATTTAGCAGATGTATTTCTTATCTCTTTACATATCGATACTCTTTGCTATGCAACAGGCGCTCCCCAATCCAGTCTCCTCTCTTGGAAAATCACAACTGTTCAAACATAAAAATGAGCTATGCTGGAATGCAAACTGTTGTCACAAGAGTGCTTCATCTACATCCAGCCCACGAGGACTTGTTTAGTAGCAATTTCCTTGACTTCCAGATAGCATTTCCCCTTCCTCTCTCCTCACACCAGCCAGTCAGGAGAGCCCTAGGCTTCATCCTCCTAGAGATTCAAACTGCATCTGTCTGTGGCAAGGCCTAGGAATCCGCATTTTAAAAAAAATTATTTTACTGAAGCACGGTTGATTTACAATGTTGTACTAGTTTAGGGTGTATAGACAAGTGATTCAGTCACACAAATATATATAGTTTTTTCTTTTTCACATTCTTTTTCTATACAGGTTATTTCAAAACACTGAATATATTTCCCTTGGCTATACAATATGTCCTTGTTGTTTATCTATTTTATATATAATATGTGCATATCTGTTACTCCCAAATTCCTAATTTATCCCCTACCCCACTTTTCCTCTTTGGTAACTAAAGGTTTGTTTTATATGCCTGTGAGTCTATTTCTGTTTTGTAAATAAACATATTTGTATCATTTTTTTGTTTTACATTTCACATATGTGATATGATATTTGTCTTTGTCTGACTTACTTCACTTAATGTTGTAATCACTAGGTCCATTAATGTTGCTGCAAATGGCAATATTTCATTATTTTTTATGGCTGAGTAATATTCTATTGTATATATGTATAGACAACATATATATGTATATATACTATATATACAATATATATATACTTTGGCCACCTGATGTGAAGAACTGACTCATTGAAAAAGACTGATGGTGGGAAAGATTGAACACAGGAGGAGAAGGGAACAACAGAGGATGAGATGGTTGGATGTCATCACCAACCTGATGGACATGAGTTTGAGCAAGCTGGAGAGTTGATGCTGGACAGGGAGGCCTGGTGTGCTGCAGTCCATGGGGTCGCAAAGAGAGGGACATGACTGAACTGACTGACATATGTACCACATCTTCTGGATATTAAACTTGCTTCCATGTCTTAGCTATTGTAAACAGTGCTGCAATGAACATTAGGGTACATATACCTTTTCCAGGTACAGTTTTTCCAGATATACGCCCAAGAGTATTTTCAAATGTCTCTTCTGGTGAGCTTAAAGATTAGCTGATTTGATAGAAGCTCTTTAGCAAAGTGATATTTTATTAGCTATTGTTTCAGTGCCAGCAAATTTGGAAAATGCAGCAGTGGCCACAGGACTGGAAAAGGTCAGTTTTCATTCCAATCACAAACAAAGGCAATGCCAAAGAATGCTCAAAGTACCACACTATTGCCCTCATCTCACATGCTAGCAAAGTACTGCTCAAAATTCTCCAAGTCAGGCTTCAACAGTATGTGAACCATGAACTTCCAGATGTTCAAGCTGAATTTAGAAAAGGCAGAGGAACCAGAGATCAAATTGCCAACATCTGTTGGATCATTGAAAACGTGAAAGACTTCTAGAAAAATATCTACTTCTGCTTTATTGACTATTAAAGCCTTTGACTGTGTGGATTACAATAAACTGTGGAAAATTCTGAAAGAGATGGGAATACCAGACCACTTTACCTGCCTCCTGAGAAATCTTTATGCAGGTCAAGAAGCATCAGTTAGAACTGGACATGGAACAACAGACTGGTTTCACATCAGGATAGGAGTATGTCAAGGTTGTATATTGTCACCCTGCTCATTTAACTTCTATGCAGAGGACATCATGAGAAATGCTGGACTGGATGAAGCACAAGCTAGAATCAAGATTTCCAGGAAAAATATCAATAACCTCAAATATGCAGATGACACCACCCTTATGGCAGAGAGCAAAGAAAAGCTAAAGGGCCTCTTGATGAAAGTGAAAGAGGAGAGTGAAAAAGTGGCTTAAAACTCAGCATTCAGAAAACTAAGATCATGGCGTCTGGTCCCGTCACTTCATGGCAAATAGATGGAGAAACAATGGAAAGAGTGACAGACTATTTTTTCAGGTTCCAAAATCTCTGTAAATGGTGAGTGCAGCCATGAAATTAAAAGACACCTGCTCCTTGGAAGAAAAGTTATGACCAACCTACACAGCATATTAAAAAGCAGAGACATTACTTTGCTAACAAAGGTCCATTTAGTCAAAGCCATGATTTTTAGTATGCATGGATATGAGAGTTGGACTATAAAGAAAGCTGAGTGCCAAATAATTGATGCTTTTGAACTGTGGTATTGGAAAAGACTCTTGAGAGTCCCTTGGACTGCAAGGAGATCCAACCAGTCCATCCTAAAGGAAATCAGTCCTGAATATTCATTGGAAGGACTGATGCTGAAGCTGAAACTCCAATACTTTGGCCACCTGATGTGAAGAACTAACTCACTGAAAAAGACCCTGATGCTGGGAAAGATTGACAGTGGGAGAAGAAGGGGACGACAGAGGATGAGATGGTTGGATGGCATCACTGACTCAATGGTCATGAGTTTGAGTAAGCTCCAGGAGTTGGTGATGGACAGGGAGGCCTGGTGCTGTGGTGCAGTCCGTGGGGTCACAAATAGTCAAATACAACTGAGCAACTGAACTCGACTGAACTCATTGTTTCACTATGCAGGGAACATAAGAGACACAGGTTCAGTCCTTGTGTTGGGAAGATCCTCTGGAGGAGGCAAGTCCATGGGGTCATAAAGAGTTGGACACAACTGAAGGAACTTAGCATGCACGCACCTTTTCTTATGTCCATAAGTAATCAACCTTCATTCTTCTAAGGTGAGGTGAAGTGAGGTGAAGTCGCTCAGTCGTGTCTGACTCTTTGCGACCCCGTGGACTGTAACCTACTAGGCTTCTCTGTCCATGGGATTCTCCAGGCAAGAATACTGGAGTGGATTGCCATTTCCTTCTCCAGGGATCTTCCCGACCCAGGGATTGAACCTGGGTCTCCCACATTGGAGGCAGATGCTTTAACCTCTTAGTCTTAATTTTATGTAGTCTAAATTACACATTTCTGAGATTGTGCGAACCAGCTAGAAAGTACAGACCACACACCAAAGGCTTCTGGGTTAACTCCCATCACAATACCAATGACCTCAGCAGATACTTCCATTGATAAAGTGCAGCTATTTTTCCTTCCTTACTTGGATCATGGTAGGATAAGGATGGCAATACCCATTCTTGCTATCATGGCCTCACCAAGAATCATTTTGTCAGGCAGGTCAGTCCAGAGGCTCACAAGAAACATATGTGACANCCATCACAATACCAATGACCTCAGCAGATACTTTCATTGATAAAGTGCAGCTATTTTTCCTTCCTTACTTGGATCATGGTAGGATAAGGATGGCAATACCCATTCCTGCTATCATGGCCTCACCAAGAATCATTTTGTCAGGCAGGTCAGTCCAGAGGCTCACAAGAAACATATGTGACAAGGACTTATGAAGCATACACAGAAACGTGGGGCAGAAATCATTTTTGGTCGATTTGCCATTGTAGTTCCAGTGCTAGTGTATGGTAGGTGCTTAGTAAACACCTGTGGAATAAATAAACTGAATATTAAATATTTGCTAAAGAATAGGAAGGCCAAAAATAATCCTGGAAACTTTTGAGGTTAACTTTAAAATATTTTAGGATCTTAGACACTCGAAACATATGTAGTGCTAGCGCTATTTTTAGTTGAAAATTGCCTGAGTAATTGACTCTGGTACTTTTCTCTCCTTGGTAGGTGAGTTAACCCTGGGGTCCTTTCCTGCTTTAGAGTGCTGATTCTAGGTGTCCAGGGCAAGGGCAAGGTGTTAGGTACTTGGTATTTTATTATGTTTAAAAAGTAAAGTGAAGTTGCTCAGTCATGTCTGACCCCACGGACTGTAGGCTACCAGGCTTCTCAGTCCGTGGGATTTTCCAGGCAAGAGTACTGGAGTGGGTTGTCATTTCTTTCTCCAGGGGATCGTCCCAACCCAGGGATCGAACCCAGGTCTCCTGCGTTCCAGGCAGACGCATTACCCACTGAGCCACCAGGGAAGACCACTTTAAAAAGTAAATGTATAGTCATTATTGTCCGATACAGATGCAAAAAAAAAAAAAAAAACCACACACAAAAAACAGAAAGTCAAATTTTACTTTATTTTCTACAAGCGAAAGAATATCTAGGTGAACAAGGTTTAAAATTTAAAATTACTTCCAATGACAACATATGCTTTTTGGGGGGGGCGGGGAGTGACTTGTTTGTTTGCTTAATTTAGAGGACTATTGCCGCAANTCCGATACAGATGCAAAAAAAAAAAAAAAAAAACCCACACACAAAAAACAGAAAGTCAAATTTTACTTTATTTTCTACAAGCGAAAGAATATTTAGGTGAACAAGGTTTAAAATTTAAAATTACTTCCAATGACAACATGTTTTTTGGGGGGGGCGGGGAGTGACTTGTTTGTTTGCTTAATTTAGAGGACTATTGCCGCAATACCTCCTTACAGTTCCTGTCCCTCTGCTCCACTCCTCCCAAGCCACCCTCCATGCAAACACTTGCTATATTAGTAGGAAAGGTGTTAATTGCCTCCTAATGCTGCCTCTCAATTCCCTGACTATGTTAAAATCAGATGGAGCCTGTCATAGGCTGGAAAATTCTCTTCTCAAAATGGGGGCCCCTAATGTTCCTACATCCTTTCTGCAGATGGTTTGAATTTATTCTCTTGAAGCTCCACCCTCCTAGCGAAGGTCCTCAGTTTTACAGGTTGTCTTTTTACAGGGCTCAGGTATATTTCCTATTGGACATTTTTAAGAAAAACCCATACTGAACAGAATAGGCTTAAGAGAAGCCATGATTTCTTTCTTGCAAGTCTCCAGCAGTGTTCTCTCACCTCCACACGACCTTGAACTAATGGGGCAGGGGACACTGCACCACTTTTTTTGGCTCCTGGGTTTTCCTCAGAGGCCTCTTGTAAGTACTGCTTTTTAACTGTGGCACAGTTGCAGTTATTAAGTAAAGCTGAGGCCTTGCCAGTTTTCTGGTTTTGCTGCCCAAATTAAGAATGTTTGGTTGATTATAGCCCTAAAACACCCACATACTCAGAAGCTTTTAAATGTTTTCTCCCCTTGGGCAATCACCTGGTATACCTGAACTGAAAGTCTACCACATATAAATTAAGTATTTGCTTAACAAACTGCTGCTAAAATCAACGGCCTTGAGGAATACATTAAAAATTACACAACAGAGATTAGCTTTTATGAATTAAAACTCCTAAAACTTAAATGCTATGCCCTCTTTCTGACCTGGAAAACTGATTTTAATTTTATATGCAGTATTATGAAACAATCCCTAGAGATGACTACATTGTTGTTAAGTCCAATATATGAATGAACTTATATACAAGATGTGGCACAGAAAAGGTGAGCTGGAACAAAGAAAAAAATTAAATATGTAATTTAAAATTATATATATATAATTTTTATAATGTTTATTTAAATATATATAAATTNCTGTTGCTCCCTAACTTGCATACAGATTTCTCAAGAGGCAGGTCAGGTGGTCTGGTATTTCCATTTCTTTCAGAATTTTCCACAGTTTATTGTGATCCACACAGTCAAAGGCTTTGGCATAGTCAATAAAGCAGAAATAGATGTTTTTTCTGGAACTAACACTTCACTCCATCCTATAAAGCACTGGTCTTTTATATAAGAATTTCCCACTCATGGACACTTAGGTTGGTTTCTGTTTTTCTACCTAGATTTAAACAACAACTCTCTATAACCAAGTTTCTGATTTTTTTTTCTTTAAGATGGACTCCTAAAAAGGAAATTGCTTAGTCAAAAGATACATACATTGTAAAACTTTAGAAAGATATTGTCAAATCACTTTGCAGTTAGACCATATCAATTTACAGTTATACCTGAACCATTTAAAACTGCCAAAAACCATTCTTTATTTTGCATACTTTTGAAACTTTGTTAATCTTATAGTTAAAATTTATTAGAGGTCACTTTAATTTTCACTTTAGATTGTTGTCAGGAGTGAACATTTCTTTCACCTGCATGTTAGTATACTATATTCCTTCTCTTGTATTAGTTATTGCCCTCTACACAATTTTCTATGGAGTTTGAGTAGTTTTTTAAAATTAAAGTTTTCTATATATAAAAGGTAGGAAAACTTTGGTTGTCATATTTTAAAGATGCATTGCAATTTAGATATCTATCTTAACATTTATAATGTTTTTGGCATATAAGTTTTAAATGTCTTTATAGTCCAAATTATTGTCTCATTCTGATTTCTTCCCATTGTTACTATGTTCAAAAAGATTCCCATACTAAGACTGGGCAATATTTTACTGATCGCTTCTTTTATACAAAGATTTTGGTTTCCTTTACACATTAAAATCTACAATTTTTCTCAGGTTTTATAGAATAAGGTTAGAGTCTTTTTACTTTGTTCAGTCAATTATTCTTTTTTAGTAATTCTTAACAGGTGATCTTATCCCAATATCTTGTTTTACTTGTATTTATATTTGGCTTGGAGTCCCATCTCTCCTAGGACCTAGTAGTGACTTCAAGCAGAAGTCTTTTTTATTAATAGCAACTCCTTACATGCTGTGAATTTGAAGTCATTTTTCTAAGTGCTACATTTCCTTAACCAACTGCAATGTTTGTTATTGTTGCTGTATATGTGAGATTATTTCTAGCACTCTTGTTATCTATTGTTAAGGAACAATTTTTAAAAGAAAGTAGAATCATGATTCTCAGGTTGAATGTGTATGTATTTTTTACTAAACTGAATGTGTCAAAGATTTTTAACTCATTAATTAATGACAAACTTGTAGCTATTAATGTTGATGCCAAGAAAAATTCAGAGCAGAGGCATATAATGGGAATAAGAAATTCTGAAATGACTTTACAACTAGATGCACAATTGGTCTACTAAAATCAATGCAAAAGTTAGTTGCAGTCTACCAAGTACAACTGTCTTGCATTTATACAGATGCAAGTATTTAAATCGTTATGTGACTTTGAGAACTTACAGAGTTGTAATATCAAAGATGAGATAATCTAAATGAGCATTCAAGATAGCCAGCCACTATTTGATGTGCAACTCTCACAGTCTCTTACAATTTTCCCTGAGAGCCTCCTCTCCTCTTTTTATCATAATAATTTCAAAGAAAGATTATTCTTATAAGTTAAAGCTGCTCTCATTAGATTTGTCTGATTTTTTACATAGATGCAACAAAAGGTTTATTTTACCATTTTGGACACCTTAAGCTGCCCATGTAAACTCTAAATCCATATAATTTTGAACAAAAACTAAATTAAATTGGGTTTGGATATTTTCACAAGAAATCTCGAATTGGATTTTTAAAATCCTCTATTATTTATTGACCTGAGGCTGGGAAACCAAGCCCAAGGAATGCTCTCCACCATATTTCACCTGAAATAACTATAAATTTGCATAAATTCTTCACTGCTGCTGCTGCTAAGTCACTTCAGTCGTGTCCAGCTCTATGTGGCCCCATAGACGACAGCCCACCAGGCTCCTCCGTCCCTGGGATTCTCCAGGCAAGAACACTGGAGTGGGTTGCCATTTCCTTCTCCAGTGCATGCATGCATGCTAAGTCACTTCAGTTGTGTCAGACCCTGTGTGACCCCACGGACAGCAGCCCACCAGGCTCCCCTGTCCACAGAATTCTCTAGGCAAGAATACTGGAGTGGGTTGCCATTTCCTTCTCCACTTCTACTTCACTAGGTCTCCCAAATATATTAAAGTTAGTTACACAGAGTGTGTTTCCCAGCTGGCATTAGTGGTAATGGGCTTCCCTCATGGCTCAGGTGGTGAAGAATCTGCCTACAATGCGAAAGACCCGGTTTCGATCCCTGGAGAAGGGAAAGGCTACCCACTCCAGTATTCTGGCCTGGAGAATTCCATGGACTGTATAGTCCATGGGGTGGCAAAGAGTTGGACACAACTGAGTGACTTTCACTTCACCCATGGTAAAAATTCTTCCTGCTTATGCAGGAGACAAAAGAGAGGCGGGCTCAATCTGTGGGTCGGGAATATCTCCTGCAGGAGGAAATGGCAACCTGCTCCAGTATTCTTTCCTGGAAAATTCCATGACAGAGGAGCCTGGTGGACTGCAGTCCATGGGGTCACAAGGCACTGGACACGAATGAGTGACTGAGCAAGCATATAATATACAATATTGTTGGATTTTTTAAGTCAAGGAATAGATCAGCACTTTATAGGCATTGCTTCCATTCAAGTATGACATTCTAGGCAAGGCTTTGGCTTTTCAATTTGTACAATTATGTTATGTACAATTATAGATGACAGAGCCTTACTGAACCTAGGCAAATAACTGAATGGCCATGGAAAGAAAGGAGACAATATAATTTTCTGAATCCTAGAGAAATAAGTGGGTTTCCCTTGTGGCTCAACTGGTATAGAATCTGCCTGCAATGTGGGAGACCTGGATTTGATCCCTGGGTTAGGAAGGTCCCCTGGAGAAGGAAAAGGCTACCCGCTCTAGTATTCTGGCCTGGAGAATGCCATGGACTGTATAGTCCATGGGGTTGCAAAGAGTCAGACATGATTGAGGAATAAGTGGGAATCACTATCATTTTAAAATCAGTTTTTAAATGTTTGGCTTCATTTTACAAAAACAGACTTTACTAAATTGTATTTGTTACATATTACTTAATGAAAAGGAGATAGGTTGATTCTTAGATATCTGAAAATAGAACATTAAATAATATCAACAATATTCCAGACAAATAGCCACAGCAAAATTTCTCTTAAGAGTTTATTCAGCCCAGTTATAACTGATTCCTGCTCCAGTGGATCTTTAGTTAGCTGTCCTATGCTGTCCTCTCTTTTGGCCAAAACAGGACCTGGAAATCCTGAGTCAGTCCATTGGTGGTGCAGATTGAAAGCTGTCTAATCCATGTTAGCTCAGCTTTGAAGTGTCGGTAATTGACGTACCTGATACAGTTCTTTTCTACAACATTGAGACTTTTCTTAGTTGAAGACACAGATTCTCACCTGTAACTATAAGAGACAGTTCCGGGAAGCATCGGAGCAAAACAATACTATCTGTAGATAAGAGGAACTTGAAATAGGTGAGTGATTTATTTCTGCTGCTGCTGCTGCTAAGTCACTTCAGTCGTGTCGGACTCTGTGCGACCCCATAGACGGCAGCCCACCAGACTCCCCTGTCCCTGGGATTCTCCAGGCAAGAACACTGGAGTGGGTTGCCATTTCCTTCTCCAATGCACGAAAGCAGAAAGTGAAAATGAAGTCGCTCAGTCATGCCCGACTCTTGGTGACCCTATGGACTGCAGCCCACCAGACTCCTCCGTCCATGGGATTTTCCAGGCAAGAGTACTGGAGTAGGGTGTCATTGCCTTCTCCTATTTATTACTAGTAATTTTCAAATGCGAGCAGTCTTATGAGAGTTCAGAATAAGAATAATGCAGAAAACAAAAAAGGATACTTCTCTCTGTGGCATTCAAAACAAATTCCCTGCCTCCTCTCCAACCCCAAATAAAGAAATATGATAAACCGTCTAAGAATAATGATTAAATTTATTTCAGAAGGAGTTTGTGAATGCTATAATTGATTCAGAAAAGTGAATAAAAATTTTATAAAAGAAAAAATATTGAGATATGACATAAATAATCCTGATACAATTGTTTGTACCAGGAACATCAAGCAAGTGGCTTGGTAAGGTCTGCAGTAAGACCTAAACAATTGTATCTTTAAAACCAATAGTTGAAATGATGACACACAACATTATGCTACCATTGTCTAATGTCATCAAGCTCAGCACCACCAGACCTCTGCTATATAAAGGAAAATCTGGTGGGAATATTCCTAAGCATTGGAATCCGTGTTCTTCCTGAGGGTAAAGCCATATTATAAGACAGCAAGTTCAATGACATAACTCCAGGGACTTCTCAAAAATTTTTGAAATATTTATGTTAATAACATTGTACCTATACAAGTCTACCTCAGCAAGGCTAAACACCCCTTCTGATTTATTAATAGCAAATCTGCCCACAGAATTCTACAGAAAATTTTAGCTCTTTCTGGTAGCTCTCTTCAAAGGTGAAAAAATAAATCTTTGTGATTTTTTTTTCTAGGCCCTGTGGGAAATCTCAAAGATAGTTTCAAGTGTAAAATATAACTGGAAAGTTTAATTTTTTCTGTACTTAGGATTCAATTATAGGAAGGCAAAAATCAATTTTTAAAAATTGTCAGAGAATATTTGGACACTTGATTGAGATAGGATCAGGATGCTGCAAAAACAATACCGAGTTAACTGTTAAACATTTAAAACAATACAACATTAACATGACTATAAAGAAGCTTAGCTCTTTATAAATGAGGAATTTTTGTTCCTTGCTTTTGTTTCTTATTTTTCTTTTTCTTAAACAATTAAGAATGTAATAAATTCAACATAAAGTACAGAAAATTATTCTTGTAAGACTTGGAATATTTCCTACCTAGACAGTTACACAGATGGTTAAAAAAAATACTTTTTATATAGTAGGTAAAGAAATTAACCAGTAAGCAAGCCCATCAAGATAGGGCAAACTTAACTGAAATTTTAGCAT